>JANBXA010000366.1:1762500-2290000 GCA_030556225.1 Cricetiscus sungorus
GGAAATTTTTGTTTCATGGTTCATTGTATGATGTCACATTTAACTTCTGATTTTTTGTTTTTGTTTTTTGGGTTTCTTTTCCTATTTGAATATTTTATTTACATTGTTGCCCTTCTGAATTAATTCTCAAATTTTTATATATTTTCTTTTCATGTCCATGCCTGTTTGAAAGTTATTCCTGCTCTTAACTGTCACTTTATTGAACTTTATATATTTGTACTTATATATATTTAACATTTAAGAAGTTGCTCTTTTTTAGTTTTTTTTTCATTGCCACAAACTTTCTTATCTTTTTTTGATATCTTTTAGGATGTTAAGAATGATTCTCTTTTAGGCAAGATGCCATAAGTCCATAATCTAGTACTTAGGAATTGAGATAGGAGGAATAGAGAGTTTAAGTTCGGTCTGGGGTACATATTTGTTGTTGTTGTTGTTGTTGTTGTTTTTTAAAGATAAAACAAAACCTAAAATAAAAGTTGTTTAATGTGTTATACTATTTACTAAATTGACTCCACTCATCTACATGTATTTTCTGTTGTTTTGATTCCTTTCTTATGTATTTCTTAGAATGAAATCCTAATATATTACCTGTGAAATTATTTGGCTTGCCTATTCATATTCAAAGAGAAAGCGCATGACTAGCTGCAGTTGTATGAGTGTACTTTGCAAATGAGCTTTATGGTTAAAGATATCAAACTGGGATATTTCCATTTGCAACTTCCCAGATGTCAAATGCTTGATAACTCCATTAGAAAAACTTCTAAATATCTTCGTAGGGTGAGAAAGAAGCTAACTGAAAGTCTTCTACTAGTTGAATGGATTACTGAATCTGGCTTGCTGGTGTGAAAGTATTCTAAGTATAAGCCTGTTAATTCTTGTGTCCATTCCTCAAGTACTCCATTCTGAAGGGTTCTTCAAAAAGTAGATTTGTTTTTTTTTTTTTATCATGTTTGACTTATAATAACCACAGGATATAATGGAGAAAATAAGACTATAGTGAGGAAAAGAGTAAATTGTGCTTCTTATTTGGAATATCAACCAGTTCTTCTGCCTGGTCGTACTTCCGTTTTCCAGGCTATGCTGAGCTTCTGGACAGCCTGACGAGCTCAGTGTCTCTGCTTCTCCTGTTGGCCTTCTTTAAACACTAAGAAGTCAGGCTTTTGCTTCACTGTACACCTGTCTTCAAAAGAGGTGTTGCCTTCACTTGCAGGTGATAAAGATCTCTTTGTTCTTGTTTTTTATGGCTTTTAGGTCTTATTTCCTCTTATTGACTGGTTAGCCAAGGCTTGCTAAATAGAAAAATACATCACTGTATTTCTCTGGAATTTCATGACATTAAAAACAAGGTAAACTATGGTTAGTTAAGTTTGGAAAGCATAGGCTAGATGATTCCTAAGACAGACTTCATATCCTTTCAGCTCTAGATCCTCTAGATGTAAAATGATAAGGAAAAGTTTCACTCAAGATGCTAGCTATTAAAATAAGGCTTTGTCAACAGACGTCAGAATTGTTAACCCTATGTGGCAAAAGAGAAAGCATTGGCTTCATCTGGAATAGAACAAGAAGGAGAGTTGACCTGCTATCATGGGTCTGCAATGGGCTGTGTCAAATGCCTTCTACAAATAGATGATAGGCAGGTAGGTAGGTAGATAGAGACATATGTACATACATACATACATACATACATACATACAACATACATACATTCATAGACAGATCATAGATGATAAATAAATGACAGATGGTTGATGTTTGGTTATATCATAGGTATATGATCTATAGATGATGGATGATTAATAAATGATAGATAAAAGACAGACGTGATAGATGGTAGATAATAGATGTGACTTGTCTTAGTCATACACTTGAAATGACACTGAATATACATCACTTGCTGCTGTGTGTTTACTTGAGTACAGACCACCTAGAGAGAGGACTCCTTGCAGAGCCTGCTTTGAGAACTGGATCCTGCCCCTCCACCTGGTGAGAGCTGTTTATATTGTACTGCTTTCAAATGTAATTCAAACAACAAAACAGACCTGGGTTTTAGAGAAAACACTTTTCATTCCCCTTAACTGAAATCTAGCAGCTCCATGGCTGGTGTGACTAACAACAACAATAAATAAACAGGGACAGAAAAAGATAAAATTTCAAATGTAAAACAGACGTTTTTCTTTCCTTTCTATGATTTAGAACCCAGATAGAGTCACCACAGGTAGACATTCACAGTACTTATTTCCTGGTGTGCCATAGTTTAGACCTCTGTATTTATTTAATGCATTGGTTCTAGGTAATGCCACTTAGTATTTAGCCAAGTCTTCAAGTAAATACCTGTGTTTTAAGCAAAAAAATGTCCAGCTTAGCACAAATCCTGTCAATACTTTTTACTGCTGTTCCTGATAGAAAAGGTGAGTGGCTGAATTCCCTTTCTGCCTGCTTGGTGAGCTTGTATTGTGCCTTAGGTTTAGGATATTCATCACAAAGATTGAGAATAAAATTATGTTTACCTCAAACCAAAGAGTGCCCTAATGAGAGAATTAAATTTGATCAAAAAGTTGTATATCTTATCCCTTTGCAATTCAATTTAGGAACAAAGGAAACAGAAGAGAACTGTTTAGGAAAGAGATGCAGTCATGGGTATCCTTAGACCACCAAGTGAGTAGAGAACGAAACATGAATGTCTTCTTCTGAAGCACTAGAGATCATATGATATATTAAAGATTTGCCCCCCCCATGCATAGTGAGAATGTCCTTTTTACTCCTTTTAGGCCATTTTTTGCAAGATACAATCTGTTAACCACAAAGTATAAACAGGAAAAACTTCCAGAAAAGAAGATAGAATTATACATACATTAGGATGCATGAGAATTGCAGATTTTATTTCCCTAAATTATGGGGTCAGCAGTGTAAACATGGGGTTTTAGGGCATCAGCACTTAGCCCACTGTTAACTGCACTTGCAGGCTCACAGGCACTGGAATTCAGGGTTCTCTGAGATGCTTTCCCACAGATGGGGCATGAGTCAGAATAAATGCCTCCCTGTAGCAAACAGCAACAGGGAGCTGATTTCAAGCTGGTTTTCATACTTGCTACTGTATAATCTACTAAGCAACCCCAGCAGAATGCTGTACAGAGACGAGGTCCGGCTCTCAAGATGGAGCAGGTGACCTGTGGCTGTTCAAGTAGCTTCTGAGGGGCTTTGAAGGGGTTTGCCCTATGGAGTCTCTACACTAGATACGCAACCCTTGGCCTTTTAGGATCTTGCTAGCTATTGATAAGAAATAGACCATAGATGATTGCCAGATGATAGGTAGGTAAATAGACAGACAGATAAATAGATGATAGATATTTACACTGTGTTGCTTTTGCATCTAAAACAAATAACAATAGAACTCTGTTTTTAAAAGATGGATGGATAGATGGGTGGCTAGCTAAACAGACAGATGGTCGATAGGTAATAAGTAGATGATAGATGATATAGAAATGAAAAAATTACAGAATAATAAGTTGGCAGAAACCAGGACTCTAGGAAGTCATGTGTCTAGGAAGAATGAGGACAGAGAACCAGGATTTCTGTTACAGCAGAGATGAAACAAGTCACAGGAGAGACAACTAACTGTGTTTCTAGAGTCAGTTTTGATGCATCTTCAATGTTCAATTCCTGTGCATTTTCCTTTCTTGCTTTTATCATTTACTTTTACTTTTTAAGTTATGTATATGTGCATGTGGGTGGAAATTCAAACACAGGTCAGAGGAGGGCATTGGATTCCATGGAGCTGGAGTTCTAAGAGGATGTGACCTACTGACTGAGAACTCAGGGTCTCAGTATACTGAGGAGCAGTATACTGATATATTGAGACTTATCTCCAGTCCATGCTTTTTCTTTCTTAAAACAATCATCCACATTCCATTTAGTCCTTTGGCCTCAGAAAAACCTTACTCATCTAGTGCTGACTCAATCCTTCTAGCATAAGATACTCAGTCTTCAATTGGCTTTGATTACTGACAGTGTATGGAATGTCACACTGCATGTGAAAATTATGAGTGATCGAGTATTGACAGGGATTCCTAAATGTGCATTCATGAGGGACACAGTACTGGAAGAGATCTAGGTAAAGTGACAAGCTTGAGGTTCTCAAACACTGGCTGTTTATAACTTAATATGGAAAATATAGACAGACACAGCTATAATTAACTAATTATGCTTATATATATATTTTTAATTGGAAAATGAGCTTCTGGTATGTTTTCATATTCAGTTTGTGAGAAGAAAATTAATAGAACAGGAGTCATTATCAGTTTCTCATAACGGTGAATTTTAATAGCAAGTATTGAATATTTATTTAGCAGTTAAAGATTATAGCAAGCTTACAATTTGAGGGAAAATATTTACTATGGGAAATGAAATGCAAGTATAGGTGTATTTTAAACAAACTGAGAATCAGCTATGTTTCAAAGAGTAGAAGTTTCTGACTAGTACTCTAAAAACAGATTAGAGAAAGTGAATCTGTGAAGTTGATCTCTTCAAATCTGACTATCTACTCTTGTGCTCTACATTTAAGGCAAGAGATCTAAAAATGATACCAACTCTGTGTCAAGGCATACAATTTAGGGGGAAAGCACTGTGTTAAAGATACATTCTTTATATGGATGGCAAAAAGAAACTGATATAATAATGTTTATAAATCTTAGGTGAATGAGACTCAAACAGATTATAAATCCCCATCTTCCATAGTGTGTGTTCAGTCTTTTAACAGTATATTTTACTCTTTGCAGGGCCTCATCAGGGGTTTTATATAGTAGAAAACATTGGAGTGAGCTTTAAGGAAACAACTAGACTGATTCTGGGGCCCCTCCATGTCACATCCAAACTTTCCTCACAGCCAGATACTAAACATCCTTCCCGAGGGTCTAGCCTTGTGTGTTTTCCCTTCTGTACACTTTCCTCCAACTCTTTAGAACTAGCCCAGGTTCCACACCCAGTGGCCAGCCTAGTCTGTTCACCTGTCTACTGGAAAACAACCTCCAAGCTTCCACTGGGATCCTCCCTGGCTGCCCCTCAACCCACAAGCTCCTCCAACACCACAGTCAACCTCTTCACTCAGAAAAATCCTGGACATACTCTCCAGAGTATAACCTAGTGAGTCTACTAGATCCTTCCCTCCATGCACCCTCCTCAAACTCCAGTTCTATCCTACATTCCAGGCTTGATTAGGGCATACATCCTACACCAAGTTCAATCCCCTGTGTCTGCCTGACTTTTTCTATCTTAAGCCATTTCCAAATTTTATACCTAGCCTAATCTATACATCTTCTCTTCTGCCCCAACCTGCTCTATCCAAAACTGATACAGTGCAAAAAATTACCACATACCCAGATCTCATCACAAAAATAAAAACAACATGATCAAGCCAGCATCTTCCTTTCAAAACATACCAGTTCTGTAGAAATATTTACCAATGATAGTTTTCCAGATAAATTTCTGAACATAGACTTTTAAAAGAACAATCATAAATTAAAAAAAACTCAAGGTATTTAAAGAAGACACAAAGAAACAGCTCAATGAAATCAAAGAGAGATTTTTAAAGAGAATGAATGCCTGAGTGATGCTAAGGAAACACAGTGATGGAAAAGGAAGACAATCAGTATTTGAAGCTTTAATTTAATAAAGATATAGAAAAGTTAAAAAGAACTCAAGCTGAAATAAATAGGGAACTGAAAAACCAGTAACCTAACTCTAAAAGTCAAAGGAGAGCCTTACAGGTAGAATGAATCAAGCAGAAGATAGAATTTTAGGAATTGAAGATAAGGTAGAGTAGATGAGATTAAAAACATAGGAATGGTACATATGAGAAATGTGTGACATTACAAAGAGATCAATCTTTCAAATTATATGCATGTATGAAAAGAAGAAACACAAGAATACTTCCCAAAATTAAGGAAAGTCATACTTGTACAAGTGGCAAGTAGCACACACACACACACACACACACACACACAAAGACCAGAAAAGAAAATTCCCACAGAATATCATAGTTATAACACTAAGAACTCAGAACAAAGAAAATGTGTTAAAAGTAGTAAGAGAAAAAACAAAACAAAAGAAAACAAAAACAAAACAGAAACCAAAAAAACAACCAAGTCACATATAAAGAAAAAACCTATCAAGATAATTTAGGAAACTTCAAAAGCCAGAAGAGCTTAGAGCAATGCATTCCAAATCTTAAAAGACTGTGAAAGCCAGTGTGTTGTTTCTGTTGTGTATCACATTGGCCTCATGAGCAAAAGGTTCCTGGTTCAAAACCAGGCAGGAACAATATGAACTAGATCCTAAGCTGGGCGGTAGTGCCACATGCCTTTAATTCCAGCACTTGGGAGGCAGAGGCAAGAGGATCTCTCTGAGTTCAAGACCAACCTGATCTACTAGCGCTAGTTCCAGGACAGCCTTCAAAGCTACAGGGAAACCCTGTCTCACACAACAACAAATTGTGAGAACCAATCTAGATTAATATACCCAGCAAAACTATCTGACGTAGTTGAATGAGAAAGAAAGACTTTCCGTGATATATACAGCTTAAAAAATTATATCCAATAAACCAAAAATATAGGAAGCAATATTACAGGAAGCAATATTTAGGACTGAAAAAGAAATGAGCACAGACAAGAGACTACAAAGTGAAATATGAAGCCATAATTACCAGATCCCAAAGTATCACTGAGATATTCTAAAAATGTCAACAACACAGGGACAGAAATTAACACACATTTTGATAATAACTAAATATTAATAGCTTCACTTCTTCAATCAAAACATACAGGCTGGCTGAATTAATCAAGAAACAAAATTCATCTTTCTGTTATGTTCAAAAAATGCATCTTAGATTTAAAGATAGTCATTGGCTTAGAGTAAAAGGATGGACAAAATTTCTCTAATCAAATGGGTTCAGGAAGCAAGCAGTGGTCACTAACCTAGTATCTGACAAAATACACATCAAACTAAAATTAATCAGAGGATATAAAGAGTGACACTTTATTCTAATCAAGGAAACAGCAGTTAACCAAGAATCCATTACTATTCCAAACATATATGTACCAAATTCTTTTGCTCCTAATTTCATAAAAATGTACTAGTGAATTTAAAAACACATATTAATATAAACCTATTAACAGTAGCTAATTTTAATATTCCACTTTCTCCAAAAGACAAGTCATTTGAGTGAAAACTAAACAGAAAAACAATAGAATTAAAATAAATATACATAAAATGGTTTTAATACATATTTGCAGGATACTACATTTAAATACCAAAGAATTCACCTTCTTTGCAACTGCACATGGATACCTCTTTAAAACAGGACACATCCTGAGATGTAAAACAAACATTTACAAAAAAGAAATAGTTCTGTATGGCATATATAATTGCAATGTAATAAAACATAAAATTGACAGCAAACAATCTCCAGTAAATATGAAACTCATGGAGATACTGAGATTAATTCATTACTGAATGATGAATGGGTCAAATAAGAAATCAAGAAAGAAATTAAAAATTCTTGTATTTAAATGAAAATGAAAATACAATACCACAAAATCTCTGAGACAGATTGAAAGCAGGCCTATGAGGGAAATGTATAGCTCTACTTATTTACATTAAGAAAGTAAAAAATCTACAAGAAATCAGAATGAGCTCAAGTAGATGGCTTAATGGTTCAACTAGTAACATTGAAAAAACAAGAACAAAATACATCCAAATCCAATCAACAGCAAGGAATAATAAATGTCAGAGCAGGAATCGATTAAATGGAAACAAAGAAAACAATGAGGCAAGGAATTTAAGAGCCAGTTCTTTAAAAGATGAAGAGAATTGTCAGAGCTTTGGCCCAATTCACCAAGGGAGGTCCCACATTAACAGAGTCAGAAATGAACAGGAAATGTTAGAACAGATACCAGGATAATTCAGAATATTATGAGACGACTTTCAAAACTTCTTTAATAAGCTGGGAAACAACATGGGTGAATTTCTAGGTTCATTCAGACCACCAAAATCAAAACAAGATGTCAGCAACCTCAGAAGAGCCAGGATGAAGGAGGATGACACATCAATAAAAATCCTTTCAGTTAAAAAGTAAATAAAAAGTCTGGGCCAGATGGATTCACAGCGAAAATTCTGACAGGCGTTCAAAGAAGGTCTGCAGCCAATCCTTTTTAAAATGTTTAAACACTTAAAAAGAAGGTACACTCCCAAGCTCCTTCTATGACGATGTGATCACTTTAAAACCAGGTAATCAACAAAAAGACGAAAACTAAATGCCAGTATTCATAATGAACATAGACTAAAAAAGTCCAATAAAACATTTGCAAACAGATTACAGACATATGTCAAAGAGATAATCTGTCATCACCACGTTGACTTCATCCCTGAAATGCAGGAATGGTTCAACATTTGCAAGCCCATAAATATAAGATGGCATGTACATAAACTTAAAGACAAAAATCACATGAGCATCTCAGTAAAGGCCTTTGGCAAAATCCAACATGCCTTTATGATAACAGTCCTAGAGAATGTAGGGCTAGAGGGAATATACCACAACCTATTAAATGCCGTGTATGAGAGACTAATAGCCAATATCATATAAATGGAGAAATCTTTGAAGTGAATCCTGCTGAAATCAGGAAAGAAACTGGGCTATCAGCTAATCCCAGTCCTTTTTCATGTTTTGCTGGAAGCACCTAGCTGGACCAACAAAACAAAAGAAGGAAATTAAATGGATAAAAATAATGAATTAATTTAAATGCAAACTTTGTGTGCCTGTGTATATGGGTAAAGATGCAAATGTGTGAATATAAAGCCCAGGCCATACATCAATACTGGATGTCTTCCCCTTTTCTTGTTTGTTTGTTTATTCATTCATTCATTGAAGCACAGTCTCTTATCCAACTGGAGCCATTCAGGCAGGCTAGGTAGCCAGCAAAATTCAAGGATTAACCTGTCTGTTTCTTTCATTGCTGGGATTATTAGCACAGGCCCTCATGGCTGATATTTTTACATGAGTACTAGAGCTATGATAGATATCAGGTCTTCATGCTTGCATGCAGGCACTTTACCAAAGAACCATCTTCTCACCCACAAAATATTTTGTAATATTCATTGCAATTAAAATTTCTCATTGCATATATTCATTACACAAGGCATTACACTACCCAAAAAACATTACAAGTATTTAGTACATGTTTTGGGGCAAGTCTATTCTAAAGATTGAGAAGTGACAGTTTTCCAAATAAATGAATGCTGGCTATGAAGGCAGTTAGAGAGAACATTCCCTGAGCAGCGTAGTCAGTGGCACACAGATCTAGTTCTAAAGACTGTTCTGAACTCTGCAATGCACATGAGAATTCAGAAAGACACATTCAGATAAGGCCACTCACATGGACTTACACACAACTCAGTGTTTAGCTTGTGGGTGTTTGCTTCTGTTTCCGTCAGCTACTCTTGAAAAGTCTATTCTAAATGGTAAGGAAGTAGACTATGAGGTCTGCTCTGAAAAATAACTAAAAGACAAAAGTACAGGTTACTTGTGTATTTTTCCTAGTATATGAATGGACTTTGGGAGCCCATTCCATGTAGAAAGATACTCTCTCAACCTGGACACATGGGGAGGGTCTAGGCCCTGCTCCAAATGATATGATCGACTTTGAAGATTCTCCATGGAAGGCCTTGCCCTTCCTGGCGAGCAGAAAGGGGATGGGATGGGGGTTGGGAGGGAGACAGGGTAGGAGGAGAGGGTGAGGGAACTAGGATTGACATGGAAAACAAGCTTGTTTCAAATTTAATTATATATATGTACACACACACAAATATGTATATACATATGTATATATGTATATATATTTACTGAGAAGCCAGTTCATCTGCCAATGACTTCTGCAGTTACAAACTTAAAATCTCCCTCCCTTTGAAGAACTCTTCTCATCCATGGGAGAAAGAAAAAAAAAAGGAAAACTGTGACATGAGGCATGGTGACTCATGGTTTTCTTAGCAGGACTAGAGTTCGAAGTCAAGGTGCATGGTGACCTATCTTTGAATACAGAAACTCTACAGTTTCCCTAATTGACTTTTCTCCACTCCCTATGAGTCTCAAACCAGACCTCAAATCAAGTTATGAGGAAGGAAATCATACCGGCACATGTGTGGTCACACACTCATGTGCACATCCCCCTACACATATGCACACACACACACACACACACACACACACACACACACACACAGCTCTCCTGTCTTTGTCGATCTCAATAGACTGTTTAATGAACTTTTTTTTTTTTTTTGAAAAACATAGTATTGACTTCTGTGGGTGTAAGGCTGTGAGCTCTTGCTTGTTAATAAGATTTTTATAAGAAACTGTGATAGAATTCCAATCATGGAGCTATTATAAAAGAGTATTTTAAATGATTGCTATTTCAACACTGATGGCATTCTAATTCTGGTTGGGTTTCTGTGTGGTGTAAGGAAGTGTTGTGAACTTCCAGATAGAATCGTGGTGGCCAGTCCTCAAGAGGTAAATGGGAGAAGGGTGTGAGAAGAATACAACAGGAGTATCAGGAGGGTTTTGGTGGTAATGCATGAACCCTGGTGTTCCTTATTTGTTTACATGCTTGGATTGGTATAAAAGCTATTGATGATATGTTACATTATTTCAAATATTGATAACCACATTTTAGAAAAGTTGTAGCTTATGATGCATGGATGAAGGATGGATAGACAGTAAGTAGCCTGCCACACAATCCTGACACAGTTGATTATGATGTGAAGTCACAATAGCCTGTGAGGTCACACCCATGAGCAGGTGGATCTATTTGAGAATCAATAAAGCTACACTTAGAGGCAGAGTGTAAGGTTTCTGTTTCATTGAGTCAATTTCAAGTGCAGTAAGCTCACAGGCTTGCAAGAAAGATGCAATGAGTTGACATGTTTGGAGAAGCTCTTGTCTTAATACTGTGAGGCCATGAGAAAACCGCATAGCATTGGGCACATTTGATTGAATGGACCAGTTTATTCTCATAGCTGGGACAGCACAGAGTGCAGTCCCATCTATTTTTAACAAATACTCCACTGTTTCCTGTGTTGTGTGAATTACGCATCCATTTGTATGAGATATTATTGACTCCCATACACACATTCTGCACATAAGACTGATTTCTTGACTGAAAAATCCGTTCAGGGAATTTCCTAGAAATAAAGAAGTGACTTATTTCCCATAACTAGCTATCCAGTTCTGTGGCTGGACCCAGCTCCAGAGTGCTGGTGTTGCCGTCGCTGGCAGAGGTTTAAGTGGAAAGCCTGTCACATTCCTAACTATTGTGTCACACTAACAATTTGCCAGAGACAGCACCACTTTCAGCCCTGCTACAGTTAAGAACATGTTGTTTCTCTGTTGCTTAAACAACCATTTCCAAGAGGAAAAAAAATCTCCGCCTCAAAATTCCTCTGGGCCAAAACATAGCCATGGGCATCTTATGCTAAGAAGGATTCAAAAATACTGTCCAAAGCATTTTAAAATCTCTTGTGGGGGTGAGAGTGTCTCCAATTAGACTCTGTATTAAAAATATAATAAAATGATGCTTGGCTTACTTTTTTTTCAAAATCACACTTTAAAAATTACAATAAAAAATAAATGACAACTCAATGTATTTTTTTCTTCTTTTCAAATGGTACCAGAATGTGTGTGACCAGAGTCATTACAAAACAGGGAAATTAATAACCAGAAAGCTCTCAGTGGCAATGTGCGTGAACGGGCCACATGTCCGTGACATTTTCCTGCATCCACTCAAACAGATGGGCCTCCAGGGCAAGCAGGCCTCCGAGGAGATGAATGAGATTCCACAGCTCTTAGCACAGTGGCATAGAAATGGCCCAGATTCAGTTGCAGAGGCATTCTTATGGAGACAAAGCAGGGCCACAAAGGTGTCCCGTCCCAGTGTCTATCAATGCAGATCCATCCGTTATCGAGCCCCATTCATTCTCATTAAAGCCACATTCAGCATCTGATGACACTGTTCAGGCACCCCATGGAAATGCTCAGGACTCGATCATCCATTAACTAGGATTGATGCTGATGTGGCTGATCTGGCTAGAGAAGACTGTGACAGCCCCACACTAGTCATACAACTCAGAAAAGGGCCAGGCAGAAATCAAACACGCAGATAAAGCAGAGTCATCCATGAGCAAATGACTAAGGCCTCCTGTGCTGGCAAAGGTCACTCAAGACATTGAAATTCAATGAAGGGGCCTGTAAGCTAAGGAAAACAGGAGAGCACCAGGGAACCTAGCCTGCCAAAGGCTGGAGACCAATGCCCCCTTTTCTATAGGATGGAGTCAGCATGGGGCATGCTTTGCAGAAAAGCTGGGGGAGCCATGGCTGCAAGGCACATCTGGCACACAGGTGTGTGGCCTGGTCTTTTTACGGCAGCAATCAGCAACCACTTGCCAAGAATCCTATTGTTGTTTTGTGTGGAAAACAGAAGGATTTATAGCTCTTAGATTATGATGATTTAAAAAAGAAAGTTATGCCTATTCCAGCTAAAACATTCTTTCTCCAGCAGATTATCTGTTTAACCCACCTACTTAATTAGCTAGCTCCTTGGTGGATCAAATGATATTAGTGGGTTAGAGTTATATTGCCACTGGAGCAGCCATTTAATTCTGGCAACTCTAAAGCAAATTATTTCATAAATGGATAGTTTATTCAATTCTGTTCAGTTCCAATTCAATTCTGAGCCCTTCTATGACCAAAGTACTGAGATAGACCTGTGAGGGAATGGAACTCAGGAGGACCAATCTTTGCCCATAATGTAATAAGGCAATGGTGACTTGTCGCAAACTATAGCAGTGCAATGCAATGTAAATACAGCGTGAGCTATGCAAATTCCATTTACATCTGCTATGTTAGGCTCTACACTGAACACTGGAATATAAAAATGAAGGACACAGTTGTGTTATTCTCTCCCTCTCAAGTATCAAGTTGTGGGGAAAAGAGAGCTCTTCAGGATTTACTTCATGCTCTGATAGAAACAGCTGTCAAGTGTTAGGAGAGCACAAAGGGTGACGATTTAAGCCAAGGTAAGGCTGGTCAGTGACAACTGAACTAAGGCAGAATGCAGATCACCAGCCCTGGAGAATAAGAAATGAATGTGGAGGGTAAGGGGCTAAGGAGAGGAGCCTGTGCGTATTATGATAATGACTGAACAATGTATCCCTCAAACCCGGTAGTGAGATGCTAGCTAGCTGAAATCAAAGTTTTATTGTTAGGTCTTCACAGTAAAATGGCCACTTAGACACTGTTCGGAGAACAGGTTGGTGGCGTACACCAGATGAGCAACCACAGTGGAGTTGGTTCAGTGGGCCACCTTTGAGAACCTGAGACATTGGTCCCTGTCTGTGATGCATCCATAGATAAGACTTAAGGAGGTGAAGATAGGTTGGATCTGGGATGGAAGGAGAGGAAAGAGCCAGGATTCAGATTTTGGAAACTAAAAAGTGATGTCCTTCGTTAGGCTAGAAGAAGGAGAAGAGGCAACATGAATGGATGGGGATTGTGTGAGAAAGTTCAGAGGGTGCACCTGTGGAGTTGATGAGAGATAAATAATACCAAAGTCATATGTAGTTCAATGTATGTGGCTTCTTACCAATCTGTGATTACAGAAGAGAACAATTTCAACTAAAATTAATAAGCACAAAAAGCCTAACAAAGAAGTCTAAATATAAGAGGCTTTAACGTCCTGTGACTTCTCTGCACTCCTCTGTGCACCTCTGTGGAGGAGAGACATTTAGAAGGCTTAGTTAATTATCAGCAGATTTGCTTGGTTCTTTTATTTAGTTAGGTACTAAGTAGCTGCTAAGTATAATACACAGTAATAGCAAAGTGAGGAATTTGATGTAAAGAACACTCTGCCCCTGTGCATTGGCTCAGCAAGGCAACACCCAAGAAAATTAGCTCTAAGGGGAAAAGTCTCATGGGCTTGAGAATTTCAGGTCAGATTCACTTGTCGTGTTCCTTTCTGGGCCTATGATGGGTTAGGGAAACATGGTGGGAACACAAGGTGTTACAAAGGCTATTACCACATGATGACAGGAAGCAGGATAAGATATGGTTGGATTATGGAGGCAGGGGGAGGAAGACCAGGGAAAAGATACAACATTCGAAGGACCCTCAGTCACACACCTCCAGCCAGCCTCCACCTCTTAACGGTCCATTCAGTTACAAACATATCAGTGAGGTGAGCATCCTCACGATGCAATCATCTGGCAGTAGTAAAAGCAGCACAGACACCTTTGGGGGATTCTCTAGACCCAAAAAGCAATGTTAACTATCAGAAACAGATACATTGTGGCCAAAAAAGAATTGTAACACACAATGAAACCCATGGAAGGTGAGGAATGAGTTAAATGCAGTGGGATTTTAGAGCAAGGCAGGTAAAGTTCAAGTCAGACCAAGGGTGGGAAACAGTAACAGAGCCGGTTCTTATTGAATTTTTTTCATTATTGAAGTTTATATATTAATTATGATTTGATTTTTAACTTTTCCCATTAAAATAACAATTTTCATGACTGAAACATTTGATGCTGTCTTCCATTGGGTGAGTGTTTTGCTTACTATGATTTAGTGGGGGAAAGACAGGGTTACTGGTCAAATCATGATTTCTCCATGACATTACTCTAGTTTCAGAATTAGATCACATTCCTCTTATTGAACAGCTGCCTCCTCATGGTAATTGAACCAAGGACCATGTGATTTGAGCTTTTCTTTTGAACAAATCCTCTGCCATGGATCACCGAGGGGAAGGTGATAGAAAGAATTTTGACAATAATTAGCTCGGAGTTGACATTTGTTTCTAAAGATGTTGATTCAACATAAGTAAATATTTTCATTTCCATTAGGAATATTCCTTCCCTCCATCTTTCAACCGAATGAGCCTTTTCAAGTCCCTACAAACACATTTTGAAGTGGTTCTTTTCTTAGAAGGACAAAGAATCTTCCTAGGGCTCTCATTGTCCCTTTTTCATTGCTTAGTCTGTGCCTGGGTCACGGTGGGGATGAAGGAAATCTGCCCATTCGATACAAACTGAAGGTTCCTGACACTGTAGCAAGAACCACACACAAAAACAAGCCAGAAGTTGCCCTTACTGTGCAATCACACCAGTGTGTTCTTACTGTTTGTGCCTAATGTCCACAGATGTTCAATAATGGCTTCCTAATCCTTGCTGTTCTGCAAGTCCAGCTTCTTATCAGGCCTTCAGTAGTAGCGGTTATACAAATGCACCTGAGCCAAAGGCCTGTATGCCAATAACTCAATGAAGAAGTGATCTGTGCATGTACTTACTAAAGGATGGACTTTTGCCAGATGGATGATCATTAGCGAGCCTTTGATGACTAAGCTGATTTAGGAATTGCTTGTTATGTGTATGGGAGTGGTATGCAAGGCACCATACTTGTGTCTGTGTTTCTCTGTGTGCAATTACTATAGTCTTGCTTTCTGGTGAAGGTTCACAGTTAAACATGCATCTGTACTGAAAACACACACACATACACACACACATACACACACACACACACACACACACACACACACACACACACACACACCTTTTTTCAGCATAAGAAGACACACTCTGTACCTTTCCCCTGAGAAATTTCACTCTTCCTTTCCCTAATTTGTCATGGTTCCTCTAGAAATCACATGTGGAGAAAGCCTGATGTCCTTGTATCTCCCAATACTCGCAGAGTCCATGGACTTCCCAGGGAAGCATCATCAGACCAGTGGCCCATTGGCCCCCTGTTTATCTTATGGATGCTGATGAGCGCATAGGTCAAAGTATTACTGCTCTAAGCAGCATTTTAAGTGATGCTAATATACTCTCATAAAAGGTTAGTTGTCAAGACATATCTGTGGGCTCTCAAATACACAGTGTGGAGTCTTTTAAAAGTTAAAAAGTTTTAATATACCAGACATGCCTGTGACTGTATGTGTATAAATCTATTATGGACACATATGCACATATAGAGTTCCATAGAGTAGCAAACTTACTTCTTGTCTGAGGTGAAGATTTAATTAATTATATGTGATAAATTGTAATTTTCCTCTCCTTTTAGGTTGATAGTCCTATATAAATAAAGAGAAGATATGCAGTGGCCATTCCCCCTTACCTGCCCTTTACTTTCAACAAAACAGCAACTTCTGTGGCGCTCAGGGAAACTCAAAGGCAAAAATTACTAATCGATAGTAGTATTTTTTAAACAATTTAAACATGTTAAGCATGTTTCTTATAGAAAAGGGGAAAAAAATCTTCAGCTGACAAAGAAATTAAAAACACTGAAAACCAAAATCAGAGGGGAAAAAATCCTTCTCTACCGACACCCACATATCTAGAGAATATTTAAACTATTTCACTTTATAAACTTCAACTGGGATACGATTTCTGGTATTCTGGCTTATAGAATCACTTGGGAATGAATAATTCATAGGCTTTTTACTAAGCCTCCAGTGTAAATCAGTCAAATATAGCAACATGATATTCATGCTGAATTTTTAAGCACTTAAAACATCTAGATGGAAACTTTCTCCTTTTGAGAAAGAGGGAAGGAGAATGTCGTTTTCTGTCTGCTCATGCTGCCCGGGCATGCTTTCATCACATACTTCTAAAAAATTCTATAAGAGGGATTTAATTAAACAATAAACCAGTGAACAGCACGAGTGAAACAAAGCAACCCCAATCCCAAACTTTGAGAGCTATGTTTCCTTTATTAACATAGCATTATGAAAGCACACAGAGAAAGCAATCTAATAAACAGACATTCTTTTGAGCCATTTTCAGAGAGCGAAAGGACATCCACTTATTGTCCCACCCATCCGATTGGTCCATATACAGCAATAAAGGTACAATAGACGGAAACAGGAAACAGCCTGGCACAGCTGTAGGATCTTATTAGCAGCTAATGGACATCTGAGAAGAACACGCATACAATGCTGAATCGTCTGTACCAATCTCCGAAGCAATTACTCTTAATTAGTGGGTTCTGTTTATAGATTCAACTTGGTGTACCCTTATGTATCAGGGAGATGAAGACAGCTGGAGAAAGCCAGGATGCGCTTAAAGGAACAGTATCATAAGACGTTGAGGGCCTTTGTTGTTGTTGTTGTTTTGGGTAAGTGGACCTTAATTTCTTTCTGCCATGGCATAAACACATCCTTTTATGAAGAATTAAAGGAAAAGTAGAAGTCTTAACAAGGCCAGCAAGGTGAAAAGTACTGTTGCTGTTGCCCCAAGAACATGTGGTGATGATGATTGATAGTACTAATAATGAGATAAAACACTGAAACCAAATAACTGTAGGGCAATAACACTCCCCTATACTATGACTCTGAGTAATTCCAGAAGGTTCCATCCTCCCTGCCTCCATCCAAATGCAGCACTTGGATTCTCAGATGAAGCACCTGCATTTCTCCTTTGCCAAATTGGAAGCCAAGGGGCAAAACAGGCGGTGTGACCAGCTGTATCTCCATAAAAGAGAGAACACAAAATGGATTTTCCAGTCCAATACAGTCCAAGGGGTTCTGGATTTATACACAGAGCTAAAGAGCCAAGGGGCCATTTCTGTAAATGGAAAAATATTGTGTTGATGGGATCCACCTACCACTACCACATAGAACTTGCTTATGAACAAAAAGAAGACAGCCCTATGGATAGCTTCCTGCTGTTCGTGAATTATTTTGTCTCATGCACACAGCTGTCTACATGTCCTTTTTTAAAGAGAATCAACATGGCAATCATGCCTTCTGGGGGGGGGGGGTAAAAGGACCGGAAGGTTGGACTCTTTAATCATCTCTAGCAACATACTTTTCCACTCCTTTGAAAACAAGAATATTTTGCTCATAAACTGGAATTCTGCTTAAAAGGATCATTATGAGCTCAGCAAATACACTGCTCCATAACCCATGACTGCTCTTCAAGATCATCACATGCTGTAAGCACTTGGTCTCCAGATGGTGACACTGTTTTGGAAGCTTTAGGAGGGTGGGTCTTCCCTGGAGGCAGGAGGTCACTAGGGTCATGTCACTGACCCCTTCGAGTAGTTTCTTGCTTCTTGTAACATGAGGTGTAAAAGCATCTTCATCTCATCTGCCACCATGATGCTCTATCCTAGCACATGAGACCAAACAAACACAGACTGAGCTCTGAAACCCTGAGCCAAAGTAAGTAATTTTCTCCTTAGGTCAATGGTTCTCAACCAGTGGGTCATGACCCCTTTGGGGTCGAATGATCCATTCACAGGGATTATGTTAGAGCACCAGAAATATTACATTAGCATTCATAACAATAACAAATTATAGTTATAAGTAACACTGAAAATAATTTTATGGTTGGGGTCACCAGAGCATAAGGAGCTGTTTAAAGGGTTGTAGCACTGGGAAAGTTGAGAACGGTTGCCTTACGCTGTCCTCTCAGGGTGAAAGCTAATACAGATAACAAGGTTATACTTTGTAACAGCACTGAAATACTTTTGTGAAATGGCTGCTGCATTTGTGGACACATACATTTAAAAACTGCTGCTGACAGGCTTCCTTCAGCAAGGAACCAGGGGGGTGGAGGACACCAAGAGAAAACAGTCAACAGGATCAACTAAGCAGGGCTCATAAGGACTCACAAAGACAGAGGAGCAGTCATGGACCCTGCTTGGGTTTGTCCAGCTCTCTGCAAATATGTTAGTGTCGTTAGCCTGGTGTTTTTGCGGGACTCTTAACAGTGGGAATGGGAGTGTCTCTGATTCTTTCACCCACTCTTTGGACCCTTTTCCTTCCCGGTTGCCTTGTTCAGCCTTGATATGAGTGTTGTGCCCAGTCATGGTATTTTGTTATACTGTGTTTGGTTGATATCACTCAGAGGCCTGCTCTTTTCTGAAGGGAAATGGAAGAACAGTGGATCTTGGGGGAGAGGGAGCATGGTGGGGAGAGTCATCAGACACCCATCCCCTCCATGTCCTTTCTGCCTTCATGAATATGTTCCTTTTTGCCTTGTGGAACAGGCCACCCAAGGCATTAAGAAGTTCATCTCAAGTCACAGTGCTGAGAAGAGGCAAACTTGACCTGAGTGCAGGCTGTCTGATCTGGGATCTGCCCCTATACCTTGCATATGGCTTTTATGACCAGGTATAAAAATACAGGCTCATTGCAATTTCCATCCTGTGGCAAGTGGGGACAGGATGAGAACAAAGGGAGCCTCCACTTGCCTTCTTTTGTGTATCTAGCATGCACTGCCATGACTCTGGGAAAGATCTCGTTTTTTTTCAGAAAGCCTCAAAAACTGACGAGAGCTGAACTCTACAGTTCCTTTGTCTTTTTGGTAATTCCCAGTGTTCCATGTGACTAACTACATAAGCCTGAGTCTGAGGCTCACTCAAAGCCCCTAGACATGTGGTGATAGAAGCCTCACATCCTTAATTTGTTCCCTGATATAGTCGATATGTTCCCAGTTATTCCTAAGGTCAGCAGCATAGACAGTTTGTTGGTAAAGATTACAGACATTATTCTGGAATCACTGATACTCATGACTCTTTGTCAAGGGAACAGCGAGGCAGTTGGAAGGGAAGAACATGGATCCATTAAACAGAGGAACAGGGACCATGTGGTGGCTGCTAAGACAAAAATAGCAATTTTATTGTCAATATTCTGCTTTACAGGGAACCAATAAAGGAGTTGAAACATATAATTCTGTGCTGAGATAACAAGTCCACGAAGGGGTCTGGCAGGACCTCCGGAGTGTCTGCAGTGACAATGAAGTCTACCTTATCACAATATGAAGACAAGAGCCATGCAGTTCTAATCCAGCTGTACTCCACAGGTTAGACATCCCATGGCCCGCAGGTTCCTCTACTGCTTTCGTTTATCATTCTTTAGCCTGCAGAGCCTTAAGATCTACAGCCTGGCCACTGACTCCTCCTGGCTGGAGGCTGCACCCTGGCTTTCCTAGTCATGCCAGGGATAATGTGCACAAGGGATTTAAAATACAGAAGCATTGTAAGGCATTGATAGCATTGCTCACCAATGGGCAAGCTTAGGCAGGTCTGCCCATGTTAGTGTCAGCACAGATAAACCCTGGCACCATATGCCAGGTGTCCTGGCATCACTTTTGGGCTTCACTGTAGTCATTTTTTCCAATCTCCTTTGCACTGCTCTGTCACTCAGAATTCTAGGACAAGCTCAGGCGTCTCCTCACTTTACAGATGGCAATCCTGCCTCCTCAGGGTATTCATTTAGTATGTTTGCCTTCTCCTCTTAAAATTAGTACCCCAGCACTCATGTTACTCTACAAGAACACACAAGCCTTTAGGCAGGGAATCTTACAAACATAGCTGCTCAACCATTTTTGGTGAATGTGTGAACCAATGTAATGGACAAGTGACCCTGCCTGGGTAAAGAGGAAAGCAAACGTCCTTAAAAGAAGTCTCCCTAGTCTCTCAGCTCTTACCGCACCATGGCTGTTATTGGGAAAGGAAATAAGCAAAGTGACCTGCCTGCTGAGTTATTGATTGTGTTCATGTCTCCCTGGTGTCAAGCATTCTATGTGGATTACTTTACATAACCACCACAGCACTACTTCATAGGGACTAGGAAACTAGGAACCAAGGCAGCATTCATTGGTCTATTCTAGAGCACACACACACACACACACACACACACACACACACACACACACACACACACAGCTGAGCTATACAGTGTCTTACTTACATCTGCCAAGATCCTTAGAAACTAAAATGCTTTCTAATGACCACTCATGCTCAGCTTTGTCAAGAGCTAGGACTCACATGACTAGCTAGAATGCTGACTATAAAGAAGGGTACATACAAGTTGAACACCACTGTTCTGTATTACCCATCACACCTTAGACCAATCCAGAGGCAGATTGAAGGGGTGGTCTCCTGTTACTGTGTTCAAATTGCAAAACAACAGAGCTTTGCTTTATCATTTATTTTTATGTCTTAATCTATTGTCTGATTTAAAGAACATACTGTAGCCTTCATTCAGGAAATAAACCCTTCACTTTCTGTAATTTCTTCATGGATGTAACTACTTTCTTCTTTACACAGCTGTAATTTGAGCATTAGCCAACAGTTTCCAATACCACTTGACTCTTGGGCCAAACCAGATGTTGGAGAATTGCCTTGAAAGGAAGCCTGGAGCTCCCTGATGACTGGAATTCCCAATAACCTCAAGGAACATCATCTGAAGTCAAAACAAAGCCTACATGACTTGCTCTGCTTGTCTTTTATCTCCCTAGTGGCCTGGATACAGCCCCTTAAATGAGATCGCCAGTTCAATCTTAGGTAAAGAGGATGTTTTGAGTATATTTCACTCCTGTGCAGCTAGCGGCTATCTTTCCAAAGATTTCATAGTTTCTCCTCCCAGTCAGGGCTGGGGGCTGACAGTGGGTAGCAGGGGATTCGAAGGGGCACTGTGGACATGGCTTCCTTTACACAGTTAAATATAATGAACAAAGCTACAACTAAGAATTACACATGGATGGGTCTGGAGACTCTTGTTCTAACGTATTCATTGCATCTGAAAATGTAAATTCATATTTGAATCCAATAATGATGAATTTAGAATATCTAAAATGCTTCAAACTTTAGCCCCAATATGTAAAGCAGGTTTTATATTGAAACCTAAACTCCTTTCCCTCTTTCAAATTTCACCAAGACAAAACATTTTTAAAAAATCACTATAAAAATATCAAACCCACAACATACATAATGTAGTATTTCTGCATTCTAACATTACTGGCTTTTAAATCTAAGAATAAGGGGCCAAAAATCACACCCTTTACTGAAGTTTTGTCTTACTAATAAGCTGAACACACATCCTGTAATATCAAACTACATCTTATGTGAGAAATGAGAAATTATAAGCACTGAAACTGCCTTAAAGACTCCTTGAATTTTAAGTTCCTAGAGATTTTTTTACTTGACTGCATAAAGCTATTAATTTTTAAAGCCTAACTTAACCACAATAAGAAATCTTTTGAAATAGGAGAAATATTTGGAGCAAATAATTGACCTCATTAACTGGCCTGAGAAATGGCCCAAGATCACTATACCATCATCTGTGAACCCAGTCTGAGCAGCTGCGGGAGAACACAGCTTCAAATCCATTGCCTGCTCCTGGCTTCACATCTCTGTCTCCTTCAGCGATTAAGATGCAATCAATTATTTGGACTTTGTGCTTCTTATAAATCTCCTTTGTATTTTGTATAATTAACAGCATTGGCCCAACACTTCAAACAGATGACCCTGTACTTCTTATCAAACAAACTGCTGTGTTCGTATATCCCTTTCCCTACCCCACACTTACCAAAAGTATTGAGGTTTAGTTCTGCCACATGGTTTGACTTTTCTTGTTACTATGACATAATTCATGGCAAAACCAACTTCAGTTATGAAGAGTTTAATTTGGCTAATTGTTTGAAGTACACCACGGAAGGGAAGTCACGGTGACAGGGCATAAGACAGCTCTGGTCACATTTCATTAACAGTTATGAAGCAGAAATAAGGATATTGGTCATCTGATCCTCTTTTTCATTTTTATTCAGCCTGAGATCCCAGTGCATGGAATAGTATTATTCACATTCAGGGTGGGTTTTCCCTCCTTAGTTAAACCTTTCTGAAAACACCCTCATGGAAATGCCTTGAGAAGTGTTTCCTAGGTGAGGCCAAATCCAGTTGAGTTGAAAATGAAGACTAATTTTCACATATGCCTATTATTTGATCTTCCTTCCGAGAATGTCACATGCTGATATGTTGGGAGATTTGTTTGTTTGGTTTTTGTTTGTTCTAAGAAAAGATCTCAGACCCTTGTGCATGCTAGGCCAGTGCTCTATCCTGAAGCCACAGCCAAACCTGATCTCTGTGTATCAGTAAGTGAAGGATACGGCACAGGTATTACAAAACTTTCTAATGATTTTTTACTGTAGTCATTTCAATCACCACATTGCAGCAAGGGATCTGATATGTTTTCATATATGTATTAATCTTATCATGGAAACTATATCATGTATAAAACAAAATAATACATCATGACCATTCTTTTATGTTTACAAAAAAATACATTTAAAAATATGGTTTAATTAAGGTTAAAACCAAGGCTTTCATAGAAAAGCATAAACATACAGAAGGGGAACTATCACATGAATTTCTGTACAAATATATCTCCTATTCTACATATAATCAAACAAGACAGGTAAGTGACCTGTTCACATTTGTCCTAGCCCTGACTTTGCTAAGTATTCATCATGCAATATAGCTTGCATATGTTATTTTCCACAAGCATTGACTCAACCTTTTAATAAAGCTTCCAGTCATGACCTTTATCTGTCAAGGGTTTGTTTTTTTATTCTCTTAGCATTGTGAGAAACAGAAGGACCAATATTAAAAAAAAAAAAAAAAAAAAAAGGTGTGGGTATGTGGAGGTCAGACTTTGCAAGTGCTGGTTCTCTACTCCCACCATGCTGGTCCCAGGAATTGCCCTCAGGTTGTCAGGCTTGTTAGTAAGTACCTTTACATGCTGAGGCACCTCACCAGTCCTAAACATTTGTTTTAGAAAACATTCACTGGTCTGTGGGGCAACTCAGCCAACTCAGTTCTTCTGGAGCAGATGTGAGAGGTTCTGGATTCAGTTCTCAATATGAGAAAAAAAATAAGATTTTGTATTTCATTTTAAAAAGAAATTTTTATAAAGATAATTCAATTTTTTTTCTTGACAAACTAGTTTCATCTTTAGCCACACTGCTAAGGCATGGAACAATTCTCTAAGTGTGCCCTCAATTGTTCTTCCTTTTCATGAGTGACTCAGGTATCTCTGTCCTCATAGTTCATCTTCCCACTTGACTTCTGCTTGCTTCTGGGTTTCTGGCTATCTCATTTTGCACAGTCATTTGAATGAGAGTCTCAGGGTGTTTTGACTTGCCTGTGTGAGAACATCAACCAGGCATCATCTAGGAAACTGTGTGGTGTGTGTGGTGCCCTGTGTATCATTGTGAGGCTTTTTCTATGAATTTCCACTTTCACTGGAAAAGATGAAGATTGTATTTTCTAAGAATTAGATACCCGATTAAGTAAGGTGATTTCTATAATTCCCCCCCCAAAATGAAAGAAGGAGGAGGAGAGGGAGGATGGTGATGATGAGGAGACTATAATATGACTTCTTTAAGGCTTCAGTAGGGCAGTTATGTATGCTAAAAATAAATAAAATGAAATATGATTTTCCTGTTACAGAAAAGTATTAAAGCTCTCAACAGCCAAACATGGCAGTAGTTTATTCCATGATCACAGGACATTTGTGGAACATCTCATTTGAGTTGATTCAAAAAATGTGTTTCCAGGTTTATCAAACTCAGACAGGAAAGAAAGGAAATGGCAAGAAAAAGGAAGGAAGGGAAAAGAAAGACAATGGTCTCCAAAGGACCTTTGTTAAGCCTGTTTCAAATTCTTGCTAAGGTTCTCACTAGTGAGACCGTGAAACAGAATTTAGTCTTCATAGCAGAGCACTGCCCTTAAAGCCTACAGCTGGCTCAGAAGGAGGCTGTCCTCACTGCTTCTGACTACTACAGGACAAGCTCTGGAATTCCTAACCAGATAAGAACATGCCTGCTGTCCCTAGCCCTCCCCAGCCTCACTTCACATTCCTTCATTGGTTCTGAAGGCAGCTCACTAGTTACCATGTCTCCCTTTCTCTCCAGTGGCAACTCTTTGCCAAGTGTTAGTTACCAGAAAGAGTTGGTTAGCAGAATGCCACATGGTTAGTTCCTCACTCCCCTGCCTTTCAAGCAGACAGAAGAGATGAGAAGTTAGATTGACAACTGCCACAGGGTGGGAATGCTCTTTCAAGTCATCATGGGGAGTGTCTCCTTTTTCTTTGCAAACAAAAATAGCTATCCAGGAAATCTCAGTTTTTGTTTTCCTTCAGTGAGGACTGTAATATTTAATTAGCATCACAGCTGTGTCAACATACTCATGATATTTTATAGTGATTGTCTTTCAATATTTTAGTGCAGGATGAATAATATTTCCAGTAGCCCTTCATCCCCCTCGAGTTACACACACTCCTCCTCCATCATCCTTCACCCCTCCCCTCTCCTTCCTTCCTTCCTTCCTTCCTTTCTTTCTTTCTTTCTTTCTTTCTTTCTTTCTTTCTTTCTTTCTTTCTTTCTCTCTCTCTCTTTCTTTCTTTCTTTCTTTCTTTCTTTCTTTCTTTCTTTCTTTCTTTCTTTCCCTCCCTCCCTCCCTCCCTCCCCCTCTCTCTCTCTCTTTCTTTCTTTCTTTCTTTCTTTCTTTCTTTCTTTCTTTCTTTCTTTCTTTCTCACAGGAGAGTTCCTCAGTGTTGACACTACCACTACTACATGGGTTTAGATGGGGATATTAAAAAGCATCTGAAAGCTCTTTACTTAATTTTCATGCTGAGTCTAAAACATACTGCCCAATTCCGTGTTTGTGAGGTTGAAATGCTATGATATTGTTGAAATGCAAAGCAGCAAAGTCCTATACCAGTATACAACTGTGTACAACTGTAGCAGTCATCAGTGTCATTAATTGATGAACAGAGACACTCTGACCATGGACACTAACACCTTAGATTCGAAAGGAGCTATTGTGTGGGCTCAAGTAGACGTTGAGAGAAGATTGAATCTTCCTTGAGTCTGGCCTTATGTCACATAGTCCTTTCCACTTAGGTTTTGAAAATTACATATCAATATTGTGTAATGTGGCAAGAGCCATCAAAACACAGTGGTTGTGGCAGGCAGTTCTATCTCTTTAGAGCCCCATTTTATAGTTTTCTTGGCCCCAATCCACCGTTTCCCCAGCCTCACTTTCTTTCATACCCTCACTTGACTTCCTGTTCTTTTTTAAGACCCCATGATCTCCTTTGGATTTATTTGTTTTAAATATATCTCGTGTAAGAAATGGTGAGAAACTTCTTAGCTTGGCATTTTGTTTCCCTTAATTTTGGGAAGACATTGGAAGTGCAAGGGGGTTGAGTTATTGATCTTGGCTTTGCTTCTCAAATTAGAATTGCAAAGCATTTTGCTACTTGTCTCTATTTCCCTGGCCAGCCTGGAAAATGCTTCCATTCTCCTTGTTATTTTTTCTATAATGAATAGGATCCATCATAGATTTTTGAGTCCTGAAATCTAAAACCCTGACAAATATATTTTCTTAGCAGATGAGGAACTTAGAAAAAAAAATATCACAGCATGCCAGACGGGCTAAATCAACTCATCTGCTATGTTGAAGCTAATTAGACATGCAACATAAACACTGCCATGGTGAAATGTACAGAAAAGGCGTTTCACAAACAATGAGACTATAAAATGTTACATCTGATCAGAAATGTTTAAAAGGACATGAGGCTTGCCAAGATTATTTTCCAAAGTCCATTATTTTTAGTGCAGTATTTGCAGAGAGCCAAGTCACCAACAAACTACACTTTCTGAGTGAAGCAAGCCCTTGGTTAAATAAAGCAGTTTTAACAGAAGCAGAACAGCAGAGACTTGTTGCCTGTGGCTTTAAACCTGTGAGCTTTGCTCACCTTTGGCCCTAGTGGGTAGGCACCTTTGTATAATTTTGGGTTTGAATTCCTGGGCATGTCTTCTTGTCACCATTGACTTGTCCTTATGGCTTGCTGATAGCTTGTAAGAGCAGAAAGAAGGACTAATAGGTCATTTGTTTTAATGTTCAGATCAAAACAGTTTCTGTGTAATGGTGGGGCCAGACAAGACAGACTAAAGCCCTCTGGGTGTGAGGACTTCTCGAGAAAGGGCTAAAAAGAAGGTGATGCGCTCCGCATTCTATCCGAGCAGGAAAGGAATCCTACCTTAATGTTTATATTTGGTTCTAATTAAACTGGAGCATAATAGGAGGTGTAACCTAGGTCAGCAAGGCCGAGAGAAGCAATGCAGGGAAGCCGCAAGGACGAGGAAACACAAGGCAGCATTGTTAATCTTGTCTCGGAACATAATCATTCTTGTTGAGAAAGTTCAGGAGAAGCTGGGAATTCGTTAGCCTCTCATCAGAGTTAGTCGCCAAAAGCAGCACACAGTCAAACCAGGGTCAGGTGAGGGAACCCTGTAAAGACTGCACCACACGCTTCAGCTGAGCTTCGCAAGATTGCCAGGGTGGGGCGGGTTCTCTGGGGAAGGGCGTGACAAGATAACAAAAACCATATTCTGTGCTGCTACAGGGGTAATAATCTGGTCCCCTACTTGCACACGGCCGGGAATGCCCTGTCCTGGGCAAGAGTCCAATCAGGACAGAAAGAAGAGCATTTCTGCTCACTTTCCCATAGGAGAGTAGCAAAGCTTGTTAGGGTATCCAGCAGGAGCTTCCTGTTCAGAACTCCAAGCCCATTTGCTGGTTCCAAAGGCTCAGTGGTGGCACCGCAGAGCTCAGTCTAGGACAGGCGATGCTGAGTGGAACTTCCGAGGTTGAAACATGCACTATTTTTAACCAGCAGAAAACACTTCTAAGCAAACTCTGATGGCCTTATTCCGTCACTGAGCACCACCAAACAGTGTAGGACTGATGCCCTGAACACTGCAGACAGTGACAACATCATTCAGGCAAAGAGCAAACCTGACCAGCTGTCCAAAAGGCCCTGGCTTTATAACAGTTGTTTCCTTTAATGAATTTGCTAAAATTTGTTAGTAATTCATAGTACTAATTCATTCACCTAGCAAACATATATTCTACACCAACTGTGACAGCAACCTGTCATCATCTGATTTGCACGCTTACAGACAGTGAACTCTTCTGTAGTCTATGTTTTGGACAAGTTGAAAGGTTAGAGAAGAATATGTTTAAAAGTAATGACTGGGGCCACTGAATGGAACCCAGTGTGGTCTTGAGGTTAGTTACTTCAATATAAATAGAAACAACTTAATCCAACTCTATATACATCTCATGCATTTTTGCTCCAAGAATTTGAAATAGATAGGTACTTAGGAAACCTGAAACCAGTTTTTATTTTTCCCTACAAACAAAAGCAAAATCAAAACCCACCTCCAAACCTCAAGGGCTGGGGATAGAGTTCAGTGGTAGAACACTTGCTTAGGTCCTGGGTTCAATTCCCAGCCCTGTAAAAAACAGTAAGTCTACTGATAATTTAGTACTATATTAGAGGTCAAAAAATATTCATCATTGTAAAAACTCCAAGATGGAAATTTTGAGATAGAAATATTCATAAATAGGAAGCGTGCCACCAAAGTAGGATGGTAGTCTGTCCCCATTGCGCTTGTCCTCTGCTTTAGCAATTTGTCCCTTATAATGAACGCAACAACAAGAAACGTACCATGTGCCAAGATCGGAGAGAAAATGAACAAACACAGCATTCTAACTTAGAGGTTTTAGAATAAGGCAAGCATTGAAAAATCTGTTTCTCATTAGACCATTATTTATTGTACCTTCTCATGCTGCCATGTCTTTTACCTTTGGTTCTATTATTAATTGTTTGTGTGTGGGATATGTGTGTCGGCCTGCATGTGACATAGCAAAAGTGTGCAGGTCCGAGGCAGCCCCTGGGCACGGGTCCTCTCCTTCCACTGTGAGCCCCAGGGACTGCATTTGTGCTGCAAGTGTTCACACCCACTGAATATCTCTCCAGCCCACTCTACATCCGCAATGCCCGTTTCCTACTCCCCAGTTTCCCTTCCCCAGATGTAACTACGTAACATCTTCCCATCTAGTCTCCACTTAACTAGCACACCCCTTTGCGGATTTTCATCTACTAGCTGCCTCCCATATTTCATGTAAAATTATGTCTTCAGAGCTTGTGCTACTGGGAAACACTCACATAGATATCCTGTATATGATCTGTCAACTACATGACTGCAAAATAAGGCCCAATTCTACAATAGCATAGAATCTCTATGTTGATATAAATATAGAATAAAGACATTTATTGCATACACACAATAATTATATTGCCAGGTAATTAGCCTGAAACACAGTATTTGTTTTTTTGTTTGTTCGTGGTACTGAGGATTTAACCCAGGGCTTTGTGCAACTTAGGGAAGCACTCCATAGCTCCAGCCCCTACAGCATGATTTATTTATTTATTTATTTATTTATTTATTTATTTATTTATTTATTGTACCGGAGGCTAAATCTAAAGCATTGTGCATGATAACTAAGCACTCTACCCTTCAGCTATACCTCTAGTTCATTGACATGAGATATTTTAAAAACTCACAGGACAGTCTTGTTTCCATGCGACAGGTAATAGACTAGAGATGTCTTGGGGGATTCCAAATCGACTGTACTTTGTATTACCCCACAGACAACTACTGCAATCATGCCTGCTCTTTGGTCACAGGTGTCAGCCAGTAAGACATTGTGGCAAGAAGACCAAATCCGGGATCAGCTACACAAGCCAACCTGTGCACTGCAACTGCACGTCAGGCCTGGGTCTAGCTCAGGCTGCACAGGGTACTCAACAGCACTGTCTTTCAGTACAGTGGCCCTAAAGTCCCATCTGAGCACTGTCATTAGCACCCACCCCAAATTTTTGTTGTTGTTGTTTTATTTTTTGAGACAGGCTTTCTCTGTTGCTTTGGAGCCTGTCCTGGAACTCATTCTGTAGACCTGGCTGGTTTCCAACTCACAGAGATCCACTCTGCCTCCCGAGTGCTGGGATTAAAGGTGTGTGTACCCAAAACCTTCACCAAAACCTTCTTTAAGAGCTTTTTCTAAGTAAATTTCCCTAACTGGGTTAAAACAAAACAAAACAAAAACAAAAACTAAAAAGCATCATTTAAGTTTCTTGAAATAAAAATGAATTGTGTTAGTAACGCTCAACAAAGGAGAAGAATGTTAAAATAAATGAAACCTTTAAATTATACATAGCAATTTCTGCCTCTGTCTACCCAGGACATGAGAAAAGGATAATATGCAGTAGCACTAGAGAGACAGGAAAATGGGTCACACTGAGCACTGCAGGGGCTGCCTTGCCTCCGCCTGTGTCCTTCTGTCCCTTTCCCTTTAGCAGGCAATTGAGCCTTCCTGGGCCTCTGTCTAACACAGCATTGGGAAGGTAGACAATATTTGGAGAAATAGAAATGCAGGAAAGGTGAATGATGAAGTGAAGTGGGCAGGCAGCATAGAGAGAAGATGGGTATGTCGACATCAACAGTGTCTTTCCCTGGTGCACCCATGGCTGCTGTAGGGCAATAGCCGAGGTGAGAAAAGAGTTAAGGAGTCTTTGAACCAGGGAGAAGAGATGGTGGCTCTAGCCCCAGAGAATAGAATGGATTTAAAGATTGGGCTGACAGAACGAACTTGCCACGAAATTGGTTAAATCAGCAAATGATAAGAAATATCATGGGGCCCAGTAGGACACACAGTTACAGAGACCTGATTTGATTATTATGGACTGGCCCAACTTCTAGTCCAACTCTTTGATGTAATTACCTACCTTCCCATCTCCTGCCAGCAGGGACCCAGGCCCTTCAGCCATCCTCCATAAATGCCTCGAAATTCTTCCTCCCGGACCTACCTTCAAATGCTACACAAACTACAATGCATAGGCCATAAAGGCAAACATTCCTATGAAAATTTTATCAATCAATACATTTTTGTTTGTTTTTGAGACAGATTTTCACTGTGTAGCCCTGGCTGTCCTGGAACACACTCTTTAGACCAGGTTGGCCTCGAACTCACAGAGATCTTCCTGTCTTTGGCGCCTGAGTGCTGAGAATAAAGGTGGGCTTCCACCACTCTAATTAACATTTTTAAACTGGCATACACAGTATGAAGGTTCATTGTGACATTTTAAAACAAGATTTGTTCCTGTGGCCTCACTGTGCCCAGGATGATGATGTATTGCCATTGAGTGCACGGAGGGGAATGGGTGACATGGCAAGGGCAGCAGAAGTCAGCTCACACTGCTGTGGGCACAGACTGCATAGCTCCGGGGAGGGCATTACCCACAGAGACTATGGCAGAGATAATTGAGGGAGGATTTTTAAGAAAAAAAGCAAACAACAAACTTCTAGAACACATTTGCTTCCAAGGGAGAGAATTCTTTAATTGTCTATTGTCTGTTTAGGCTTCTAAAGAATATGAAGGGGAACTCTCTTACACTTCTCATAAAACTCCTAATACAGGATGAAATAATACCTTTTCTCTTAAGTGGACATTTTCATTATAGAAATAACACAGATCATCAAAGTCTAGGAAGTAGAGAAATGAAGGCCCCAGCCACAAACATAGACACCAAGCAGAGACATTGATTGAATTATGGTGTTAACTCTGGACATCAAAATGAAGCTTGTCTTCTACACATCATACAAACATCTTTCTTCGAGCCAAGATTGGTGTGTGTGTGTGTGTGTTGTGTGTGTGTGTGTGTGTGTGTGTGTGTGTGTGTGTGTGCGATGTGGATTTTAAGAGGGATACATTCAAGTTCTGGGACACATTCCAGTTTTAATGAACTGTTTAACTGTAGTTATTTGTGACCTTTAGTGTCCCACACATTTAATGCTAAATAACTGCAGATCTGAGGTCAGAAGACACTGGAGAAGCCACAGGATCACAACTCCAGCATGCTCTCCCAGCTGTCCTGAGTATCAGGAGGAATTGATACTGAGATAGGAACATTCTTTAATTATTTCTTTTATCTTTTGAGATTCTAATACAATTACATCATTTCCCCTTCCCTTTCATCCATTCTAATCCTTGCATGTACCCTACCTTGCTTTCTTTCAAATTAATTGGCCTCTTTTTCATTAATTGTTGTAGTATGCTGATGGGAGATGTTATTCTGTAAATATGTTTCTCATACTGGTTAATTAATAAAGCACTATGGCCAATAGGAAACAAGATAGGCGGGGCTAGGAGGCCAGGAAGAGGAAAGAGGAAGTAGTTGGGAGGAATCAAGATGTAGATCTGGGAGGAAGGAAGATGCCAGCCTCGACTCCTGGATAAGATGAGCCATGTGGAAATAATTAGATAAGTAGAAATGGGTTAATAATTAAGACAGAGCTAGCCCATAAACAATAATGGTAACTGGCCAACAGGATTGTATCAAATACGGAGTCTCTGCATGTTTATTTGGGGCTCACGTGGCAGCGGGACCAAGGCAGCAGGACCAGGAGGCTGGCGGGGAGGAAAAACCTGCTGTAACAGTATACACACACACACACACATTCCTAAACACATAAATACAACCTGTTTAGTCTATATAAAGTTACTTGTAAGTATGTTTTCGGGCCTGACCATTTGGTATTGGATAACCAGTTTGTGTGTCTTCCCTAGCAAAGACTATTTCTCCTGCTCTCTTCATTCCTTTGTTGCCTGTAGATTTTTGCTTCGGGTGAGGCCTCATAGACTTTCCCCTGTGCATTATAGCTTGTCTATTACCATTGTGTTTGTTCAGATCATGTTTAGGTCCCACCAAGAAGCAAATCCTTCACATCCTTTCCATCCTCCTTGTTAGGAAACTGATTGCACCACTTGAAGAACTTATCCCTGCTAAAAGGGTATGTTTGATATTTCATTGTGCTCATGTTTCATGGCTGAGAATATTTTGGCAAATAAAATACAAGAAAATGCTTGATACAGGAAGTGGCATCTCTGTCAATATTCAAGTCAATATTCATCTATAAAATTAAATCAAGGTTTAGAAGTGTATATTTGTGACAATATTTGGGAGGCTGAGGAAAAAGGGCTGGGAGTTGTTAGCCAGCCTGGAATACAAAGTGAGAATCTCCTCCAACCAACAAGCCAACTAACCTACCACCCACCCACCCACCCAACCACCCACTACCCGACAAACCAATAAATCAACCAACCATGACAACAACAAAACCCAAATCAGCACTAGAGCTGGGTTGTGAGAGAGTTGGAATAAAGAAAAAAATCAAGTTGACAGGACTGAATAGACAGATAAAAATACAAAAAAAGTATGCTGTGTGCATGTGTGAACATGGGGATGGAATTGTGTAAGAAAGGCCCCAGGGCAATGGTAAGGAATGCACAAGAAGGACCTTGAGTGGAGGGAAAGTGCCAGTCATTGCCTTCATTATTTTCTTTGCCCAAGCTTTAGTGAGAGCATGAACATATACTAGGCAGTTCCTACCATGCTCACTGCACATGGACACACCCCAGAGAGCAGCACCCAACCTGCCTCAAGTCCATGGCACTCTTCAGTTTATATCATGACACCTCCAGCCAAAGAAGCACCTAGGGATTCTGGTAATGCAGCAAGGTGTGCAAGGTCTCTTACCTATGTGGTCAGTTGAGAGAGAGTGTTTCAATTTTACTCTTTTTGTAATTACAGACCAGTGAGATTCAAGTAGCATTTTAGTGCCATACAACTCAACACCACCATGTCTTATTCAACATTCGCTTTCACACAATGCTTGCTTTTTAAAATCACAGCCATTGCTTTAAAAGCAGCTTACAAGGCCATGGTGTCACTGAAAAATAGGCAGAATGCTATCTGGCATTGAAAGTCATCTTTCTTATCGGTACTAGGGATTTCTTAGTTGCAATAACTAACATCTTAACTAATACAGGACTAAAACTCTTAGATGGTCTTCAAAGCAGCAGGGAATGTCATGCTGGATAAGAAAGGTGCCTGAGCTCAGCATCACACTGTTCTTCTTTTTAGGGGAGAACTCAAATAAGCAAGGATGGATGTAGAGGAGAGTAGCAAGCAACCTCTGGGATATCATCTTCCAAGGAGCTTGTTGATGATCCCAGGGACCTTTGACTACCTCTACAGTCACAGCATCATCTCCTTATCAAATGATAATTCTTAAATATTAAAGAGATAAATTTGAAAGAAATAATAGAAACTCAATAAATATCAATTATTTGAATATCCTATTTATTAGTTCAGTGTGTCCTGAATACCTGATATGGGGCCAAGTCACAGGACTTTAAAATGAATGTAAAACATCCAGTACTGCATACATACAATACGTATTCTTTGCAAACTAGTATTAGGAAGAACAAATCCACAGTTCTCAAACCAACCATACACTATCTTCAGCACTCCTCTTGACTGAGAGCAAAGGACTGGTGTGCTGAAATATTCTTCTTAGGGACCACATTCACTGTCCATATACCTTGTCTTGATGGGCAGTTCTTACTTCCATTAACAGTTACCCTTCACGTTTCAGCTGTCAAAGTTGAGTCAGAGGAACCTATTTAAACATGGATCTGAGGTTATAGTGCTTCATTGGGCTTACCTCCTGGCCTTTCTCATGGCCAACATTTGTGAGATAGATGGAGCATAAAGTTCTGCTATGATGATCAAGAGTAGCCACTCTCTATAGTCAAGACTTTCCTAAGATCTCTTCAACACTGTTGTGTTTAGCCCTCCTAACAAATTCTCAGGGCATGTGTCTATTGTCAGACTCCTTTTATAGTGGAAGAATCCATGGTTAAAGAGGAATGGACTGAGTTCAAACAGAGAAGCAGTGACCCAAACCTAGTGAAGATAACTTTAAGGCTCCTCCCACTTCTTCTGACATCACTCAGTGGCTCCCAGTGTGAGACCCAAGAGCAGCAGCCAACCTCTTGTCCCAGGAAGTTTGAACCAAAGGTGCTGCTGACAGTGTAGTGACTGAGCTATCACACTACAGTAAAACTGCTTTCCAGAACTACCCAGTGCTAAAAAAGATAATAAAGATTTATTGTTCCTAGGCTCCAACAACCTGGGATGCTGGTGAAAATTTGATGGAAACTTTAAAAAACTGCATCCTGTTTTTTTCAACCTGTACTGGGATGATACTGTACAGGACTGTGTTCTCTGGATACTCTATTTATTGAGATTTTTATTTTTTATGACCAAAGTGGGTATTTGGTTATGGCTGCTTTAAAATTCTTCTGAAATAAAGATTAAAGTTGTGCCTTAAAACAGGGAACTCTGGGACCTCCATTTCCCATCTGCCTGTATTATAATGGACCCCAAATTACTTTCCAGGGGGTACTCCAGGTTGCTTGGGACTACTCCTGTGGCTCATTGCTAAGCAAAGTCAGGCACTCTTCTACTGAAACATATCTCACTGTTAAACACTACAGCTTCCATAAGACAAGCTTAATTCCACTCCAGCTTGGCTGGAAAAGCAGAAGGCTTAGTCTGTCCTGACAACAATGAACAGCTGGCTTCCATGTAGAAATCCTCCAGGTCCTCACTGATCCAGAAAAATCTTTGAAAAGCTTGCCTGAGAGGTGCATACCTATGGAGAAGTCCTCTCCTAAAGCAATGGATATTCCTCATGCCAGCTGGTTTATCTTATTTCAGATGCTAAAACATGACAGGAATGTGTGCGCCCCCACACATACACACACAAACATGAAAAAAGTCCTCTGGCTTCATCCTGGAATTAAAGGCAGAAGACAGCAAAGTGACAAATCTGGACCACTTCAGGTCAGATTTGATGAAAACACTCCCTTTTTCTCACAGAATCGATTTTCAGTCAATGTTGTCTGGCTTGGTGCTCTGGTCCTTGCTGAGGGATGGGACAGGATGCAGCAGAGGGAGGTTATCACTGTGTTTATGATGAGGATGTTGTTCTTGACACTAGACAACATCCCTTCTAGAAAACCTTATTGGAGAAATTTCTCTTTGGTCTCAATATCAGGCAGGATGGAGCCTCTCCAAGCAATTGGTTTCGTCTCACTTATGAAGACCATGAATCATGTTTGCCTCCTACCCTGGACTTCTGAGAAGCACAGTGCCGGATGTGTGGCCTTCCCTGCAAAAGAGGCTGGATTCTTCTCACCCCTGACCCCATCTCACTCGTCAAGCACAGCTTTTGATTTCTTCCATCTATTGATTTTATTTTCCTTTGTTACAGTGAATAGATTTTTACTAGCATATTTCAAGTAAGATTTTTCTGACCAGATAAAGATCTAAATCAATAACTAATATCTGTGATGCTTTCCCTCGAGGATTACTCTAATAATCCCTTTACTGCCCCTAAGACCCCTAAAGTTATCCTTGACTCTGTGACTACAGTCACACAGAGTGACTACAGTCAACTCTGTTCCAAATGAAACATCTGAATTTGGAGTGCCACTGCTCTAGCCCCAGTCACTGAATTTTATCCCCTGGGTCACTGCAATGGTTTTCTTGGTCTAATTCTGTTTAATCATCCCATACTCAAATCGTTCTGAGACTCTCCGTTATGTATAATATCCTACAATGGCTTCCCTTCATCCTTTGTTCCAAGTTCTATAGCAGACAATACAAGACCCTAGAAAATCTAGAATGAGAACTCCATGATCTAGCCAATGTAATGTCAAAGAGAAATCCTTAAGATATTTATTTATGTTCTCTTGGTATAGGGCATCCTTACTCTACATTTCCAACTAACATTTACTCACTCAATCCTCGATTTAATTGTTCCCAGTGGGGCAGAATTTTCTGGCCTTGGATTATTTGGAAGTTTCCTCTAACAAGCCATCGGTAACCTTTATTACTTGGGAAGCAAAGATTATTGCATTTGCTCACCGTTATTATACTTCTTGTCATGGGATAGGAAAAGAGCTGTAGATGTTATGTCTTTAGCTTTATGCCCTGAGTTAAGCATGATACATGACATATTATGGACACTTACGAAATATTGGCCCAGTTGAAGTAGGTCAGCTTTCAAACCACAGCAAACAATGGCAATTGAAGGTTTCTGAAAACACAGCTTCAGTGGACTTGGAACTATTGAAACAACCTGTGAAGTTGCTCTTCCTTGTTTTCATGTAAAAGTGACTGTGTTACTGTAATCTCTTTCCATCTTTTACTGTTTTAATTTGAATACAGGGAAAGAAAAAAATCCCCATGTCATCCATTTTAGTTCTCTATTCATACTAGCCCGGCTCTCTCTTAGGCTGCCCTGCATCACCTGTGATAAGTTGTTACTATAAGACAAAGTTTTTATTCACAGATGTTCTTGTCAAGGGATTCTGATTCATTTAAAGGGATTCACTTGTTGTCTATCTATCAAGTGACCAAGCAATAGCAGCTAGTCCCTCTTTCCTTGAATCAATACTGGAATGTAGCACAGGGGTGACACCAAACATTTCAACCTTTTCTTTAAAACAGAAGCTACCCAGTGAGTATTGTGGTGAGTGCCTCTAATCCCAGCATTCTAGGGACAAAAGCAGGTGGAACTCTGTGAGACTGAAGCCAGTATGATCTACATAGGGAGTTCTAGGCTAACCAGGGGCTATCATATTAAGACCATGTCTCAAAAGCAAATAAACAAGCAGGTTACTTTGTCAAGGAAGGCATATCACAACCTCCCTCTGGGGTGGTAAGAGTGCAGGGTAGATAAAAAGGTTGAATCAGCTGGGCAGTGACTTCATTTCCATTATTTCCTGATTTTCAATATTCAATCTTCATAAATTCGAATGAGATATTCCTGTTTGATATGGTTGAGGCTCAGTTAGCTTTTGACTTTCAGAAAACAGAAAAAATGAATGTGACTGCTATTTCTAACACACACACACACACACACACACACACACACACACACACACACACATTTATAACGTAAGGAAGGATGTTTTAAAAGCAGATGATTAATTAGAAATTCTCCATCACATTATCACGTTGCAAATGGAGAAGCAATTCTGCACACCAGACAACTCAGTTTCTCTGGCTTCACTGAACTCCTCTCTAGCTTCTAAGAGCCACTCTGTGCTCTTCTCTACAAAAGTCTGTTTCTTGCAGTCAAATGAGTATGAGCCAACAGATCAAGAGTTTAGCAAATGAGATAGCAAGTACACAGATAGTAAAATATGGGCTGCTAAAGCTAGGGAACAACATCTAGAAATTATTAAATGTGGGAGAGAATCCACAGGGCTCTTTCTAAAGGGAAAAAGAATAGAATATTATCTTCAAAACAGTAGGATGAGAGACTACTAGGCACAAGAAAAATGCTGACTTCCCCACACAAGTTCAGCTCAATTAAGTAGCCACTGTTTACACGTGCACACACTCAACTAGTTATCTACTTCTTTCTAACAACTGCATTTTATAGACTAAAAAGTCATTAACAGTAAAGCACACTCCATTTTATGTTCTACTAAAAACAGAAAGTACTGTCAATTACACAGTGATGCAATGCTTTTTTGACACTCGCTTTTAATTTTATACTTCTTAAAACAGCTCTTTTAGATGTAGACATAGATTTTTAACACTTCTCTTTACCCATCAAGCACGAAGCATAAGCAAATTGTTTACATTGTTTAAGACACTCCTAAAACTTCTCTATTCTCAGAGCCCAGCAGTCTCCCTCACTTTCCCACTAAGTATCTAGTAGGTGTGTTTCTTTTTCACACAGACCATCCTCTATGACACAAAGAGTAGTGGCCAGGTAGCTGGTCTTAAGAGCTTCTACCACCGTTTCTAAGCTGCTAACACTCATTGCCTAGTGTGTGTGCTACTGTTTTCTGGATTTTCCATGAAGATATTCAGAGATCTGATCATTCCTGCTCTGGTGGTACTTGCCAAGTGAGCATCTATTCAACTGGAATCAAGCACCACACACACACACACACACACACACACACACACACACACACACACACACACTTAAAGAGTGACATTGTTGTGACTGCTTTCCACAGCACTTGCAAGGTGCTATAAATTGTAAGCTGGACAGTGATTCTAGATGGAATAAACTGGATGTGTTTGGTGGAGTTTAATTTTCCTTAGAATCAGTAAAAGATGATGAATGCTTCTAGAGCAAAAAGTGAAATTCCTACAAGAGTAGGTCACTTTGGGAACTGGCTTTGAATGTGAAGTACTTTCTCTGCAAGCATGAAGACAGGAGTTCAGTTACTCAGCATCCACATAAAAGCTGGGCTTGCTAGCAGAAGTCTATAATCTTAACACTGAGTGGGAGTGAGGTGCTATGGTGTGGCAGGAGTGGAGGCGGGAGTATCTCCTAAACTTCTTGGACAGGCCATCCTAACCGAATAAATGAGGGAACTTCAGGTTCAGGGAGAGAACCCATCTAAAAAACGGCATCTGACTTCCAGGCACACAGACAAACACACACACGAACACACACACACACACACACACACACACACACACACACACACACACACACCACCACCACCACCACCACCACCACCACCACCACCACCACCACCACCACCACCACCAAATAATTAATTAACTAGTAAGGATGATTTCTTCTGATAAACATTATATTCAAACATATGAATGTTTCTAAAGCATTATCCAACCAGTTAAAATTCTCAGTCCCTTGCAAGGGGCTCAGCAGTACATTCATGAGCCCAAAGCGTCAGTCATTCCTACGGCCCAGACTGGCGCATGACCTTTTCTTATTAGTAGAAGCTGGACTCAACACTGGGCTGCTGGGAGGAGGCGGGTCTAAAGAACAGACCTCCCCTACTCCACCTTCCAGGTAAACAGGGTAGTGGAAGAGAAAAGACTTGAACACAGATTTCTCATGGGCATCATTGCCTTATCTTGCCTCCATCCCTCCTCACAAATAATTCAGAGAATAAATCTTAGTTCTACTGTAACTCCCAAGAAACAAAGTAGTGTTAAGTGGGCATTAGGGTTGACAAAATGTTCTTTGTGTGTGGCTTAAAATTTCTCCATCCTCGAGGTTAACACTAGAACTAATGGCAGCCATCCTAGTGGCACAGGGTAGCCTCTCCTGACATGTTTTTTGGGTTCTGGCACCTTGGTTGTCAGGGTACCATTTGTGCAGCTACCTTTCATGTTCTGCATGAGGTTCTTTCTGCCCATTTTGGGTATGGCCTGTTGCTGGGCAATGTTTGGGAACTCCATTTTTCCCAATCTCGCTTTTCACTCAAGATCCCATCTTCCTCCCAGTATCCACATCCCATGGTATTCTATAGAACTCTGACTAGTGGCTGAGTAGCAGACGAGTGAGTAGTTAGCTCTGGCTCTCTGTGAAGATGACCAGAACTAGATAAAGAATGAAGTAGCAGGTGGCAAGAATCAGGAAGGTTCACAGAACAAATGTGCCAAGCTAGCTTCTTCCTACAGCATGCAGCAGCAAACTTTCTCTTATATTTGGGAGGATATTTCCCCAAATAAGCAGACTAGCAGGACCAGCTCTGCTGTGTTTCCCAGGTGAGGTGCAGGGGCCACCCTCCTGGGTGCTGTAGTTTGTGATCAACGCAGATCAGTCTGCAAACATTCTTTTACTTCAACAAAAGCTTGTTTTAGCATTCACTTAGAGTAATTATCAGAATCAACCCTTCAACATCTTTCGGTCCCCCACCCCTGTGCAGTGGCAAGTTTGAGAGCAAAGGAAAAAGTTTCTTGTCCATTCTGTCTGAGTTCGTAGTCTAGCAAAAGGCATTGGTGGTGTAGACAAGGCGCTGCAAACCATGCCAGTCGATGTCTGTCTTCAGACCACCTCCAGACTTAGGTTTATTTGGGGATTGAAAGGAAGAGAGGTGGTATCAGAATGGATGGAGGTGAAGATAACGTGCCTCAGGGAACCTCCATGTCAATAAATACTATAAAGCCATCCGTCTCCTTTTGGATGGTCACCAGCAGCTTGGCATCTCAGGAGTAACTGAACATTTCACAGACTGCTTGGCCAAGAGCATTCCCTCATGCCCAGCAAGTCACACTGCAGGGATCAACCATGCTCCTGGTGCTTAAAAGAGAAATGGAGAAAAGCAGGGTCAAAGTGCTAGATGTATAATGGCTGTGGGCAATCCATTCCTGCAGTTAAATATTATTTTGACTTTCCAACACAACTGAAACACTTCCTCAGACGATGCCAGTAAATTATCCTCGAAAAGATTTATATAAATATATCTCTTAGTAAATGAAATCCAAACAGTATTAGGATTGATTCCTCGCATCTGAATAAACAAGATGAATTTGATAATGGATTCTGGACTTCCTTACCGCATGGTCCTGTGTGGATTTAACTGGTAAGAAAATAATCCTGCACAGTCCTTGGGAAGACTGTGGGAGCTGGACGGAGTGCCAAGACACTCTAAGCCTCTCCCCATCCCCATGTGTTCTCTTCTGTCCAACTCATGAAATGCACACACTGGGTGCACACTGCAAAGCTACACAGTTTATGTCAACGTCGGTGTAAGCCGGGGCTTATATGTCTTCCCCATAATACAGCTCATTGTTTCTCCGAGAAATGAGGGTGAGATATTTTGATACCTGGGGCAATGCTAAGATTATTCAATTTGAGCACAGTAATTAAGAACAGATTCTTAGTAATAATACTTGATCAGCTTAAACCAAGCTACGATGCATAAAAGAAACTTAGTTTCTTTTAAAATGGAAAAGCCAAAAATTACTTCTTTCCCAGAATAAGACATAATTATAGACTTCTAAGGCTGACTGTATCTACAAGACTAAACTATGCAAATGAATTGGCTAGGGTTCCCCTTTACCGTGTCACCTGTGTTCTTGTTGGATAAAGTCTTAATATTTAAAGCAAGTTTTTCACAAAATGAAAAAAGTAGTACCTTCAAAACATTTCTGAAAGGTAACTATAAAGCAGAATAAAAAATATTGAATTAAAACAGTTGATCTTGGTTTTGAAGAGATGGCTAAGTAGTTAAGAGCACTTTCTGTTCTTGCCAAGGACCTATGTTTAGTTCCCAGCACTAATATGGTAGCTCATAATCATGTGTAGTTCCAATTCCCAGTCATTCAATACCCTCTTTTGGCCTCTGAATATACCAGAAACGTACACATATACATAAAATAAAACATGGTTTTTGGTGTTTTGTTGTTCTTTGTTTTGTTTTGAGATAGGGTTTCTCTGTATAGCTCTGGCTGTCCTGGAACTAGCTCTATAGACCAGGTTGTTCTCCCTGCCTCTGCCTTGTGAGTGCTAGGATTAAGGGTGTGCACCACCACTGCCTGGCTAAAATAAAACATTTTTTTAAAAAGTACCTGAACTAAACATGCATTTAAAATAGCTGAATTTTGGCACTGAGAGCTTCAGTAATTAGGGCCAACTCATGGGTTGTTAACATTTTAAAGAAGTTCCTCAGAAACACAAAACAAGAATACAATGCATAATACAGATGCATGCTTAGTTACAAGAATATAGCTGATACTATGTCCTAGCTATGGTTTCTTGCTATAATAAATACTGTGACCAACAGCAACCTTTAGGAAATGTTTGTTACATTTTATAGATTACAAACCATCATCAAGGCAAGTCAAAGCAGGAAGGAGCTCAAGGTAAGATCCTAGAGGCTGGAACTAAAGCAAAGGCCATGGAGGGATGCATCTCACTGGCTTTCTCCTTGTGGCTTGATCCGTCTGATTTGCCATTCACCCTTGGACCACCCTCCCACGTATGGTACTAGTGGACTGAGCCTTCCCACATCGATCACTATTCAGGAAGAAAATGCCCCCATAGACTTGCCCACAGGCCACTCAGCCACTGGAGTTCCCACCTTTTGGATGACTCCAGTTTTTGTCTACTTGACCAAGACTAACAAATGCATATCATAATAAGTGATAGCAAGAGCAGCAACCAGAGAACATCAGCAAAATATCACACACCAACAAGCATTTTCCGCAGACATGGTCAACTTAGAAGCACAGCCACATCACACCCACATTCTGGAGTGGGCCCATTCCTAGTATAAACTTCTATATCTGTCAGGGGCCAAATCAGACAGCATGACACCCAGGACTCAGAGTCAGGAGAGTGATCCAGACAGAATCATATAATGTTTAAATAAGGATATTTTGACTTCTCATATTTGTTTACATTTTTATTTCTTTTGAGTTTAAATTTCAAGATTATATCTGAAGAAAAGTATAGAGGGTTGATGGGAGATGTGATTCTATAAATATGTTTCTCTTATTGGTTAATGAATAAAACACTGTTGGCAAATAGGAAGGCAAGATAGATGGGACTAGGAAAGGTTGAGAATTCTGGGAAATGCAGTGGAGTCGAGATGTTATCTCAGAAAGAGAAGATGCCAGTCTGGCATTTTCAGTAAGATAAGACCATGTAGAAATAGATATATTAGTGATTATGGGTTAATATTTAAAACAGAGCTAGCCGATAAGAAACACTAATAACCAATCAACATTTTTCACTACCTCTGTGTTATTTTGGGACTGACCAGGATGGCAGGAAAGTGCTTGTAACAGATGGTTACCATTGTTATTTTGTTCTTGGGCTAAAATAAAACGCTTTGAGATATCTCCTATTCAATATAATGTTGGCTTCAGATTTGTCACATATGTGTTTTATAATGTTGAGTCGTGTTCCTTCTACTTTTAATTTCCCCATGGCTTTTTATCATGAAGTGCTGTAGAACTTTGTTGAAGGCATTTTCTATATCTACTGAGATGATTGCTTTGTTTCTGCCCTTCAGTTAACTAATGAACAATTACAATTACTGATTTGCATATGTTGAACCATCTTTGGATTATTGAAATAGAAGCAACTCAGAATCCTGTTATATTATTTTTTTTTTTGCTATGTTCTTCAACTTTGTTTCAGAGTATTTTGCAAAGATTTTTATGTCTATTTTCATCAAGCAATTGAAGATTCATTTTTATCAAGTGTACATACCAAGGTAATAAGCTTTAATCTTAACAGAAACAGTATCATATTATGACATTAGTAAGATGAATATTTTTATAAACAATTGTGTGCTATTTTAATAATATAGCATCACCATTAGTGGATCACACCTGCTGCCATTGTATATGACAAATAGAGAAACAAGTGATTTCTGTGCTATACCACCAATTTCCTGCTCTAAGAGACATTATCACTGTCATTGTTTTCTGGGGGAAAAAATGCTAACTTCTGGAAGCTATGCATCTTGTTTAAGATACTATCACTAGTGTGTGGAATCGTGGGTGTTTCCAGGGTTCAAGTTCTATGCTCTATAGTTTACTCTTTCCATATTTAATATGTTTTCTAAAGAGTGACCTGCTTGGATACTAGAAGATAATATGACATAAAGATATCCAGACATACTACTGAGATATAGTAAGACTAATTTTCAAGTGATAGGTAAATTTAATTTAATTCCTGATGTCTTATAATGGATGAAGAAATGGCTTAGTTCATACTGTTCTTGCAGAGAACCTATGGCCTCTGTAAGCAACTTTACTCACACGCACATGTGTGTGTTTACACACACATAATTCAAATTGATAAATAAATCTTTTAAATTGTTTCATATAAAAGCCAGGCCTTGGTGGCACATGCCGTTAATCTCAGCACTCAGAAGGCAGAAGCAAGCAGATCTCTGCAAGTTCGAAGAAAGCCTGATATATAAGAACTAGTTCCAATAAGATTTCAAAGCAACACGGAGAAACCCTGTCTCAATAAATAAATAAATAAATAAATAAATAAATAAATAAATAAATAAATAAATAGTTTCATAGTTAACTTATATGGATTAAATTTAAATTTCTTTGCACAATCGGAAAACAATAAAAACCATAGAAGCAGCATCAGAGCTGTTCAAAATAAAGTCCCAAGACTTCTACATGAAAATGCTGTATCAAAGACAGAGAATCTGTTCATCGATCCATTTCTTCTTCTTTCTGGTACTAAATTAGATGCATTTCCTTAGACCCTTTACAGTTAGTGGTTGCCACATGACCAAATTCTAGCCAACAGTATTGCAAACAGGCATGACTCCCTACCCTGGTTCATAAAACCTTCCATGTCATTTCTTTCCCTCTCTCCTCTTCCTCTGGGTGAGCAATGATCACTGCAGGAACTGAAGGGCACAGACTTGCCTCGGGCAAGCGGGGCACCTAGTTCCTGCTGTGAGGATGTCTACCTGGTAAACCCAACCCTGTCTAGGCTCTTTTGAAGCTGAGAAATAGGCTTATTTCATGACTGAGCCTCTTTGTGTGTGAGAGTATCTGTGTTCACTCCATAACTCATCTCCCAGAGAGCCCCACACACTTCCAGTTATACTGACACCAAGTGAATAGCAGCTGTGATGTAATAGGCTCTCACCTATAGTAGGGAGTGATCTAAACACTAGTGTGCTTGACAAGACCTATGCTCTGCTCATAGCACACAGGAGTCTAAATCACTTGGTCTAGAAGTCAATTTAGAGTGCAAGAAGAATACCTGAAAACAAGAACAAGTTAATGTGTGAGTGAATTTGCTGATAAAGGGGAAGAGCTTGATGACAAAAGAAGAAGCAAAAGAGAATGAAGCCATACATAAAACCAGTCAAACCAAGGCCCCCTGAGGTAGAGTCATCCTTCTGCTCACCTACCAGCCTGAGAGGGAGTCAATCATTGTTCTCATAATGACAACTCAGTTGTCAAAATTTCAATTACATTCCCTAAGCTCAGTGAAAAAAATACCACAGATATTTCATAATGTGTTTGTCAAAACATGAGCATTCTGGAAAGAATCTAATGGATATGCTTGAGCTAACAGAAATTTTACTTAAATGAGTAAACAACAAATTTTTCAGTGATGGCATATTTATGTGATCAGACAGTCCTGCAATCAACATGGGGGTACAGTGAGATTACCTGGGAAATTCATGCTGTCATTTCTTTCTTGCTAGAGTTGGTGATGCATGGGCTGAAGAGGTAGATCAGTAGTCATGAGCCCACCCTGCTCCCCCAAAGAATCTGGGATCCATTTTCAGTACCTACACCAGGACACTCATGATGCTTGTTTCTTCAGCTCCAGGGGACCCAATGCCTTTCTGGCCTCCTCAGGTACCAGTGCTCTTGTGAGCATCCTCACACATAGACAAACACATACTTTATTAAAAATAACAATTGTAATGTGCAGAAAAAAAGGTGCCAACTCTGCAAAAATAGATCTGATGTGCCTCATAATAGTGTTCTTACTACTTGGTGTGTGTTGACTCATACCAGCACTTGTGCAAAGACAGAGTGGCCCAACTACAGGGTAGATGAAAAGAGCAGTCTCCATCTACCTATGAGAAAATGGCAGGAGAGTGGAAATTTGATGGTCATGTTCTTCCAAACCCTCCCTGCAAATACACTGAGGCCTATAAATGGCCAGCTCCATTATTCACTAGATACAGGCTGAAGAAAGAAAGAGCAGAGACTATTATATCAGAAGCCATGCCTTACTCAGCAGAATGTATGACTGATGTCTTTTATGATTGCCACAAATCTTACGGGTTTTTTTGCACATGTATACACTAAACAGCTGCCACTTCTTTTTATACCTGTTATGAATTTTTAAAAAGTGCTATCAAAGCACTTGTTTTACTATCTTTTTACTGTCTTTCTCTATTTTACAGTGGGTCTCAGAAAGCCTGGACTCATTCTAGAGCTCATTAGGTGTTGCAGGAAGATTAAGGCCAGTGTGCAGGCTCTGTGCAGAGACTCTGGGGACCTGGGGATTTTGTATTCAGTGTAAACTTTGGGGGACCAACATGAAAGCTCTCTGATACTGAAAACCATTTCATGAAAATATTTTACCGTTAGAAGAAAAACATTTGGAGGAGGTTTTCTTTAGTCCCCATTAGTAATTTTAAAATATTTTATACTTTTTAATTAAATAATTTGTACTATGTCTAGCTCCATAATTTTTGAGCAAACACATGTGACCACAATTTATATTGAAAAATAGGATATGACCAACAAATAGAAGCTCCCTGGAAGTCATTATCTCTTCTGTTTGGGGCAAATATAACCTTAATATTGAACACTGGAAATTAGTTGTGTGTGTGTGTGTGTGTGTGTGTGTGTGTGTGTGTGTGTGCGTGTACACATGTGTAGATGTACACATGCATATGTAAACACATTGGCACCAGCATCAAACATTATGTATAATTATGTACCTGTGATTCATCCAAATTGTTTTTCATAACTATACTTTATTATTCTTGTTGACATATAATATTTCATTGTTGGCTAGATCATTTTGTGGGTAAGCTTGAACTGCTTACTTAGGAAGTGCTGGTCCAATTGCGTTTGGTGACATCTTATTTAGGGCATCTGTACATACATATTATCTTTCAGACTCTGAGAAAAACTTTGGCTTGGTGGGTGGTCCATGTCTACAATCCCAGGAATTAGTCTACTGAAGCAAGATGATCAATTGCTGGAAGCCAGCCTGGGCTACACAGCAAGGCTGTCTAAAAAAAAGAAAACAAATATCAAACAAATGTCTGAAAAAAATCTAATTTTTATGTAAGTCTGCCCCCAAGAATGTTGGCTGAGGGAGGAATTCTCTGTCTAGTTTTGAGAATTCAAAATACACATAAACTTTGTCCATCTATCACAATGAGGAGTATTATGTGGGTAGAATTAATAGTAATATAATTAACTTACAGGGTTAAGATGAAATTGATTAATTACATTTATCTGTGAGTTCAAAATAGCATACATTCATGTCCCTTAGGCTCTCTATATAATCTAAATGAATGTATGTATATACTGTTCCCTGAAAGCAGGAGCAATAATGGTTGCAAATTAACTCCTCCTGTACCTCCTTCTTGGGTTAAACTGAGCTATCTGATGCAGCCCCTGCAGAAAAGAGTAGAGTTATGGAAGCCTTCCCATGCCTTTCCTGCCCTTTGGGGCAGAAGGCTGAATGTACAAAATGAGGAATCTTTTGGCTAGTAGATGAAAGTCCAGCTTTATGGAATCGTTTCTGAAGTGCAAGTGCTCATCTCTGCACCCTGACCACTGGAGGAGTGTAGCCAGGGCAGGAAAGGTTCAGATTTTCAGGGGTCTTGCACGACACACTAGCCTCAATGCTGAGTGAACACAAGCATTGATATATCACCAACTGCAGTATGAAATCTTTTCTTTTTAACCTGACAATACTTCTGAAAAAGTCAGAGGAAAATTGACAGTAATGGGAAAATCTTAATAGTGTAATGCTATCTAGGAAGATATAATTTGATTCAATGATACATATGCATCTTAATCTGCGTACTTTTCAGATGAACTTTTTCCCCCAGTAAGTTGTTCTTTCCTGAGACATTATAAATGAAATGCCTCCCTCTAAGTGTTCCTGCTCTGTTGTCACTATTTGCTCTCTGAAAGCATGCCCAAGCATCCCCTTTACCCATTGTTGAGTGAGAAAACCTACAAGTGCCAGGGCAGGCTCATGGCATCAAGGCAGCTCTTGGCTTTGGTCAACAAAGTAAAGAAGGTGGGGACAGTAGGCGGCTTTCCCTAGTGAGGCAGAAAAAAATAAAATTTTCTCTAAAGCCGAGTGTCTAGGGGAGCAACAGTTTGCTTTGTTCCCTCTGTTCATGGTCCCCAGCCATGACCCCTTTTCCTCTCAGGACATCTTGTGTGGTTTTCCAATCTCCGAGGCTGGAAAAGGACTCTGCTTTCCCAAGGCTGGGCCCCTAGTCATGGGGTTAAGATGGCAGAGCTGTATTATCTTAAATATCTCATAACATTTTTTAAAGATCTTTTACCATATATCTAATACAACAAAGTGTATTTGTCACCTAAGTTGGACTTAAGTAGGGGGTGGTATTGAAGACAGTAGCACAAGGGGCATGAAGGTCTGGGTTACTCAGAATGGACATCACAGCAATGCACTAAATGTTCAGATCTGGGTTGGCAAACTTTTGCTGGAAAAGAGAAGATGTAAATATTTCAGGCTCTAAAGGCCCAGTGGCCGCTATGGCAACTATTCACCTTTCCTGTTGCGACCCAGACTCAGCCACAGCCAGCTTGTATGGGAGTGAACATGCTATGGGTTTTTGAACTTTGTTTGCAAAACTAAGGGTCTGGCTGAATTTGACACACTGGCTAGTCTGCCAATCCCAATCTACACTCACTTCTTCCTAATAATCTTCTGGGAGGTGGTGGTGCATGCCTTTAATCTCAGCACTTCTGAGGCAGAGGCAGGCAGATCTCTGTGAGTTCAAGGCCAGCCTGATCTACAGAATGAGTTCCAGGGCAGCCAGACTACACAGAGAAATCCTGTCTCAAAAACCGAAAAGGAACTGAGCTTAGAAAGGTGTTTTGGTGGGATGCTTCATCCATGTGACACAGGTCAGTACAGCTCAGACTCTGCATCCTGATGGGAGACAGGGCTAGATGAGGCTAGACGGGCAAAACAATGCAGGCACTGAAAAGAGAGACAGCACAACAGAGGGCTCTAACCTCGAGTTGGTCACTGTAATTTCATGTTCATAAAGAGAACTGTTGGAGCAGAAGAGAAGGGGCTCTCTCCAGTTGTGTGACTTGGTCTTATGGGACTCCTACAGTGGGAACAGGGGCCATCTCTGACTCCTTTTTTTTGGGGGGGGGGTCAGGACAGAAGGTGAACATGAACAAAGAACATAGTACACATGTATGAAGGTATCATGCTGATCTCCAAGATATTTAAAGAACTCAAGAAACTACATATCAAAATAACCAAAGAATCCAATTTAAAAATGGGGTACAGATCTAAACAGAAAATTCTCAACAAAAGAATCTCAAAAGACATTTAAGGGATTGCTTAACATCCTTAGTCCTTGGGGAAATGCAAATCAAAATGACTCTGAGATACCATTTTATACCAGTCAGAATAGCTAAGATAAAATACACTGGTGACAGCCTATGTTGCATAGGATGTGGAGTAAGGAGAAGACTTCTCCACTGCTGGTGAGAGTACAAACTTGTACAGCAACTTTGGAAATCAATATGGCAGTTTCTCAGAAAATCGGGAGTCTCTGACTCTTGTACAGGATTTTGGGACCAAACTACTCATATTGGGTTGCTTTCCCAGCCTGAATATATACTGCAACTTCATATGTCATGGTTTTGTTTTTTTTTGATACTCATATGAGACCTGCCCTTTTCTAAGCAGAGAAGGAGAGAAGGAGTGGATTGGGAGTGGGAACAGAGGGGAATGCGGTGGAGGAAGTAGGAGGAGAGGAGGCATGGGAGACTGTGGACAGGATGGCAAGTAAATAAATAAATAAGTAAATTTATTAAAAATATATAGATGACACCACATTTACTGAACACTGTACATAAATTGTTAATAGTTTTCCATTAAGATATGCTATTCAATTTTTTTAAAGTGGGAGTCTTAATAGAGAAGGTAGGCTGAAGAATTCTTGCTTGAAATATCTGACCTTATTTCTCCTGTCTGCCTTTGCCTGCCTGAAATCACTCATACCTCAGGTGTCCTGGCCTGAGAACCCTTCTGAGAGTCTGCAGACACACTAGGAAGTTGTATGATGGGTACCAGCATGGAACATTGTGTGCACCTTTTTGCATGGATTTGCTGGAAGTCTACAGGACTGGGAGCAAGGCAGGGTAGAGGTCTGCCCTTTACTCTCCATTGTAGCCCAATGCTGGAGCATGGTAATGCTCAGATATCATGAGCTAAAGTGGGGTCAGAGCTCCAGGAACTTCAAGGGAGAAGAGATCACATCTGTCGGAGGGGCATCATCTGTGACCTGAGACATGGACATGTATTGCCTAGTAGGGCAGCAGCAGGGAAGAGCTGGACTCTGCTGGTGCCAGAATGTGTCTATACTCTAGACTCCAGAGAAGGCTCTGTTTTCTGACAATCAGTACACTGTGGCAAGGTGATTGCAGGAGGTCACTTGCCATTTACAGAGTTAGAAAGTGGTTTTCCATCTCAGTTATACCCATACACAATATTATCAAAGTTGATCCCACCGTGATTAAGCCATGTCACTATTTAATCAGAACGTTAAGATAGCCTTCTGAATGTTTCATTGATATTCTTACCATCTATGGAAGAGCTTTGGCCCGATTAGTTTTAATACATGGTTCTCTTTGTTTCACTGTGTTTGGCTTCTTCGCCAATTCCTCTGCTGTTAATGGTTGAAGCAGTCCTACAGCAATTTTCAGCTCATCTCCATGATGAGTCATGGCACACTACATTCCAGGCCACCAAACCTCTCCTTCCAACGGGTCTGTGCTTTGTGGACCAAATGTGGAAACAAAATGGCCAGGATTCCCTGCACTGTCATAGTTGTTTGCTCTTCCCCTATCTTCCAAATCTCTTGTGCTCTTTTAGACAGATTGCTAAACGCAAACAAAGGAAAGCTAGAGAGAGCAGCCTACACAACAAGGTTTCTGGAGAGGGAAACCTGTGCATCCACAACTTTTCACCTCCACTGGCTGACTGAAAGAGCGTTAGATGAACAGAGCGAGCAGCTCATCTTAGAGCATGCCCACCACCTCATGGCTACTTCGTTCCCTGAAAGCCACGAGGGCACAGATGCCCTCATTGCTGCATGTTCTGTCTGGTGTGTTTCCTAGAGCCTCACAGGGCACATCACCCTAGATTACTCACCTTGAGATCCCCACCCTAGCTCAGTGAAGAGCAGCTAGCTTTCTCCCTTTCTGTCCTTTTATGTCCCCTTTACTCAGCATCTTTGCCACAGGTGATTCCTCCCTAAGTGATGGGAACAGTAAAAGTCAAGTAAGACCAAAGTCAAAGCCCAAAGACAGTCATTGGGTGAAATAATTTAAAAAAAAAAAATGAAGTTTTAAGTATAGTGGGACAGTTGGCAAGTGTGATGAAGCAACTCGGAATTGGTGCCTGACAACCCATGTAAAGGATCTGGAGACATTGGCTTTGCACAACCGGTCAGCTTCAGTTCCCCACCCCCACCCCCACCCCCACCATCTTCCCCAGAGCTCCCTCAATGGCCTCCAGCCTGGTACAAACGTTTACATTGCCTCCCCATATTCTCAGTCTACACACATTCTCTGTTTCGGCACTTAATTTCCATTCATTCCTTGAACATCCCATAGCCCTGAGATAAGCATTCTGTTAAGAATAATCACGATGAAGTCCAATGAACCCTAATCCAGACAACCACTGGGTGAAGTCCTAAGGGGACACTTGAAAAATATAAGACCAGTCATCCTGAGCAATCATACAGCAAAGGGCATTGGGGAAGTTGGTTAATATTCTCCCATTTAAACTTAAAATGTTGGAGATAGCAATTGTAGCTGCAGGGAATGATGACAATTAAACAGACCAGTCATGGGGAAGGGGGAGAGGGAGAAGCCACTGTGTCACCACCCAGCCTGGAGTTCCTGCTGGAAAGTTCCCAGTGTAGCAAAGCTGTTTGGGTGATTTCAACTACACTGCCATCTGCAGCAGAAATCAAAGATGCCAGTCAGAAGACACTGCCCTTCATTTGAAAGCCCAGGAAAGGATTGGAAACTGTTCAAGGCAGTCAGAGGATGGAGCTTAACATTCTCCATTTTCTCCCGAGGCCAGCCTCTCTCCACTTTTCCTTTTTGCCTGTTTTATTTCTTATAGTTCAATACTCCCTACCCTCTCCAAATCAAATTACAAAATCCTTTTTCAGTTCTTTCTTCCTACTAGGGTAATCTGCATCTCTGAGAAATCGATCTTTTCATATAGATCTATATATGCACTGTCATTTGGGCTGAAGTAGATTTCTCCCAAACTCTGGCTTCATGAAAAAATAACAGACAGCTGGTCGCCATGTTATACATTGTAAACCTATTGGGAGAATGCATGACCAGAGGCTTGGCTATATCACAGTCACTTGGAAAGCTGGTTTGTGGCACCAGCCCCAGAATATATGCTTCCTTAGTCAGCTATAGAAACCAAGAACTTGCATTTGGAACAAGCTCCCAGTGATGTTGAGAAGCACTAGAAGGCAGTCCTGAGTCTACTACCTCAAAATCTATGTCCAGGCTTCCAAGTTGTTACATCAGAATTGCCCTGTAAGCTCTGAAAAATCCAGCATACCCTCTAGATGCTCTCCAAGAGGAATAGATACAGGAAATTTGATTATATCTATATCTACATCCATGCAATGGAATTTTATTTGTCAATAAAAAATGAAATTGTGTAATTTGTAGGAAAATGAACACAACTGGCGATTATCATATTAAGTAAATTAAAGCTGACTCAGAAAAAATATTTTCTTCCATATGTGCATCCTATATTGTACATAGAAACAAAATCATAGATGATACAAAAGTAGAAGAAAAACTATGCAGGAGAACAGAGAAAAATAATGGGATGAGAAGGGAGAGAAAGAGGAAGGTGGGTGAATAGGAGGGTGTGGTGAAAGTGTTTTGTATATTTACATGTAGGTTGACTTTAGCTGTCAATCTGACATAACCTGAAATCACCTGGAAAGCATCTCAATGAGGAGTTATCTAGGTTGGGTTGGACTGGGGCATGACAGTCAGGGATTTTCTTGATCAAGTTAACTGAGCTAGGAAGACTCGGCCACTTGTAGGTGGCAACATTCCATAGGCTGGCTCCAAACTGTATAACAATAAAGAAAGCTAACAATCATGCAAGGAGGCATTTATTCTCTTGTTGTGGATGTAATGTGACTAGCTACTTGAGTTCAATGCTATGGAACAATCTTTGTACAGTGTAAATATGTATTGCTATCATTGTTAATAAAAAGCTGATTGGCCAATGGTTAGGCAAGATTTTGGGGGCAGGTAGAATGCTGGGAAGAAGGAGGGTGGAGTCAGAGGAATCAAGCCAGACATGGAGGAAACACTGTGTGTAGAAAATGAGCTAACAAGCCATGTATTCTGCCAAAGGAGTAACAGGTCTCAACCCTTTTCCAGCAGGGTAAGGCTATGTGGAAGTGGAAATACTTAGATTAATAGAAATGGGCTACTAAGTAAGACATAGATAGCCTATAAGAAGCCCTAGCCACTGGCCAGCAGTTTTATAACTAATATAGCATCTGTGTGTTTATTTGGAGCTGAAGTGGCAGTGGGACCCTGCTGGGACAGGAAATTTACAGTAACAAAGGGAGACATCAACGTGGGTTGCACAAATTTCCATGTAACACCTGACAAAATCTTAAAAAGGAATTTTAAAAACAAAAGAACAAAGTCAAACACCGCTTCTTGGTAGGAGTATTTTCTCCAGTTTGCTCTGTTTGAGACAAGCAGAAACTCTGGGCTCCTTTAAGGGAGGTTTCCTGGCTCAGCATAAGTGGCAAAAAAACCACAAGATCTTTTAAGAGTCCTGCTAGCAATTGCATGTTGTGTATGAGAGCTGACAGTGGCAGTGATCACATCCCCAAGCAGGCAGCATGATTCTTGATGGCAGCATAGATCAAGGCAGTGAGCATAGCTCCCAGTGCTGGTGGTAAACCTACCACGCCCCACCCTCCACCATCTTGGAAAGCCAGCAGCTAAAACAGCAGCAGCTATAAGTTTAGCAATGTTGTTTAGCAGATAAAAGACTCATGGACAGAAAAAGATAAAGATATACGGTAAAGACAGATTCAGAAGAAGAAAGACCTCTAAAGTTTACAGTGTGTTTAAAAAATATACATAGGCTTGTGGCAGAAAAGAAACAGAATAAAGTGATTAAAAAAAAACAAAAGAAGAAGAAAAGAAATAGAGTGGCTGAGCAGTGGTGGCACACACCTTTAATCCTAGCACTAGGAAGGTAGAGGAAAGCAGATCTCTGTGATTCAAGGCCAGCCTGGTGTACAGAATGAAACCCAGGACAGGTAAAAGTACACAGAGAAACTCTGTCTCAGAAAATGAAAAAATAAAAGAAATAGAGTAATAAGCTGGGCATTGGTGGCTCACACCTTTAACCCCAGCACTTGGGAGGCACATGCAGGAAGATTTCTGTGAGTTCCAGGCCAGCCTAGTCTACAGATTGAGTTCCCAGATAGGCTCTAAAGCCACAGAGAACCCTGTCTCCAGAAACAAAAAACAAACCAAAAAAGATTAAAAAGGAAGAAAGAAAGAGCCACGTTAAGATGGAAAATACACAGAGAGTCTGGATACTGTATGCTATTATGTTGTCTTTGAATTATTTGATTGCTGAGCAGAGAGCAATGGCTGTTAAAAGACATTTGATTATAAATTCTGCTGGATTAATCTAACCTATGTATTTTAAAAATGGCTTGACTTCAAAATTTAAATCTAAGGATAGGTTACTTTGGAAAAGAGACTTTATTTTTGTTTCCATAGAAAATAAAAAGCTGTGGATTCCTTCCAGACTAATATTCTTTGATCAAGCAAGACCCCCCTGAAGCAGTGGCCCAGGTGATTCAACATTCAAAAACAGCTATAACAATGTAGCCTTAGACTACTACAGCCAGGATTTGGACAGGTTTCTGTTTTTCCCAAGATTCCATGGTATTAACAGCACCCCCAAACAAGAAGCAGTTTGGAGAGAAGTACACCCAAATTCCCAAATACTGTTTATAAATGTTTGTTTATGAGGTTTAATGAGGCCGGTTATAAATGATTAACGATCACAGCCAATCTCTTTTTAAAAGAAAAAAAGGGGAATATTATATAAAAATGAGTACTTTGTATTGGTATGGATTTTGGCTTATTAATAAAAATTTAAGGTCAATTTGTTATATGTATATTTCCTTTTGTTTAGGTATTGTGTTTGTGCAGCTCATTTAAAAATGCAATGTATAATTGAATAAGATTATATATATACATATACACCTATAATAGTCAAAACTTATGTTAGATTTTCTAGATATACAGAGATATATTTGAGATGGATAGTCTTCAAACCTTTTAAAAATCTACAGAATATGGCATTTAAAATGGTTTTTCACAACAATGAGAAACAACTGCTCTTGCCAACACCAATTATTGCAGAGAGACAGATGTCTATCAAAGAAACTTGTTATGGAGTTTGCCTTCAGCATGGCAAGCCATTTGGGCAAGAAACTGTTCTTGCCTCGACTGTTTGAAGGTATGCTGTATAAACTAGACATGTAGGACCCACAGGAAAGTGACTGCTGAACTTGAAAAAACAAGATTGAACAATCCTGAAGGGTTCCTGCTTCATGAGAGAGTCTGCTTGACATTCTGCAGGACAGAGAAAAGTGACTGACAAACTGCCAAAACAGGTGGACAGTTTAAAGTTTCCTGCTTTGCTGAGAAGTCTTCCAGACACACTGTGGCCTGTGGGCTGAATGTAACATGGATGCTCCAATGTTACAGAGGAACTTTGGGTGACTGACCAAGCTGTCAATTCTAGAGTTTACATATTATCCTTCTGTGGTCTTTGATGGAGTTGAAGACAGATAGTTATGGTTTCATTAGTTATGATAAAAGATAAGTTACATATAAGACTTTAGACTTACAAAGGTAGGATAGATGACAGAATATTTTCTTTAAATCTTGCTAAATGTTAATGGACTAAATAGTGTAACTATAGTTCTTACTTGATAAATGTTTTGCTATATAGAATTTTACCATGTTCAAGTTAAAACATTTTATTTACATAAAAAAGAGGAGATGATAGGAGTTTCCCTTCTGTGGATATGTTTCTCTTACTGGTTAATGAATAAAACACTGTTGGCCAATAAGGCAAGAATATAGGTGGTACTAGGAGGATAGGAGAATTCTGGGAAGTGTAGCTAACCAAAAAAATAGCAGGTCTAGACCTTTCTCTGGTAAGCCAAGACCACGTGAAAGTACATAGGTTAATAGAAATGGGTTAATAATTAAGACAGAGCTAACCAATAAGAAGCCCTATCTACTGGCCAACAGTTTTATAACTAATATAGTCTCCGTGTGTTTATTTGGGGCTGAAGTGGTGGTGGGACCAGCCAGGACAAAGAATCTAGTAACATGCCAGTTAATAACAAGCAAGCCAATGTCTTATATGCTATAAATCATAAGGTCTGAGGAAGGGGGGCTGGGCATCCATATTCATTCAAAATGTCCTTGACTGATGATATAGCAGCAAGTGCAGAAATCACACATAGCTGTTGTGAAGACTTGACTAGAAAGAAAATGTGTTAGACAAGGGACTAGAAAGGGGACAAGGAACTGTAATTGTAACCTTAGGCTCAATCCTCCACTCTTACCTCTTTCTTTTCATTTGTTAAGTGAGGGTGACCATCCCAAGCCTTCATCTCACATGTCTACAGGAAGATGTGAGTAATTGAAAGAGAATTTGGAATTTAGAAACCAGGCTTATCAAGCAGCCAGTCCTTCAGGGGATAATGCCAGGGCTTGAGCCAGGCATTTCTTGACCACAGACCAGATAGGACCTTGAGAAAAGGAGTCGAGAAGAAGGAAGGCAGTTCCTGCCTGGGGCAGTTCTTCACAGAGCTGTTGCTATTTGTTGAAGACACATGATGAGCCTGTAACCACCTCAGCCCTGGATAAAGAGAAGGCCTCCACAGGGAGTAGTGCAAACTAAGGTAAAGATGGTACCCCTGGATGGAAGTGTTAGCTGGCTGGGGTAACCCGGTAGGGATGTTTATGGAAGCACTACCCTCAGAGCCACTGAATTCCCAACCTTTTCCTGCAGACCTGGACAAAACCCACTCAGCAGCTAGTCTGCTCTTCAGACACCCACTGTCTGAGCTTGGGACATGCACCATCCTTGTCATTGAGGTTTTGTTACAAATAGAGAGCTGTTTCTCCTAGACAAGACCAGAAACAAGAGCTTGAGTTTTATGAATCTGAGCACTCCTGATGACCGGCGACTCTGGCTACTTCATACACATCAATTTCTTACTGACCCCCAGAATGCTCTTTGCTAATTTATTAAGTGCAAGGCTTCTAGGATGCTTACTTCCAGAAGCCTTCTGTCTGCATGAATTCCTTCCACAGGAAGAACCTAAGGTATCAAAACCCGGATGAGCGCAGGTGACCTGCATACACACCTTTAGGAAGTGTAGTGCTAAACAGCCCTGCACCCCACACAAGCAGCATGGGAGGAATTGGAAAGTCAAGGTTCATCATGCACTAATGAGGGAACAGGGAGCTCTGAACACAGTGTGCTGCCAGCAGGATGCTGCTGACTTTGAATCCCTGCATCTTCATCTTAGTAACTCTGTAAGATGACCTATGAACTGCATCCTTCCCTTTTAGAAGATCCTGACAGCTCTTACTTCAAGTGTGAGTTTGAGATAACAGTAACAACAACAATAGTAAAATAAATGAGCAAAATCCCAACCCAGACTCATTCTGGTACAAATGGACAAATACCATGAGGTCTAAACACTGCTGTGCCACTGGACAAATAATGAAACAACAGCAGAGAAGATAGCAAAGCTGCTGCAGGGTAGCGGAAGAATTCCAATGGAGGCTGTCTCAGAGCACAGGCAGCCACAGCATGAGATGGGACCACAGGGAGGCCTCATAGATCCCAGTATGGAAGTGTTTCCTGGGAATGGGGCTTCATTCTATTTGTTAAAATCTTGGGCAGGGATAGAGATGGCTCAGCAGTTTAGAGTTCTTGCTGCTCTTGCATAGGACCAGAGTTCAGTCACCAGCACCCACATCAGGCAACTCACATTCACCTTTAACCTATGTGTCTGCTACACTCAAATGTGCATCCCCATCTCCAGTCCTTCCCTCATCACCTGACAGATGGAAAAGATTCCCTAAACTTTTCAGAAAAGCATCCAGGCCTGGCCTTCTCAGGCATAAGTGTCTGCTCAGCAGATCCCTGCAGCCTGGCTGTGAAGTGCTCCTCCCTGCTTCCCTGGCTCTGAGAGAGATGCCACTCAAGCTGAAGTGAGGCAGAGCATAGCCATTCAATCACCCAAACACCACAGGTCCATAAAAACGAAAGAAAAACAAAACAGTGCACTGCACTGGTTTCTTAATTTGGGTGAAGCAGTCAGCTCCAACACCATCACAGGCCCTGACAATAAATCTTCAAGCCTCTTTTGATTCAGCCACCTTGCAGCACTCACATTTAGTAATAACTTGCAAAATACACAGTGCCAAACAATCTGGTCACAGTGCATCGCAGAGAGAAAATAAACCCCAAGCTCAACCTTTCTCCATGAGTGCTGGCAGCACATTTCACATCTTTATACAGATGTTCAGATTTCAATTTCCAGAGTGCTCTTAAATGGATCCAACTGTTTTGGTGTGACAAATGCCTTTTAGTGCCCACTCCACAAATATTCCAGTCATCGTTGGCTGTAGGCATTTGTGTCTATGACCACTCTGAGAGTAAATGGGGAAAAAACATCTAAACAAACTAAAACCTAATTGTGAAGTCAATAAAATTTCTATCTATCCCATGTGAGACAGACAAAAGCTCCACAGAAGGCATGAAGCAAAACAAAATGTCCAGTTTAAAGTTTGCTTGGAAGCTGCTATTTCCTAGGATAAAAATATCCAAAAGGCAAATGTCACAGCCCTGTACTTTTCTTCTTTATCCAGTGTCTCACTGTCTCACACATGCTTAGAAAAAAAAAAAGGACAGTCACCAGTGACTTCATTGTCCTATCAACTCCTGGCACAAGCTGAATGGTCCTTGGGTCACCAGGAAATGGTGGCATCCTCAACCTCCGTAAACACCAAGACAACACAGTGCAGACTCTCTCCCCTCTCAGCCTTGCTCCCTCCTCCCCTCCCTCCTTCTCCCTCTTTCTCTCTTTCTCGTCTTCCCTCTCTCTTTCCCCCTCCTCCCACCCCTTCATTGCAAGTGATGTGATCGCCCTTAGGGACTGACTGGTTGTTCCACAAGGATCCTTCAGCAGGCCTTTCTGAGGAAACATTTAGTCCAACTCCAGGACAGAGTTGCCACTGCTGCTGCCCTGGAGCATGATGGAAAAAAAATCTATCTGTAATTAAAGAAGTACACACCATGCTGAAAGAGTTCATTGTGCTCTGCTACCTAGCTTTGCTTTTCTGGAGCACAGCTAATCAGCATCGTATTTTCCTTCAGTAACACAGATGTAGTACTTCTGAGATGATGGAGTACTTTATACATTTTGTGAAGGAAGCCAATCTTTCCCACACATGCAACATGGAGTCTGAAAGGCTGGCAGCTGAGGTGGGTTGGCAGCAGCTTAGAGGGCCATGTGCTTCTGCACCTAAACCTTCTCTGCTTATGATTACAAGTTAGAGTTTGTTTGTTCCATAGCACAAGACATTTTATCTTGCCTAATCTGAACTTTACATAAGAAGCCAGTGTTAGGTCTCAAAGCTGGGAGGAATGACTGAGGTGCCTATTTAACATACCAAAGAGGATGCTGGCCACCAAGTTTTCCCAGCATCCCTCAGGTCCTATCTGTTAGAGGATATGGATCCCATACTGGGCCCTCTACCTTAAACTCTGCAGGCCAGGGGCTGGGCTGCCCTTCCCCTAGCTGTTCTTCTTCATATAATTCAGTCATTTTGGTCACCCCCAACTCCGTTTTGGGCCTCCTGACTTCTGCACCTGGTCCTTCTCTCCCTCTTTTCCCTTCCCCCTCTCCCCACTTGGCACAGCTCAGTCTGGTCATATCCACTCTAGACTCTTCCAGATGTCCGTGTCTCCATCTGTGCTCTCCCACACAGCTACAATTAACCGTCTCCTCCACCACACCTAGGAGAAGCCATGGCCTTTCTTTTTCTGTTTCTCTTTTTCATCCAGTGAGAAGAAATTAACTGTCCATATCAGGGAGCATTATCGCACAAGTGCGACAAACTCTTGTCCCTGCTTAGGATAACACCATCCTACAGGACAGCATCAGACAAGAGTTAGAATGTTTTGCTCCACAGACTTAGTTTCTTTGGACCTCAGGGACTTATGGCCAAAGAAACTGTAGGTTTCTCTGAAGGCAGGGACATGGCAGTCTTACAGTGAAATATTTCTCATAATAAAAAACATTGTCCAAAAATGAGTTAAATACTGGCATTGAAATGTAAGGCTGTGAGGTTGAAGCACAAATATTCTAAGTATGTAATGATTGAAGAATATCCTCCAGTAGAATTTTCTCAAATATTTACTTTTTTCCAAGGAAGCAGTATAAACCACAAGGGCACCTGGTTCTCATATTGACATAATTTCATTTATTTTCTGTAGTTCTGGGGTTGGAATGTAGAACGTTTCACATACTATACAGCCAGGCACCCTATCGCTGAGCCACAGTTACAGCCTAAAAGTTGGTTTATTTTGAATGTAGCTATTGATTTATGTTTTGTAATGTTAAAAAAAAAGTGTCACTGGCTCCTCAGAAGGAAAAGAAGCTCCCACTTTACAGAAGTGGGTTGTTAATTTTCAAGGGTGTTCCATGTCTGTATTACTTGATGCTTTCAATCAGATTAACTATGGATTTTAATTACTATTTTTCTGTCATCTGGAAAATGGGTTGAAGTTACCTCCCAACCAAGTCAACCAAGTTAAGGAGTCCTTCTCCAAGGCTCGTTGATTCTGTGTTCTCAAGTAGGGACTCTGAGAGCTAACACATCAACATCTGAGAACTATCTTCCCCCAATTTGCAAAGGTTCCAATTTAACTGGGCATGCGATCTGTGAACACTGTTTCTATCTCTCCTGTATGTCATCTGTGCAGAAACATCTACCAATTCAAACTCCTTTAAGGCTGCTCTCCCAAGGAAAACTTCACTGTTACTGAATTCACTGCTGTGCAATGAATAAGTTTACAAGATGCCTACATCAACAGGTGTAGGAAAAAACAGGAGCCACAAATCCTGCATGGTGATGCCACTTCAATGGTATCTGCTGCTAATTCATTCAATGCAGTGAATGGAGGCCAAGCAGCATCTCAGCAGGGTCCTCATCACTTCAGACACATTTAAGAGAAGCAATGCAGGGACCCATAGTGTTGTAATTCTAAATTTCCTTTGTTCTTCTATTTATCCCTGAATAATTTTGAATCACTAAAAATAGTTTGCATAAACAATCTAAAAGTTACCCCATACTTCAATTTTGTACTTCCATGAAGTATTACTCTAGTTTGGACATTACACTTCATTTGTTACACACACACACACACAGACACAGACACACACACACACACACACACACACACACACACACACGTGCAAGAACAGGCTATCTTTAGCTTGAAAGGTGATCTTTAAATAATTTTTTAAAAGCAAACCAAAAAATAAACAGTTGATTTCATTTTTTTCTCAATGAACTAAAAACAACAGCAAAACCCAGCTCACTGTATTTTTATTGTAGCTCTAGAGAAGGATCTATCATTACCTCCAGAAACTAAGCACCCATCAGTCTTCATATACCAAGAAAAAAACATCACTTAAAGAGTCACAAGGACTCCCTTTGAAGAAGTGAAATTAAAGAGAACAGGTGGAGAGAGCAGGGCTTGAAACTGCACCTATGCAGTCATGCCAAGCTACATTGTGAAAAAGATGCCAATGGGGGAAATCTGCTTTTCCATTAGTAGAAAGAGAAGATTTAGGCCATCAAAACAGAGCTTTCCAGTACTCCCTAGCAATGACTTAGCATTGCTTTTTAATTCTAATAACTTGGAGCACAAATGTAAATGCAAAATTTGTTTTTGAAAGCAGTAAACATATCTGACTCACTGGACAGCACAGCTTCTCCTTAGCCGTGTCACAATGAATACATTAGCCTTAACACCATTCTGTGCCCAGCTGCCTGGAGGTGGCCTGACTTTTGTGTTCTTTGCTTTCACAAACACACTCCTGGCCATGATGAATGGCCTCCCATTGGGAAGATGGGAAATTCCCAGCCCATTCCCTTGAGAATGTTCCGGGACCTGGATCTCTAAGCAAAGCAAGATTAAAAGAGGAGGAGTGAGAGCTATGGTCTCTACCCCACAACCATCAATTATCTACAGTTATAAATCAAAGTTTTCAGCGCCCACAAAGGCCAGTGTGGCCAGCAAACAAGAGTGTTCACACTGGATTGTTTGGAGACCGAATAACACTCTTGAGGGAAAACAATGGAGCTGGGAAAGCCACTGTCAATATCACTCTAAACCGCACCTGATTTATGAAGAATTAGACACGGTGCATCAAGCCAGACTGCGATTGACAGAGAAAACAGGGAAGAGAAGATGAAGCCAGATGAGAAAGTTTAGTTCGGTCAGGCAATGCTTCTGTCCACATGAACCTGACCCCTGGTCTTCTCCCCCACACTCTTATCATTTTAAGTTCCTATGGCAGCAAAGCCCCCACCCTTCTCACTCTCCCCGTGGAAGGGGACTTCAGAGCCACACCTTCCTCCTGCTTGGTCCCCAGGCTCAAAGAGCTATAATTTTACCAGTTTTACAGTGTTTGCATGTTCCACACAAATCCCTATTGTAGCTAGAGGAACGGGAAATTATTGGCATCTGTGAAAACACATCAAAACACCATCAATAAGCATAGAGATGCAGTTGAAGCACAGCCATGAGCTTAGGTAAGTGCAAGGGCTTTCATGTAGATGCTGTCTCTTTCAAAGCCAAGTGCTACTCATATCCATGAGCCACCCATCAACCTGAGAGAAGAGCCCTGACTCCAACTAGACCCGCTGTAGTCATTCCTATTTTAGCTAACATTTATTGAGTACTCACACTGCACCAATTACTCTTCAAGTCAATTTAGATGTCATCTCACTTACTCCTCAGAAAATAGTTTTGAAACTCTAGAAAGTACTGATTATTATTTTCCCCATTTATGGAAGAAGAAATGGATGCATAGCAAAGTTAGCTTGCCCAATATTCTGCTGGTCAGCAGGCACACAAGGAACACACCATGGAGTCCAGCTGTGAACCCAGACAACGTGGACTCCACACCAGATGTTTTAGCTACCTCAAGGACCTCACCTGTGGAGTAAAAATCAGTACCACCTAATCGTCACCTGTCTCTACATCTGTCCCTGTCTTGCAACCCTGATTTAAAAATTACGTGTACATATGTATGTCTGCATGCCCATGAGTGCACGCAGGAGCCTAGAAGAGGGCTACTGGATGCCTGGAGCTAGAGTTACAGGCGGTCTTGAATTTTCCATGTGGTTGCTGGGAACTGAAATCAGATTCTTGGGGAAAAAATATAATAATTCATAACTACTCTCAAATCTATTCTCTTTATGAATTGACTTCAAGTATTTGTCACAGTGCTACCAAGCTGACAAACAAAAAGCCACTGAGTTTGTTTTTTACCTTCTTAAATTGCTGGAGTTCCTGCTCTGATTTTCCTGATTCGCAGCTGTTGCCTGTGCTTACCAAAGGGTAAATCCCACTCACTGGTCCACACTCCAGTATTCACATCTTTCTTCAGCGAGCGCAGAGCTCCTACCTCTCGGTACTGTGCCCTCAATGACAAATTTCACATGCCATACTCAGAATAACAGGTCCTCCTGATCTACATTCTGTGCAGGATAAAGCCATGTTAACTCTTCTTTAAATTTTCATGTAGAAACAACAGTATGTCAATGATTTTACCTTGGTGATGGCAATCATGTGAATTTGGAATTAGCGTTAATATGCTAATGTTTTGGGTCCAAATCAGTTCATGTTGGGGGCCAAACAAATTGGTAAATGTTCATTTTAAAATCATAATCTAAATACATTGACTAAAATTACATTAAAATGGTAGGTTAAAAGACACACAACCCAGTTAGAAATAAGACCTAAGGAGGTAGTAAACATGTTTTAAAACTCCAAACAGATGGGATATAAAACTGACAAATACAATAGTCTATAAAGCCAGGGAAATAATAGCAATCCCCCCTTTCATTTTTTTGATGGATCCCTCCAGGATCTATCCCTTTCTAAACCACATTTTATAGAATGATTCCCAAATGCCAATAATTTTCTACTCATAAAATATTTGAGAATGTTTGTTGTACATAGAAAAATTAATTATGTGTAAAGAATAAAATAAATATTGATGTTAACACAATTCTGGTATGTGAGGCAAATGACCAGGAAAAAAAATTATAATGAAAATAAAAATTTCACAACTGCATCACGAATATCAACATTTTTTGTACATTTACAGGAACTATCTTATGTCAGAGTGACAGGTGTCAAATTTAACCTCCTGTTCTAAATGACTTTGAGGCTGCTCAAAACACATGAAGTGACATATTCAACTGTTAAACAGTAAAAAGTAAAATATATTTGGAAAATTAAAAACAAACCCCACTCACATAAAGCAGCTCTTTCTAGGCCTGGGTCAGAAAAGCTGTGACCCTAAGAAACATATGAACAAGCAGGGCCTGTCCAGGGAAAGGTTCCAGTCCTGCTATGGAGCAGGGAAGGATGCTTTAGAACGCTGACAGTTCTCTACAAGGGGCAGGAGGCCAGAACCTGGAGTTGATGAGGTAGAGGGGATCTGAGGACTTGGAGAGCAGAGAAGAGGGAGAGGCACAGCGTGGAAGCCAAGTGGCAATGGAGGAGTGTCAGTCTATTCTGAGCCACATGCTAGGACAGTCATCTGTGCTGACACTGGTGCCTTTCAGAGAGCAGATGCAGTGTCTACAAGAGGGAAGGAAGTGCCCAAAGCCAGTGTAACCAGACCTTTCCATTTCACCAACACGAATAGATTTTGTCCAATGTACAGTGTCTTGTTGAGACTTTATCAGCTCCAACCTCGGATATGTATCAACTCTAGCCCAGTAGTAATAGTTTACATTTTGGTCACTAACACTTATAATTCAACTGAATTTCTAGGTTCTTGATTAATTGATAGGTTCCCAGACCAAAATTTAACTGTCTTTGAAGATGATTGTAAATTCCAGCTGACAAAAACATGTAAGCTGCAGAAATTCTCCTCAGTCAGCATCATGACATACAAGCAGGGAAGGCAATTGCTTGATATAGTTCCAAATAGAAAGAGAATGGTATAGTTGTTAGAATTAGCAAGGAAGGATTGTGGAAGTCATTATCAATATTTTCAAAGATGCAGGTTAAGGATGAACACAACGAGTGGTCAATCTCAGTAGAGAAATGTAACTATGGGAAAACCAATTTAAAAAGTCTTACAACTAATATCATTATTTGTTTGGCCATTGAGATGGCTCATAGAGTTAACAGAGCTTGTCACCAAACCTGATGATCTGAGTTCAATCCCACATGGTGTAAGAAGAGAACCAACTCTCCCAAGTTGCCTTCTTACCTCATACATGGGGCATGGCATAAATACACTCACTCAAAATAAATCAATGAAATGTAATAAAAGTAGTAAGACCTTGCCTATAAGGAAATAAAGAAAATTGATAGTAAGAACAACAGTGAGTTAGAAATACCAAGAATAAGAGGATTCTGCATACAGACAGGAGAGAAGAGCCCAACAACCAATGCAAAAATATGAAGCTGGTCTCTACTGATGTAACTGCTGCCTACAGAAGAGAGTGTATAAACCAAGGCAAAAGAAACCATTGTGCAAAAGGGATACCATTCTATATCCCTATTCTCGAATACTTTTTCACTGTTAATATTTAAGGATTTAGTGAATGCAAGCATGACAATAAAAAATAAAGGAAACCATCCATAATTACATCATGTTAAAAGCTAAACACAAAAGATGAAGGTTAAGCTTTGGACAGTGGCCATAAGGAAATAGACACATTGCACAGGTAACAAAAATGGTAAAAGTGAGGGTGTTTTATCTGAAATGACACAGGCAGGAGAGTAATGCAATAACATCTTCACAGTGATGAAAGTTAAACAGAAAACAAAACAATGTCCGAGTCAGAATTTTCCATCCAACAAATTTTTCTTACTAGGAAAGGTAATCAAAAAACACTTCCAGATTAATAAATGTGTAAATACTTGAGCACTGGAACACTTGATTTATGCACACTCACATTGCAATGTATAAATATTAAAGTAGGTATATATTAGAAACAGTTCTGTATGCCGAGGATAAATATTACTATAAGAAGAAATGAAAGAACCATGTAAAACATGAGCATGTGTGCAAATGTAAGCAATTGCTTTTTTTCTTGTTCTTAACCTACTAACAGACAAAAATGAAACAATGTCTCTGGAGTTCACAAAACAGCCAACAGGATCCTGCAGCAGTGATGCAGAGGAGGGGGTAGAAAGGAAGAAACCATTGTAAGGTTGTCAATGTTGCAAAAGATAAGAGACAATAGTCAATAAAAATAAACCAAACTGTGAGGTTCTGACGTATGGACTCCCCCAAACATAAAAAAAGGATGAAAAGGCTGGTGAATTAAGGCGCAGAGGAATCAAAAGACCAAAAGCAAACATAAATCAATCGATTAAAAAAAGGCAGAGTCGTGGTCACAAAGAACAGGTGTACAAAATGCCAACCATGGTCAGACAGCACACACAAACGGTCATGTAAGTAGTTAACCTTAAATGTAAAGAGATGAAAAACCTCATCGAAAAGATATGAGAAAAAAAAAAAACAAACAAACAAAATAAAACAAAAAACAAGCACTTCTTCCATACTGCTTAGAAGGGTAAACTTTTTTCACTTTGCATGCATATTCTACATTTTAAATATAGTCAGAGCTTAGAGTAAAAGTGGACTTCCACATTGTGTATTGAAAGAGAAATCATAGGAAAGAAAATGAAGACAGGACATCTGCAAAGTCAACTACAGACCAAGTGTCTCGGCACTCACTAGGAGACACACCGATCCTAAATTTATGTGCAGCTAACAAAAGATAAACTAACAGAATACAAGCCACTCCCCGAGTAAATGGAGGGACAGATACAAGCATGTAAGTTTGAGATTTTAATGTTTCTCTCTCAGTGCCCACTCATCTGCTCTTCCAGGTTTTGGGGTTATTTCTCTCACTAAATAATCTCTATACCCCAGTATAGTCACTGTATACACAATGAGAGGGATTGAAGCAAATATCTGAATTCTCGTGAAATACTTTCCTCTAACTATGAGTTAGTAATCGCCAAGGTAAATGGGAGGAGCTATTTTCCCTTATCTACTTGAGTAAGTGCACACATAGGTACTTGGCATCACATAGTGACGGTCAGCCCAAGCATGCTATAGAGCCTGCACCCATCTCACTGTTTTAGCACTTCCTGACTGACAGCTGCGTTACTGCCTGGAAAAGCTTTCTGTGGGATGCCATCCTAACTAGCACATTGGTTAAAGAACACACAGAGACTGAAGGATGGCTGAGGAAGATGGGGTGTAGTGGAGCCTGGCTGGGAAAACCAGAAAGTGTGAGGCAGAGGACAGAAGGCAGAGAGATGCCTTGTTAATTGAGTTGCAATTTTCTTGTCAAGCGGAAGGCACTTGCTGAGATCTCGGATGATCCCCCAATCTGCATCTTGGATGCAGTCTCTGTTCCCAGTGGCTGAGCTCAGAGGAATTTTTACCTATAAATGGAATCAAAATTTGAACAATAAAGAGAGGGGAGTCAATGGAGTTTTCAAAGCCAACCTGACACATTATTTTCAGGGAAAAGAACCTTTGTTGAGGAATCATCCAGTAAGGGGACAGGGAAGCAAGGCTGAGAAGCAGAAGGGAAATGGAGTTCACAGAAATCTTAGCCTGTAAATGCTAAGCACATTGGAGATGAGGCCCTTGGTCAGTAATGCTTGGTCAGACAAGCTCAACTCCATCCCAAGTCTCTGTGTCAGACTGGTAAGGATCACACTCTCTTAATGTCTTTCTTCTCTCTGTTGGCCTCTAGAAGAGCTCTATACTCATCTGACCCTAGTATATGTACTGAACATACAGATCCATCAGTATTTTTACATGATAAAGGAAGGTAGTATCAGACATAGAAAGTTTCAGGTAAGCACATGGTGGACTATGGGAGTGAACACCTTTATTTCAGGTGGGAAAGGTCACAGGTGACTTAATGAAGATATGGCATGTGACTCCAGCCTCAAGCAATTCAAAAGAATAAACATTAGCAACAGGAACAAAGCAGGAAAGAATCCCTACAGCTTCACAGGAAGGAGTATATTTTAGTCAACTTTCCAGTATGAAGCAAGTATATGTCCATTAACCTGGATTTCCACATGGTGGAGAAGCAGGGCTATTCTTAGCCACATATGTAACTAAAGACCACCACGTCAGGACAGAGCATAACTGAGGAGGTCAGAAAATCCCTAAGGGAGAGGAAATACTATTCCTTTGTATGTTAGCATTTTTCCATAGTGCTAAATAATGAATTTAAAATATATGCTTTCATTTGACCCATGGGTTTAGGTTAGACTTGGCATCAGCGATGGCTTTATCCGGGTTATATTTAACTCCTGGCATACTGCCTGGCTTAAATAAGTTTTCCTCATATACCGGGGAATAGATGAGTTTATGGCAAAGGCTTGGCTTTAACATCTCTAGTCTCACACTCTCGATTTAAAGTGTAGACCTCAAAACACTCTAAGAAAATCCAATTCACATGGTGGCTGTTGAAAACAACAGTCATTTCCACTCCTGGTCTATACCCTGCTACTGTGGTTTCTGACTTTTCAAGGCTGTCCTCATGGAGCCAGACATCTTTATTCCTCTGTGATTTTTACTCCCAGGAACCATACTTTCATCATTTATCACAAAGCACATTACTGAAATGCTTGATGAAGTATCCACACAAATGCAGGAAAAGGCAGTGAACTGAGTTTGGGCAATACTTCCCACTCCACGCATTCTCTCAGAGCTCACTTCATGAGGAACACATTCAAAGTTCACAGAAACTGGCTAGATTTTTTTTGTCAGCTTCACTCAAGCTGGGGTCATTGCAAAGGAGAGAGCGTCAACTGAGAAAATGCCTCCCAAAACTGGGCTGTATGCATGCCTGTAGGGTATTTTCTTAATTAGTGATATTGATGTAGGAAGGCCCAGACCATTGTGAGTGGTGTCATCCCCAGGCTGGTGGTCTTGGATTCTATAAGAAAGCAGGTTGAGCAAGCCATGGGGACAAGCCAGTAAGCAGCATTCCTCCAAGGTCTCCGCAACAAAGACTCCTGCTTCCAGGTTCCTGCCCTGACCTCCTCCAATGATGGGCTACAGTGTGGAAGTGTAAGTCAAATAAACGTCGTCCTCCCCAACTTGCTTTTGGACATGGTGCTTCATCACAGCAGAAGTAAGCCTAACTAGGATACCTTGTAATAAAGAAATCCAATTGCTTCTGTTCAACCTGGTGTTTGTTTAACTTTTGTGACCACATAATCTGCTTTTAGTGGCTTTGAAGATCAGAACTGAGGGGCACCCTTGGAGTACCTTTGTGACTCTAGTATCTTAAGACAGAGATTATAAAGTGACCTTCTGTGTTGTGTTTTACACACGTCAAGGGAGTGGGGGAGTGTTCCAGCACTGCTGTCTGGGTACACAGGCCCTGCAAACTCATGCAGCACTACCCGCTGCCCCCTTTGCCATAGGGCTGTCTCCCTCGCTTCACTGTGTATCCAAGTCTCCTGCTGGCACTCCCAAATCTTCCAGCTGTGCACAGAACAGGCCTGGTTCTGCCAGCTGCCAGGTATTTGACTTTGGGGTTATGGATGAGGGCTGGTATCTTAATCATCCTGCTCTTTGTCCATTCTTGGGAGAAACAAACAGTGATACTTGAATGGCAGGAAGTTGGTTTTAATCAAGTTAAAAATCCCCTGAGTGGATAGAAGCCATTTTTAGCCATCCCTGACTTCAGAAGCAATAGGGAGGTCCCAAGCTCAGGCCCTAAATGGCATCTGCCCTCTTCTCTGCCTCTCATAAAGCTCTTAAAATGTGGACAGAAATCCCAGAGAGTCACCAGCTTTTAATCAGACATGCTCACCTGTGCTACCCAGAAACTTCTTCTAAGTTGGCCACTGTCCTTCTTGTCCTGTTTTGTTTAAGGCTCCCACAGCATGGACTGGCTGTCCATGGATTCTCATTTACTAGCTGGGCCTTCATGGCTTCTTGTGCCCATGTGACAAATGCCACTGGCTGTCCAGCATATTCTTGTTTGCAATTTTCAAAACTATCAAGCTAAAGTTGCTGAACCCACAAATTGAATTTCCCAAATTTGTGGCACAAATGTCTTTGTCCCCATATTCCACAGGCTGCATTTCTTCTCCAAGTAGTTCCCACTGAGCTCCACAACTTTGCAATAGAGGTGTGGCCCATGGCTGCTCACCGACACCACTGTAAATGAGCAGATTATGTTGCTTGGAAAAGATGTAACCTTGGGTCTGTGCAGAAAGTGGACAAACCCAGGTTTTCTCTGTCAAAAGGGTGATTTACCCCAGTCACGCTGTTGGCCCATTGCTCAAGCTACCTAAGATGCTGGCAAAGGGTTGGTTTGGGAATGGAGGGGGAGCCATGTGGTTGGACTCTCAGTGTGGTTTAGTTTTTGCAAAGTCTCAGATGGAAAGTAAGAAGATGTGTACATATGTTTAATGTAGCAGAATCATTTTGTGGCTTTCAAGAGTAACATCATTCTGTATGGTATGACTTAGGCTGTAGCTGTGAACTATGTCTAGTTACTGGCACTTGTTCATCCCCAGGATATCCACTGAATATTCGTGAGTGACCTGGCTACTGGCTGGGCACTGCAGAGTTAGACACAGAGCTAAAAAAAAAAAAAAATCTAACTCTCACGTTACTTTGGAATAGTCTCATTTTTTTGAGGTCTTTCACAATTTTTTTTCTTGTTTTCATGACTTCTGTCTTCTGTCTTTCCTTTCTCTCTTTCTCTACACACACACACACACACACACACACACACACACACTTTGCACTTTGCATGTTTTCTTAGGTCACTGCTGCATGTTACTTTTTTGAGACAGGATATGTCACTGAACCTGGAGCTTGCGCTTAGATCCTAAACTGCAGCATCAGGCAGCGGAGAAACCACCGGTCCACACTGACCCTAAGTGAGAGTGACATGACCGTGTAATTCACCTTACCTCATTCTGCAGAAAAAATGGCTGAAATCTACAAAACCTTCCAGAAAGCAACCCCCCTGAGAATGTGAGCTTCCTGCAAAACTCTTCCCCCACCCCACCCCTGCTCTGTAACAGGGTCCAAGGAGACCATTCTTAGCTCGGGGAAAGATGGCACTTTGCTTTCACAACACATCCTCATCTCTAACTTCTACACATTCTTGAGTGATGCCAGCTGAAACATCACAGGAGTGTGTATACAGAGAGGCTCCCAGGAATCCTAGTGCACTCCACGATGCAGATACAGCAAGCGAGACTGGATTTTCAAGGTAGACTTGGAAAGTTAGGCTTGTCTGGGAAGTTTCCAGACTTCCCTGGGTACCCCAAGAGCTCTCTATTCAATAGGAAACCATTCCTTGTTTGAGTGGAAAGATGAAGCATATAAATTTGGGGCAATATATGCCAATTAATTCAACAAAACGTCAAGCTGTCTGAGAAGGCCCTTAGAAAGGTTTACTCCCTGTCACTGAAAAACTGAGTGATGGGAAGAAGAGACTGTGAAAATGAGATTTTCTCTAACTTTTGCATACTGCGAATAAATCAATGGGAATGTTAAGTTCCCCAGTAGTGATGGGTCTATTTCATAAGCAGGCAAGTGTTTGCAGAGTCCAGAGTCCCTCCCTGGACTTCGGTATCCTTTCCCCCATTTGAGCCTAGTCACTTGTTGCCCTTTCTCCTCCCTTCTTTCAAGTCTCTGTCCTCATTTTTGCCTCTTTCTTCACTTGGTCCTGGTGTAAGGATCTATCTGACAATCGTTTCCCACACTGCAGCTTCTCAAAGCCACGGTGAGTGTGCAAATTCTTCCTGCCCTGTGCTAGCTGTGTTAGGGAAATTGTGTATATGCTCTAGGGATGAAGGCAATCTCTAGCCTTTTTCATAAAGTTTATGGCCCTGGTGTCCCTTTAAAGGGCTCATGTGGCTGATTGATAGGCTCATTTCTGATACTAACCATAACGAATTGGCCATCCTGGTGATAAGCTGCTCCTCCCCTGAGCATTGCAAGAGGCACAGGCAGTCACCATTATGGATGCCACCACCATTATGGATGGGGCATCTTTCCTGAATCAGATTCATCTTGTAGCAGGCAGGTGCACAGCACTCAGGCACTGCACCATAGGGCATGGCAGTTCTGCTCAGTTACCAGTGTCTGTGATGCCCGTGGATAAAACATCATCAGGGGAGGGAAGAAGCAGTAACTAACATCTCATTTCCTAACCTCTGCTTTGGGTCTTGTTGTCATGTCACTAAGATGTTGATAGAACCACAGGATGCATAATTTAAGCCTTCTATTTAAGCTAGGTATTCCCCACTAACCACCACCTTAAATCTCTGCTCTCTTGTTCCTATCTCCATCGTTTAGGTTGTTTCTCAAAGCATCTACAGGGGGAGATGAGGGTGAGCTGTGACATCACCTTCTTTCTACAAGCTTTTGATTCTACACACTTTGTGTCATCTGAGCTTCTTGGATGGGAGCAGGGAGAGGAGAGGAGAGAAAGGGGGTAGTTGTTAAATAGGGAAAGAGGGAAGAGCCATTCTTTGTGTGAGCAGAAGGGTATTTTATGAAAGCTGAACTTTAATTCTTAAGCATTTAATTTCCTGGAACAGGGGTGTTAATTTGACCCTACCAAAGAACCGTGACATCAAGATATGCAGACATGATGCAGCCTAATCTCATTGAGACAGAAACAGCAGAGGGAAGAAACTATTCTAGACTAGGCTGAAATGGGGTTGAGGAAGTAGGGAAAAGGTAGGGGAAGAAAATGTCAGATCAAATATTTTCTCGACATTTTTATAGCAGTGATACAATACCTGGACTGGTGACAGCAAAGAGAAGGCAGCTAGTGTGTACAAGGAGGCCACATTTGAAGTAATGGCAACATTGGAACTATAAATATTCATATTTAAACAGAATAAAATAAAGAGAGAAGTTGCCAGCCTCAACCTCCACACCTATCCATTTCTTTCCTATTTTACATCATGCAACAGCCATTGTCGGCATCTGACCCAGTGGACCACTTTGTCTACGTTGAATAAAGATTCATTCTGTGGGATTTCTGTGAGGTGCATTATCCAGTTTTCCAACTCCTCTAGCCATTATTTTTTCATTATCTTTTGAAAACCCACCTTCTCTTATGAACAACTGACTATGATTTCTAGAGTGTTTGTCCTTGGTTGCTTCTCTTTTCTGGACTTGGGCAGGAGCTTTAACATTCTCCAAACACTAGAATAATCCTCATTTCATGAGCAATATGAGTCTTCCAGGGCACATTTTAAGTCTGTGCCTCTCAGTCAGGGCTCACATGCAATTCCTGAGCCCACATGCATGCTCAGTGTTTATCCTGGTTTTGGGCATGTGCGGAGGACTTGGGGGAGATGACAACCCATCCCACTTCTCAGGCACGGGTGTTGGGTAATCCTGCACAGAGCTGAGTGAGCCAGGCTCAGCAACTGAAATGACTTGTCAGATGAACATCTACTGATTATGAGAGACTGAAATAGAGACACGGGGTCATCTATCTCTTAATGTACACAAGGACTGGTTCCCGGATCTCTGTGGATCCCACGGTTTGTGGATGTTCAAACTCTCCTATAAATGGTAGAGCATTTGCATATAACCAGTGCAACTGCATTTCCCTTGTACTCTCAAACAGCATCAGTAACTTAAAATTTCCAATACAGCAAATTGACTGTAAAAAGAACTGTTAGAATAGTGCTAAGGAAAAGTTGCCAAGCAAAAGATATGTATACATCTCTATACTCATAAACTACTTTCATTCTCGGTATGTGGAGTCCATGGTATAGGTACAAGGAGTGGAGGAGAAACGTATTATGAGAAATAGCAAAGATGATATTTTTTTGGGTGTGTAATCAGAATTTTCTATATTATATATAAATTATTTTTGTGATTGGGAATCTATAAAAATTAAAACTCTTTTGAGATCTTCTTGAGGTATTAATAGAACAAGAGACACAAGGGGTGTATGTGTGTGTGTGTGTGTGTGTGTGTGTGTGTATGCCTGTGCATACGTGTATGTTTAAGGATGAAAGAGTATTTTTGTGCACTGGTGTGTTTGTGTTTATGTTTGTGGGTCTCTGAGTATATACTGTGATTCCAGTCAAAGTAGTGACATATAACAAGGACAGCATCATCTGCTAATAAGAATTCTAGAAGTTGAAATGTCAAAAAAAAGTCTGAAGTTAGAACATATTTTTTAATGAATAGTACTGCCCCAATTCAATAAATAGTTGCCCAAATGACTTTATCTTTCCAATTGACTTTTAGGGAAGAATAGCATAAGGAAAAATTACTCACTCACATGGCCTGTCACTTCTGATTTTCAAGTACTAAAACCAGAAAACTATTTACTGATAATAAATTGATAGCAACATGTGCTGTCTTGCATTCTAACTCGGAATGAAGTCTTTGACAAGGACCAGACACTGACATCTTAGTGGACTAATTGAGGGCATCAGTGTAAACAGTCCTTATGAAAATAAAAACTGAGTATCACATTGGAGACATTGAAAGCATGTTTATCAAAGGCAATTTATTCCCTGACTGTCTTGGAAAACAACAAGGAAATTATGTTTCTCACATTAAAATTAAAAAGCAACGACTTTTTAGGCATCAGAGTATGAAGGGAATGTCTGTCTGGCTTTCTCTCCTTCACACTTGGTGGAGGAGGGGAGGATGTTTATACTCTAGTGGATGGATTATAGAGAACATCAGTGTTAATTTCATTCACAAATATTTCTATCTTCATTGAGTTAAAAAAAAAAGGGGGGGTTGGTAGAGTTACCCCAAAGGCCATCAAATTGTTAAGATCACAGAGAATGGCAGATAAAATGGCTCCCTTCTCCCCAGAGGCAATCAGTGGTCAGCTGCCAGGCCTTGGCTCTAGTGTGCAATTCCTGACACAGTTCTTCCTGCCTATGGCTCAGGTGAAAGAGGTTAGAGTAGGCATTGCCTCCTAGCTTGATATGTGGCAGCCTTCTTCAGAACACAAGGCTCTCTTCCATGGTGCATACATTCTGAACATGCCTGGATTGTAAGCAGCACATTCTACCTGCTTCTTCTTGGAGTTAGTACAGGATAGTGTGTACAACAGCAGAGATGTCACAAGGATTCACACACATCTATTGAAAGCCTTTCTGGGTACTGAATTCCTACCTCACAAGTGATTCAAACAAGAGCTGGTGCTGTTGCACGTGCAAAGATACAGAGATCTGGCTTTGGTGATTTGCTCAGCATTCTCTGAATATTAAAACATATTAAGTTACAATTTTTACTACATTTTCCTTACTGTGTAAGGTATTTATGGCATTGAGAGTATGTGAAGGTCAGAGGTCAATATGCAGGAGTTGGTTCTCTTCTTACATTATGTGGGTTCCTGGGATTTAGTCCATGTCATCAGGTTTGGATGCAATACTTCTAACCCATGAGTCAGCTTGTAAGCTCTCACCCTTCTTTTCAGATGTACTTTCTAGAGGAACCGTATAGTTACCAACCCAGGATCCAGATATTAATACAAATGTTTTAGCGTTAAGCTTTACAGAAGCACTGTTTGATATAGAGAGGAAGTCTCCATGGGCCAGAGGACCTCAGACTATGCAGGGGATTTTAATACCTAGAGTAATAATTTTGTAAAAGGTCTGACAGTAATGTCAGAATGACTACAGAAACTAAAAGAAAAAAGGTAAGTTAGAATCAAGGGTTCTTAACCTATTCTAGCTAAACAAACTCACCTGTGACAGCAGTTGGTTGACAACTTGCAAGGGCCTCGGTGGTGACAGCCCACCCTTGATTCTGACAGCCTAGGAGGTGACACAGTTCTCAGGCTAGGAAGGCTGACCCATAATACAGCACAGTGGTCTGTGCTGCCACTAATACCACCACAAGTCTGGTGGGTTAGCAAGGAGCAGGCCTTGAACTTTCTAGAAATCTGATCTTAGCATCATCATCTAAGACACAAATTTGAGAAACACTTTCTGCACAAGATACTAGCATGTACAGGTGTCTGTCTCTGGTCTTTGTTCCCTATCTACATCTCCAGCAGCTCTGGGAAAGCCACCTCCCTCCACATCAGAGAAATGAACTACAGAGACAATAACCTCAGTCACTGACACTCTGAGTTTTCAGTGAACACTAAGTGGGGTCCATTATTTTGGATAACCTTCAATTGAATGTGAAAAAAAAAGTCTAAGAAAATGCTGTCTTTGACTGTTGATGCCATGGACATTGGCAAGAATATTGAAGCTGTACATCAAAAAGATATTTTGGGAATAAAGTCAGCCTAAGAATAAAATAGAGCTCTCGTAAAATTGAGAGATCTCTTTTGTATCAAAGTATATTTATGAGATAATATTTCAACTGAAATGGAGAAAAAATGGAAATCCATTGCATTACAGTAGGATTTTGTTGAGTTGGCAATCTAATAATGAAATCTAAAATTCCAGCTCTCGCATCCTAAAGAGGATGCCTGCTTGCTTTAATCTTGGTTATCGTTAAAACACCAAGACACTCATCAAAATTAACTTTGGCATTTATGAAAAGTCAGGCAAAGCTTCTACCTCCCCTCTTTGCACAACCTTTTGTTGATATCTGCTGCTGCCCCTGGCCATGGAGGTTATGATCACTCACTCCCTGAAGTGGGAAGTAGCCTGGTAGTTCCTGCTATTCCAAAGCTCCCTGGCAGTCTGTCAACTCCTCTTTGTGCCTGGGAGCAGTAATGATAGCATTGCCTTCCCGTCTTGTGGCCAAGTCTTGAAAACAAGAACATGTGATGCTCAGCAATGTTCCAAGCTCCATGTCTACTGATGCCCTTATGGACCCATTAGCTCAATGCGTCATGACTGCTGTGGTCTTAAAGATACTGCTTTGACTTCAGCTTCTTAGATTCACCTCCAAGCATTAGCCTGGCAGCAAGCAACCTCTATTGCTTTTGTTTAGCATCCTTGTGTTGGCTTGACCTTTGTATTTATTTATTGCTTGTTACCTTAAGAATGGGTAGTTAGGAAGCATAAGGAATGACTGCCAGAAGTACTAAGGCTTCTTTACTTCAAATATAAAGTTTTTCATAAAAAGAAGAGAGTGGGAAGGTGGCCAAAATACACTGAAAAATTCAAAGAAAAAATATATATACATACATACATGCACACACACATATATATATATACAAACATACATACATACATACATCATACATACATACATACATACATACATACATCAGCAGTATAGCCTGGTAGAGGCTGCATCACAGGGTGTGGGATTTACTGTCATGGAGTGAGTGTTACTGGAGATATGACACCATAACACTGCTTTTTGGAGAACAAAATGGTAACAAAGTCATGCCTCGGTCATCAAATCCCTTTTGTGGGGAAAACAGCCTTTTAGAAGGGCATACCCAATTCTATGTGACAGCAGCACAAGCAGGGACCATCTTTCATCCTTCTAGCCTCCAAGTCAAAATCTGAGAAGGGTCCTAAGTGACACAGGGCTTGTGTTGGTATCTGAGAAGCAGGGGACCTATATTTAACAATATTACATTTACTCATTTAGCCATTTATTTTTATTTTATGCACATGGAGGCCAGAGACATCATATAGGTCTCAGGGACTCTCCTCCCACCATGCGGGTTCAAAGGTGGAACTCAGGTCTTTAGGCTTGACCTCCTGATCCTCTAAGCCAATGCACCAGCACCCCCCCCATGCATGCACTCTAGGTCTCTCCCTTCCTAGCTCTGGAAGTATGCTGTTGAAATAGTTTTGTGGGGACACAACTCACACGGAGAAATATGCACCTTGGTGAAGGACTCAGCTCAGCATCTCCACTACACTCACCTAGCTGAACATCATCACCTTAATTCTCTTCAAAAACAAAATCCAAACTTAATATCTGTGTTAAGTCTCCACCCTTCACTTCCTGACTCCTGCCTAGCTGATTTGTGACCTAGTGTCTGTCTCTACTCATGTGCATACTCTGGACATTTCCTGGAAAGGGAATCTGAAAATCTTAACAATGTGACTTACCATGGCATTGCCAGGTGTGTACATGTTTCTGTGTGGACTGGTGTTATGTTTCTCTCACACTGAATAACCTCTCCCACATGGGAATCCCATGTCATCACGTCATCACGTGAGAATCCCATTGCTTCTATTACACATCCTCAGTTAGACATCTAGGCCTGTTCTTCTCGTTGGCTATCAAGAACAGCACCTTTCCACATTACAAGTTACAAACACGTTTACAGGGTTTGTGTGACCATGTCTAGGATGGAATTTCTCAACAAGGTAAACTTTAGTGAAAAGCTCGATGTTGAAGCTGTGTATCCAAGCAATTTTCCAGTGAAACACCATAAAAGCAAAATCAACTTTCATATTCATCTTCATTACTCTTATACTCTATTTTTATGTTTCTATATTTACATATTTTATTTGAAAAACAAAGCAAAAAGCCCCCATAATCAGGATATGCATTACAATAATACAAAGTAGATAGCCTACCCACTCCCATTTTCAAATCCATACCCAGAGACAAGCATAACTAAAACTGTTTTGTTTTTTAATAAAAACCAGATTATGCTCTGCCTGAAGCTTGCATTTTTCACCTACCATGGATCCATTTTGGTGCTCTCTGACAGAGATTTACCATGCATTGTTTTGTTATTCTGAGATATCATTTATCCAGCCTTCCAGGGCTTTCTATGAGAAAGCACAAAGAACTTCTGGAACACAGATATGATTTTGAGCAATCACACAGATTTTCTCAGAAGTGGGGCTGTGGTTTCAGGGTTCTTATAATTGAAATTTTAATGGATATTGGCCATTTTCACTGTAGGAAAGTGACTTCACTGCACACCCCCACCTAGAGGGGAACAGACCCTGCTCCTGGCTGCCTGCAGCCAGATGTGACTGGGTTATATTCACCAGTAAATGTGGAAACAGTGTCGAAAGTGAAGTGCAGATTTGCTTATGTTTAACTATTACTAAGCTGGGACCACTTTCCACTATGTTTACAGGTCACTCATATCTTTTAGAAAATACCCACCTTGCAGCATATGCCTATCTCCCCAGAATCCTTTGCAAGAACCGTGAGGATTTGCCAGCAGGCGTATTTTTCAGTTTTACTTATGAAAGTGCTTGGGCTTTTGTTTATCTTTTGCCATAACGTTGTTTTATATTTTTGTGTCCTCACTGGTTGTTAATCAGTTACTGGTTGTTAAGAGTTCTTACTGTTATTCCCCTAATAATTTAAAAATACCACTTTTATTCTATATTAACATCAAATCCCCATATTTCAATTTCTTTCTATTCTCTATTCTGTTCCATAGGCCTTGTTTTCCTTTCAAAAGGCCAATGCTAACATAGTTTTTATTATCCAGTGTCCATTTAAATGTTACATGTGATATTATTCTTTTGTAGAAACCAAATTTCAAAGTTGTCTCAACTATCTCCACCTACTTATTCTCATAAAATAGCTCAGTCTTAACTGAGATTAATAAATATTTTTCTCTAGGTTTAAAGCCATGGCCACAATTTGTAATATTTAAATAGTATAAAATGGTCAGCCTCCCAAAATGTAAAGAATCAATATGTTGATATTAAACTACACTCCTGAATTAGCAAGGTCATCCTGGATATAAGGTCGAATAAGGAGACTGGCTCTGTATTTATAAGAAGTCACAGCAGAGCTGATGAGAGGAGACCTGGCATGTCTAACTTTAGTCAACTGAGCACATGACTACACCAACCTCAGTATGAAACAAGGTTAATCAGCCATAAAAAATACATTAAAGTCCAAGTGAATTAAAAAAATAACAAAATTATTTGGAACTGCTATATAAATTCTGTCTTAAAATAACAATGGACTGAGTCAGTAGGCTTATTTAAAGATTACAAACAAAACAAAACAACCCCCCACGTGATTGCAGTATCAGGAATTTATATCCGGACAGCATTACATTCATTTCTCATTTGCTTCCAGTACACTTTACTGTTTTTCTTTGATAGTCTTCGTGTGTACTTATCTCACCAATAAAAAATAATGCAGGAAATGATGAACAAATGAAATTTTATTTTCCCCATGATTAGATTTCCCTTCTCAAAAAGTCTCTATCTTTTTAAATCACTACAAATTAAACTACAGTGCTTCCTCTACTGCAAAAGTTCCATGCCCAGAATGCTGATGTGATCTTAGCAAGTCTCAGAACCACTCAGGTACAAGCTAATGGCCTACCTTTAAACTGCAGATTAAGACATGGCTTTGAAAGAAAACCATGCCATGAAATGCTTTAATTTCTTGTGATCATAGTGAGTATGGCCATTTCTTCTTTGCTCAAATGCTTAAATCCACCCTCCCATGCCAATGGTAAGGAGAATGCCACTATCTACCAATGGACAAGTTCTAAGTAATTTCCTTTAATCTTCAATATAACCCTCCCAGGTAAGTTACATAAACATACCTTGCCCCCTCTATTTATGATAGGCCATAGCAAATAAAGGGTACTCAAACTCAGTACTCTGAGGCCCCCACCCACTGTGTCTCCTTTTCCAGGTCATCATTTATAGATTAGCTTTCTTTCCTTCTGTATTCAAGCAATCTCCTCTGTCTATTTGAAAGTTTATTGGCACACTCTGATAACTTTTGCTTACACATTTTTCTGTAGCTCCCCATGTTTTATACAGCAGAAGTGAGGGACTACAATGGAAGCTGTAGGACCCCCAAATCTAAAATATTCTGCCACTTTGCCAGAATGGTATGTGGGCATTTGTTCAAGCCCATCCGTGTGTGTGTGTGTGTGTGTGTGTGTGTGTGTGTATGTGTGCTAAGAAACAATGTAGGGTATTCTCTCTATAAAACTACCTAAAAAGCATAATTTATAGAACAGTTTTTACAAATCCTGCATAAAGATATTCTATAATTTTATGTTCTACTTTACCTTCACCAATTATTTTACCATAATTTATTATTATATTGAATAAAATAAATTGATTAAAATGTTTTATGACTTTGAAAGATTAGGTTGGATCAGTCATGACCATAGCTTTTAATTCCAGATGGCAGCCCATTGCCATTTATTAGCAGTTTAGAAAAAAGATATGTGTGTGTGTGTGTGTGTGTGTGTGTGTGTGTGTGTGTGTACTTAAAATGCAGGTGGAAGACTGTGATGGCTTATATGTTTCTGCTTAAATTCATTGATTTTGTTACTCGCTGGATGGCGGGATGTGGACCTCTGAGCATATTATGTCATTTTTAGTTCACTGTTTAGCTACAAAACTATAGGACTAGGCAGTTTTCCCAAAATTTCTTATGATTCCTGTGTTTTGCCACTGTATTTGACACAACCTTTCAAATGTCTATGTCATTTAATCTTAACTGTAGGACATAGAGGAAGCTGTTTGTGGAGGATGCTGTGATGTGTTATTCCACTATGAACGGGATACAGGCTGGAATGATGGGTCAATGATGAAGAATGCCTGCCCTTCCTGCAGTAGATTGAGTGTGATTTCCAGCACCCACATCCAGCAGCTCTCAGTTGCCTGTAACTCCAGCTCAGGGTATCAAATGCCCTCCTGTGGCATCTATGGGCACTGCACTCCCATGCACACACTCACACACATATATACATAAAACTAAAATATGAAACAGAGAGAAAATTGTCATCCCACTTAACAATTTTCTCTTAAAAATGAATTTCTCATCAGTGATTATAGAGAACCCTCATCTTTTCTGCTTTCCCTGCACAGAGTGCTTCTTTTTCCGGTTGGCACAATCTGCTTTTTCTGTTATTTGTACAATTTCATTTGTCAACAGGATGATTTTAAGTTTGTCTTCAGAGTACACATTTCCTACAAGCTCCCATTTCCTCCAAATTTGATTTTGTTTCTAGTTTTATTTTAAATGCAGCATTATGAATATTAAAGCATCATTAAATATGCATTCTAGCCTCACAAAGGATCGATATTGCAGAGCCCTTGACCTAGTCACTCTGTTACTGCTAAACTGACAAGGCTAAAAATAAAAGCAAGTGCCTAGTAAAAGTGAGATACGGAGGGCTGGCATATGTCCACAGTCAGGGGGAGTCCACACCAGCATGGGCTTGGGTTGAATCGCTTTTATAATATATCCTAAGCCACAGGAGTTTAACCAGGCCATTCTACTTTTAGGAGTGTGCCCTGAGGAAATAATTAAAGTAAGGGAAGAGACAAGAATCCCACAGTATTTATAAAAGTAAAAAATGGAAACAAATTAAGTTCATATGAAGAGCAGCTTGGAGTAAGCCAATTGAGATGCAACAGAGTAATTAAATATTAAAATTATATTATAAAAATATAAAAGTTCATGGGGGATATATTTATTCTTAAAAAAATGGAAAATGGGTGCAAACGATGTGTAAGATTTTATCTCTTGTATAAATACCTGGGGTGTATGTGTAGTCAGTGACTCGGATATTAAGGGAAAAAATGCTGATACTGGTCTGCTGTGAGCAGCAGACCTATGGGTCTTTTTGATCAAATTTCTTTTTTTGATTATAGAATCATTCAGAATCTATAAATTATAAACATAAAAATAATTTTGTTTTTATTTCTAAATTTTTGTGTATGGGTATTTTGCTTGCATATGCATCTGTATACCACTGGCATGCCTGCTGCCTTCAGAGGCCAGAAACAGGTTCAGATCACCTGGGATTGGAGCTATAAAGTTGTGAATTTTCATGTGGGTGCTGGGAATCAAACTTGGGCCCTCCAGAAGAACAGATAGTACTTTCAACCACAAAGCCATCTCTCCATCCTGAGCATGGAAATGAATTTAAAGTATTCAGGAAGTCCTCATTCACATAACCAGGCTCAGATGGAAGGGACTATTTCAGTAAGCATAGTATCTTGTTGGAATCTAACCATTTTGACCTACTCTGTAGCCTGCCAATAATGTTTATGTATACACAGAAAAGAAAACAATCTACTCTCCTTACCTTTCTCCTTCTGTCTTAGGGTGCCGAGTCTGTAATTCTTCAGGAAATTTTACTGGTTATAATAATTATATTAACATGTGCTTGGTTTTATTGTGTTCCTTGAATCCCCATGACTACAGGCACTGTAGTTTATGGAAGGGAGATTTTTATTGGTATAAACATCATTCAATATTTTCTTGATAGAAAGAGGTAAAGTAACAAAAAGTGTTTACTTAAAAAAAACTTTAAAATTAAAATTTTACACAGAATATTCTGATCAGTTTCTTCCCCTGCAGCTCCACCCAGATCAACAGCTGTTAGACAAGCAAGGTCCTATAGCTTAGAGTGATCTAAGGCTGCTAGCCATCTGAATGCTCAGAGCAGACAGAATCCACAAAGCTGAGTGTCATGTACCAGCATCTCCTGTAGTTAGGAAAACAAGGCTGTCTACCCGCAGTAATTTTATGCCTTTAAAAGATTGCATTGGATCAATCAGCCATAGTCAAATCTCTGGACTCCAAGTGTAATTAACAAAATGGAAACCCAGTGACTTTGGGTGAAAGTTAGTGGTCAGAAAGATTATATTTATAACCTTAGCAAGGTGGAAATGCATGATTAAATTTGATTTTGACAGTGTCAGGGTAAAGAAAGTTTTATGTAGAAAAGTAGAAACAAATATAATTGTTCACAAGTGTGTCCTTGTGTCTTCTGCCAAGTTGTTTGAGATGCAAACTAATGACGTCAGCAATCTATACGTTAAAACAGCTGCATACATCATTCTTATCTGAGAAACAACTAAATTTTATTAAGAACTCTTTTACAGGATTCCATTAGTCAAGTTTGGAATACACTTCTAGTGAAACAATATGAAATATTTTTGAAGTAAATGATGTAAATAATTATCCAATGAAAGATATAAAAAAACATTTGGATTAGTCTTCCTCCAGCAAATATGAATAAAAATTCCCTAAGTAATAATGAATAATAAAGTTCACAATGTTCTTGAAATATAAAGGTAGCACAAATATAATTAAATGCCAAGAACTGGGAACAGAAGACCTGGATTTCCATTTGAAGCTGCTCTCATTCCACCTGGTCCCTAAGCTAATGAGAGATGTTATTCTGTAAATATGTTTTTCATACTGGTTAACAAATAAAGCCATGTTGGCCAATAGAAAAGGAAGATAGGAGGGACTAAGAAACTAGAAGGAAGGAGAAAATAGTTGGGAGGAGTCAGCATGGAGAGCCGAAAGAGATCAGATGCAGTCTGCCGCTCTTCAGTAAGATGAGCCACATGGAAATACTTCGATAAGTAGAAATGGGTTAATAATCAAGACAGAGCTAGCCCATAAACAATAATGGTAATTGGCCAACAGGATTGTATCAAATACAGAGTCTCAGAGTGTTATTTGGAGCCGACGTGCCAGGCTTGCGGCGGGCGGGCTGGCAGAAAACAGACCAGACCTGCTACAGATGGCACCCAACATGGCTATAAGAACTTTCACTTAAAACTAATAAAAGCTTAAGAAATGCTTTAGAAACAAAGGAACAGAGACTAACAAGACTTCTTGGTAGCAGCATTTTCTGGATTTGATTGCTGTAGACAGAGATTTGCGCGGCTCCTTTAAGGGAGGTTTCCAAAATTAGCATAAGTGGCAAAAAAAAAAAAAAAACTGCCTTGCTTTTAAAGAGCTCTGCTAACAATTCATTGGTGTGTACGAGAGCTGCAATGAAGGTTTACACTGTGTTTTAAAAAATGCGTTGGCTTGGGAGAGAAAAAGAAACAGGATACAATGGTTTAAAAAAGAAAAAAGGAAGTAGAATGGCTGGATGTGGTGGCACATGCCTTTAATCCCAGCACTCGGGAGGCAGAGGCAAACAGATCTCTGTGATTTCAAAGTAAACCTGGTGTGCAGTGAATTCCAGTACAGATAAAAGTTACACAGAGAAACCCTGTCTCAAAATATGTAAAAATGAAAGTAGAAGAAATAGAGTAATAAAAAAGCCACATAAAAATCAAAAGCACAGAGAAATATTGGATACTATACATGATTCTGTTGTCTTTAAATTATTTGATTGCTGAGAAAATAACAACTACTGATAAAAGAAATACTGCTGGATCAATTCAATTTATATATTTTAAAAATGCTTTGACTCCAAAATTTAAGCCTAAGGACAAGTTACTGGGGAAAAGGATTTCTATTTTTGTCTCCACAGAAAATGTAAAGCTGTGGATTCCTTCTAGACTAATGTGGTTTGATCAAGCCAGACCCTTGAAACAGTGTCCCAGGTGTTCCAACATTCAAAGTAATTGAGACAAAGCCTTGCAGACTACAGCCAAGATTTCTGCATCTTCTTAGGATCCACCATGTCAGCGCCCCCTACCAGCAGGAAGTAGCTTGGAAAGAACGACGCCCAAATTCCCAAATATTGTTTATAAATGTTTGTTTTCATTTAAGTGGGCTTGGTTATAACTGGTTAATGACACAAGCAATCTTTTTAAAGGTAAAAAGGAAATTATGGTATAGATATGAATACTTTGCTTTGGAATGGATTTTCATTTATTGATACAATTTAAGGTCAATTTTGTGATATGTATATTTCTCCTCTTATTTAGGTATTGTGTTTATATAGCTCATTGGAAAATGTAATATATAACTTAGTACGGATTAGAGAGTTACCTATGATAATTAAAACTTGGAGTTAAGTTAGTTAGGATTTCTATATATATACAGAGATGTATTTGAGATGAATAGGCATTCTTCAAACCTTTCAAAGACCTACAGAATATGGCATTTAAAATGGTTTAGGGTTTTTCTTGACAGTGAGGCACAACTGCTCCTGGTAACACCACCTGCATCAGAAAGAAAGATAGACATCGAAGAAACACATTATGGAGTCTGCTTCTAATAAGGCAAGACTAGCCATTTGAGCAAGGTACTGCTCTTCTGGATTGTTTGACTTTATGCTGTAGAAACTGGACATGCAGGACTACAGGAAAGTGACTGCTGATACAAGATGAACATTGCTACAGGATTCCTGCTTCATGGAAGAGGCTGCCTGCCAGACAGTTTACAGGACACAGAGAAAAATGACTGACAAACTGCCAATACAGGTGGACAGTTTAAAGTTTCCTGCTTTGTTGAGGAGTCTGGAGACACACTATGGCCTATGGGCTAAAGATGAAACATTACAGAAGAACTTTGGGTGACTGACCAGGCAATGTGTTGTCTCTGTCATTTCTAGAGTTTACATAATATCCTTCTGTGGTCTTTGAAGGAGTTGAAGACAGATAGTTATAGCTATAGTTTTACTTAGGATTAAAGATAAGTTACATATAGGACTTTAGACTCACAAAGATAGGATAGATGATATTTTCTTTAAGTCTTACAAAATGTTAATGGACTAAATATTGTTAACTGTGATCCTTATTTGATAACTGTTATATGATATATTTTGCTATGTTAAGGTTAAACCCCTTGTTTTATTTTAGACAGAAAAGAGGAGATGATGGGAGATGTTATTCTGTAAATATGTTTCTCATACTGGTTAATTAATAAAACCCTGTTGGCCAATAGGAAACTAGATAGGCGGGGTTAGGAGACAAGGAGGAAAGAGGAAGTAGTAAGGAGGAGTCAGCATGCAGACCAGAGAGGAAGACGCTGGCTGCAGCTCCCCAATAAGATGACCACATGGAAATACTTAGATAAGTAGAAATGGGTTAATAATTAAGACAGAGCTAGCCCATAAATAATAATGGTAACTGGCCAACAGTATTGTATCAAATACAGAGTCTCTGAGTGTTATTTGGGGCTGATGTGCAGACCGGTGGCAGGCGGACCGGCGGAAAACATACAAGCTATACTAAGCAAGTACATCTTCCCCATGCCAGGTCTCCCATACTGAACCTCAAGTGGAAAGCTGCTCAGTGGCTGGAGAATTCCATCATAGGGCCAAGCCAGTTGACACTTCATTATTTCTCCTCTGTGCTTTACTAAGAGATTAGAAAGCTCGATCTGTAGGGTAAGTATTCTGCTCTCCATTTTTAAAAAAGGTAATGGAGGGGTAATGTTGAAACTTAACCCTTGTCTCGACTGGTTAGAAAGAGTATGGAAATAAGCTTCAAGCTCCTACACGTGAGATATTTGACTTATAACTGCCCTCAGGAGATGGATTGCTGTAGGATGCAACAAGCATGGATGGTTCTGGCAGAAACACTTACAGTGTTTAAATGACACAGTGGGATAATTCATACACAACACATATGCTTCAAGGTTACCAGCTAAGCCCTTTCACCATCAGCCTGATTACTGATGATGCCCAGGAATACCCTGGTGCAATGGAAAATTACTTGAGAGCATCAACATTCAAGAGCATCTGAGGAGGATTTAGCAGTGAGAGCTCACATACTGAAGGTTATTTTTAAGGCCTAGTGATTAGTGCAGTGTTCAGTCAGTCCACATGGGAGTTAGTGGGCTATTGGTAAATGAGAAGAGTTTTCTCAAAAGAGTGTGGGGAGAAGCAACAGAGGGACTGCACCAAGATAGCATCTTTAAGAGACAATGACACGTTCTCCTGAACAACTAAATGAATTCTATTATTCCTACACCCTTACAGAATTTCTCAAGAAAAATGAGGGTTACAGTCTCTTAACACATACACACACACACAAACACATCCCCCATGCATATACTATATGATAAACCAAAATACATGTAAGTTGAATTTCACTACAATGAAATTTGCAACCTATAGAACCTATTATTCTGTAACAAGGTCTTGACTCCTTCCTTCCTTCTTTCCTTTCTCTATTTATTTCTGCATTGCTGGAATCTGTACCCATGTTATCATGTATTCTAGGTAAGGGGGCCTCACTCCCTGGAGAGTCTTAATTTTTTCTTTCTCTTCTGGAAATACTAGACACTGAACCTATTGGCCCATGTCCTAAGCAAGTGCCACACCCCTGAGCTATAGCCTCAGCTCTGAAACCTAACTTCTCAACAACACATCAAGAATTCAGTGGCATTAAGAACTATTGCCCCATTATGCAGTGTTCTTCCTTGTCTACAAGGAATTCATCCCAAGCCTGCAGTGTGGATGCCCACTTCCTAAGATTGTATCAGATTATGTACCCTGGGATTCCCACTCACACACCTACAACCAGGTCTGATTTATAACATCATTCTAGCAGGGGAAGGCCAGCAATAGCTTACTGTGAGATCGAGAACCTCAGCACACACCAAACCTGTTCTCCCTTGAGAACTTCTCTCCTCTTCATTTAAAGGGTTCCCCCTCCTTCATGCCCAAAGGGCCAATATCACTACTCTTGCACTATGGATCCATACTTAATAGCAAAGACTTATTCACAGGCTCTACATGCCATGAGCTGATAATCTGGATGGCTATAAAGACAAACAGAAGGATGGTACATACTGAGTGGATCCACTGGACAAAAGGTATTCATATCCCAAGGTAAGATGGGGCTGGATGGCCAGACTTTTTCCCCACACTCCTCAATTGTATGAAACTTAAAACCCACTAATTTCTTAGTTTGAATATTTGAACTTTGCTTTTTCAGATGATGACTAATTATATATAAGTGCTGCTGCCATTGAAGATGGAATCAGAGACTAAGAGGAACTGCTATGTTTGCCTTCTGTGTTCTGGAAAGCTATCTAGCAATGTCCTAAGCTATCATTGTGCACATTGAGGCTAGCTGGGCATTTAGTCACTTAGACTGCTAAGCTACTGGGCTGTGTTTGCAAGTCAGCCATCTTCTAAGATGCACAGTGTCATGCTCAGATGGGAATTTCTCTCTGGATTTTCTGAGTTAATCTCTCCCACTGGGCACCCTGCTGCCTCTTGCTGACACTATCTGCCAAGCCTTTGGAGGCAGAAGAGAAGGCATCCCCTTTCTTGGCTTGTTTTCCTGTTTAGAGTATTCATCTTGTATTAGTACTCTTTATCCACCCTAATAGCAGCAGGAAGACAGTTGGTTGGCCCATTGAAGCCCTGAATTCTAGGCTCCAGATAAAGAAAAAGAGCTGGCTATATTAGTGGTGGCTGGCTTCTCATTGCTCTCCCAGGCTAGTAGATTTAAACCCTGTTCCTGCAGCACTGAAAGATATCTCAGTGTATCTAACATAGAAAGTGTTGAACAATTCCAAGAGGGTACTGCCCCTATGTTGCTACCCTTACTACCTCATGACAGAGCAGCTCCCATGCACTTTTCTTCCCAACATCCCAACAGTCACCACCAGGCTGCCAGATCATTGCAGACAGGAATTAAAATGCCAGTGTCTTTGTCTCTGGTTCCAGTAACTCTAGAATGTGCTATGGACAGATTCCAGATTCCCCAGGCAAAAGGAACCAAAGTTACTTTTCATATTGTTGTCCCCTTTCGGTCCCAGTCCTCTCCAATTTTCTTCATCAGCTTCCCCTATGCCTCATCACAAATCATACTCTGACAGAAACCTACACAAATCAGCTTGTTTTCAAAAGCGAGAAGTGCATCAGGAAACAAAGTTCTTAGGAGACTGTAGTGTTTCCCCAAACCAAAATTGCTCCCCTGGGACTCGCATGGTTACAGCATATGCAACATTTTTGTGCCTATAATGTTCCTAAACTGAGATGAGACCGACCGGCCCTGCAATCCCACTGTCAAATGAAAATGCATCCAATACACCTTCTCTGCTGTGCCTGCATCTCCAAAACCCATGTGACTGCTCCTTGCCCCTGTGATGTCTTAGCATGTAGAGGTGACTGGATAATGAGCAGAGAGGGTGCATGTCATTGTGGAGTAAGCCCTCTTGGTTGGGAGCTCTTTAGTCTCTCTCCCCCCTCTCTGTCTCTGTGTCTCTTTCTCGTGTCATGCATCTGCTTCACCATTCGACCATGCTGTAACATAGCATAAGACTTGTGCCAGATGCCACAGCCATGCTCTCGATCTTCCAGTTTCCAGAACTCTGAGAAACAAATCTGTTTTTATGAATTACCATGTGTAGTACCGTGTGCAGCAGCAGGAAACAGACATGACATACCCCACTGAGCATCATACTTTTGCCAAGCCCACCTAGCCTTACAGCTGGGCAAAGTTACCCAACACAAAGTCTACTTTAGAATGGCACACTGAGAATGTCATCTACTTTACTGACTCTCTCAACCAAATGTGGGGTCCATACAGCATTGCATGGTGTTTATGATGTGAATCTGGGAGATGGAATTGGCTGTTACTCACCATTGTGAGAGACTATCACTAGCTCAAAAAGACTGAATTCGTAGGTGTGTGTACTTTTTTTTTTTTAACCCCATTTCAAAGGGGAAGAATCGGTTGTTTGAATCATTGTAAGTTGGGGACTGTCTCTGCACTGCCAGCTGAATTCTCAAAGCTTTCAGTACAATTACCAGGTATACAATGGTATCTGCCAATAACTGACTCATTTATCAAGTGCTTCTATAGTTCTCCATGACAATGCTAAATTGAGAACAATAAAAAGATTTCTTTCTCTGTCAGTGAACTCAGAAATACCTCATCAGCTTCTTATTTTCTTTCTTCCTTTTTCTAAATTTATCAGTGGACAGGGTAAATTTACACACCAAATTCCCAAATCTGAACCTGGATACATCTTTGAAAGTTTGAGCAATGCTTTTATACTCTTGGCACACTCTTTCTGGAAAAAGTGGAAGAAACAAATGCTAACAATGGAGGAGGCTGTGTTTTAGAGACCAGTGCTGTGGTGCCTAATCCACGAAGCATTTAAAGAATGATGAGACAGTACATTATGCATGCACGGTAATGTAGTTCAGAGGTTCACAATTATTTTATTTTCAATATTAATTGCTTTTGTCTCTCAATAAATGACTCTATAGGAAGTGGGATTCAATTTCATTCATTTTCAATAATCGAGATTGCTTTGAACTAGCTCAATAACTCTCAGCTCCTCTTGGCCTTCGACATATTGCTGGTCATAAGCACATAAATAATGTGGGTTTTCTTTGCAGATTCCCTGAGCAGGGCAGATTGGCCTTGGGCAAAATTATTCTGCAGTCAGAGTTTTCTCCATACATTCTCATCCCTGGGGCTTTGTTCTCTCCAGCATCTGTAGTGGCCTGGCTTCTCAGGTCCTTTCTGTCTGCTTCTCCCCACAGACAAGCAAGGTACCTCCCCATCATGGAGAAAAAGTGCATCCTTGCTTTGCCTACTTTGTGTCTTCTGTTTGAAGCAGCTGTCTACCTACACATCTAAGAACACAGAGTGGGATGCTGAATCTCACCCAACATTATCATCTCCATAGGTCCTGTGAAGACATCCCTGGTCGAAGAATCCTGGGATTCCTTTGTGCCCCACTTAAGCTTTGCCTTACACTGTTTTTATGACTGTACACAGATGACCCTCCTATAACAGACAACCAGATTCTTAAGGTTATAATTGAGAGCTATCCACCCATGCTTTGCACTTATCACATGTCACACACTCAGAGCTTTGTTCCTTCAGAAGTCTCCATTCATTTACAGTGGATATTTGAGTTATTGAATTAACATTTGTATCTGAGAGGACACATTTCAGCTATACAGAGTATATCAGTTCTTCCCACTCATTTCACTCCCCTCTAAGCTTTTGTTTATCCATTGAGCATAGCACTAGAGTTGTACCAGAACTGTCATTGTGAATACCCCAAGCCCCCACCAGCTTGGGAAGGTTCTGCCCCTTGACCAGTGTGGGAGCCCAGGAGACATCTATAAATAGGATCATGGAAGTCCCTAACACTTCATTGGTTAATTTGTTTGTTTTTCTAAACTGTAGAATCTAAAGGAAGCATTGTGAGATGCACAGAGAGTGCTTCATAAGCCACTGTGTTGGGGTCACATCCTTGGGTCAGTGACTGACAGCAGCTATACCCACAAACTCATGCCTTGGCTCAATTCCCTATTTGATGGAGGCTCTCTGCTGAAACTTTAAACCTTTTTTTCCCTGGCATTGGAAAGAGTGACTCACAAGCCACTAACTTATTAGCAGTCCACAAACATAGGAACACAGGGGTAGTGCTGATGAAGGTGGCTTTTTCTTCTATCTGCTTGCAAGTCATTTTAATCGAGTTGTAACTGTTTCCCTCCATAGATTAGTCTTCTGATTTTCTTTAAGTGAGCTACCAGGAATGTCAGCACACTGCTTTGTGTTTGGAGTTTAAGGACTGCTGCCAAGGATTCCATTAGATTTGATGCAATTCAATTTAAACCATTTACAGTGATCCCACTAAACAAAATAAACTACTTGTGGATTAAACAGGAGACAAACACAAGCAAAACAAACCAGGTCCTTTCTCCAGCAAGCTTGGGGGTGGGAGTGATAAGTAGTTGAGTTTGACACAAAGCAGAGACAAGAAGTTTCCTTTATAGCAAGATCTCAGTGTGAGTGAAGGGATAGAGTTTATGCTCATAACTGATTGTACATTCAAAAGGGGGAGAGCCAGTTTTGATGGGTCCTCTTTTCCTATAAGCAATGTGTGTGTGTGTGTGTGTGTGTGTGTGTGTGTGTGTGTGTGTGTGTGTGTGTGTAGGTGGATAAAATGACACTATCTCTTAAAGCCAGTTTTTGTGAAAATGGACAGAATATAACACTTTGCAAATACTTTCACTAGGGGCCAGTTCGCAGGAAAATACTTAATTTACAACACAACTGGTTTCTCTCTATTTCTGTGTGGTTGTTTATCTATTGAATAAAGACATTTTCAATGAACTTCACATCTTTAAGACCCTTCAGTAAGATTCTCTCATAATAGGAAAAAGAAATGTGAATTTTCAATAAGATTTAGCACAGCACATAAATCCAGATACACTGGATCTGATAGAAGAGGAAAGAGGGAAGTAGCTTTAAAAGCAGTGGCACAGGATAACACTTCCTGAACAGCACACCAATAGTGCAGGCTCTAAGACTGACAATTAATAAATGGGACCTCATGAAACTGAAAGAGTTCTGTAAGGCAAAGAACACAGTCAATAGGACAAAATGGCAGCCCTCAGAATGGGAAAAGATCTTCACCAACCCCACATCTGACAGAGAGCTGATCTCCAAATTATATAAGGAACTCAAGAAACTAAACATCAAAACACCAAATAATCCAGTTTAAAGATGAGGTACAGGTCAAAACAGAGAGTTCTCAACAGAGGAATCTCAAATGGCCAATAATCACTTGATAACTAATCATCTTTAGCTATCAGGAAAATGCAAATCAAAATGACTCTGAGATTCCATCTTACACCTGTCAAAATAGCTAAGATCAATAACACAAGTGACAGCTCATGCTGGAGAAAATGTGGAGAAAGGAGAACACTCCTCCATTGCTAGTAGGAGTATATACTTGTACAGCAACTTTGGAAATCAATATGGCAGTTTCTCATAAAACTTGAAATTAATCTACCTCAAGAACTAGCTATACCACTCTTGGGCATATACCCAAAGCATGCTCTACCATAACTGAAGGACACCTACTCAACTCTGTTCAGAGCAACTTTATTCATAATAACCAGAAACTGGGAACAGCCTACATTTCCATCAATAGAAAAATAGATAAAGAAAATATGGTGTGTTTACACAAAATAAAGGTACATTTACAAAGTATTGCATACATTTATTTAAAAATAGCACTATTCAGCTATTAAAAACAATGACATCATGAAATTTTCAGGCAAATGGATGGACCTAGAAAAGATCATCCTTATTGAGGTAACCCAGACCCAGAAAGACAAGCATGGTGTGTACTCACTTATAAATTGATATTAGCTGTAAAGGATAACCATGCTACAATCCACAGACCCAGAGAAGCTAGGCAACAAGGAGGGTTGAAGGGGAGAATGTTTGGATATCCCTGAGAAGAGGAAATAGAGGAGAAAGCTCCCGGGTGGACTGGGGGCAAATGGGAATGGGAAGAGGGGGATCAGATGGGGACATGGATGGGGAAATATTGGAAGAGATGACTAGAGAATGAGACATTTCATGGTCAGTTAGAAACCCAGTGCAATGGAAACTGCCAGAAATCTGCAAGGGTGACTCTAGCTAAGACTCCTAGCAATACGGAATATGTAGTTTGAGGAAGTCATCTTCTGTAACCGGCAAGACTTCCAGTGGAGGGATTGGGACACCAACCCAGCCACAATTTGTTTGCTTGCAAGATATGTTGGGCTAAAAGAAATTTGGGGAGTAGCTAGCCAATGATTGGTCCAGCCTGAGATGTATACCATGAGAGGAAGCCAGGACACAGAGCCTTGATAGACCAGGGGCTTGGGATAAACCAAGCAGAACTGGCAAAAATAATATCAATGAAATGATGCCTAATAATACTCCTTTATACTCACAGATTGTTGCCTAGTCTAATTTTCATCAGAGAGATTTCACCCATTCCTTGAAGAACTGATGGAAACAGATACAGGACCCACAGCCAAGCATAAGCAGAGCTCAGAGAGTCCTGTGAAAGAAGGAGAGGAAGAATTGTAGGAGCCAGAGGTTAAGGACACCACAGGAAAACCCACAGAATCAACTAACCTAGGCTCACAGGGGCTCACAGTGAATGACTGAACCCACAATCAAGGAGTCTGCATGTTACTGACCTCTGCATATTTGTTACAGTTGTGTAATAATAATAATTTTTAAAAATCATTAAAAATTAAAAAGCCATTTAGCTTAGTGTACTCATGGGTCATGCTCAACTAAAGCATGTGTTATCTACTGAAGGATCTAGTCTTCCAATATATCATATATTCTTGTTTGCAAAAGCTAGCAAATTTTCTTCATTGAATCTAAAATTTGAACTTCAAAGAAATTATAGAATTTGGGAGGTAGTTTGTTGTGCTGGTCAACAATGTAGATTGCTTCTGTTTGGATTTTATTCTTTGATGCACACATATTTCGTGCTCTCTTACTTACCAAGCAAGGTACAATTGCACGTCTATTGTCCACTTTAAGAGAAATGTTCAATTAGCTTCTTTTCTCTCAAAGATCATGGATTCAGATGCTAGAGACCTCTGTTAGCCTGGAATCCTAAGTATCTCCTGAAAACCAGGTCTTTGACATGAGGCATGAGAAGCAGATATGTTTAGGGTGGGAAGGCAGATGGAGCAGCTAGTTGAATAAATAGCTTTGGAGGGAATGCACAGGGCCCTACGGACAAAAACCACTGGTAAATCTCAGTCACTTCTCACTCACTAGCTTGTGGATGCTTAGCAAGTTGTTCCATGGTAGTGATGTTGGAGGCTTTCACTATGGTGAACACTTTCTGAGAATCTTTTTTTTTTTTAGTTAGATGTTTTAGTAGAGAACACAAAAACCAAAAGTAACGTAAAACAAAACTCCTTATGAGATTTCACTGGGCTTGTCGGATCTCAGAGACTTCCTACACAACTTAGAAGTACTAGCTAATATAATTTTCACCACCCATTAGAGGGCAGCCTATTTTTGTCTCAATGTTAGTATCAGCTGCATGGTTACCTTCACTATACAGGCCTAGTAATGATTTTAAAGTTACTGCCAGGATCCAATGACAACAGGACAAGAAATAGTTACTACCAGGGCTCAATGGCAGCAGAATAAGAATTATCTCACTAGGAATAAATCACCTTACCATCCTTTGCTGTTTTTGGTGGGGTGGCATCAATTGAACTGAACCATGTGTAGACTCTCTTCCAGCCCCACTGTTCTTCCTTTAGTCTGCATCTACACCGTCAATACTCCACTGTCCATTCTCCTACGTCTAGACCCTAGTTAACGTATCTGATCATGTCTATAGATGAGCCATTTTCCTGCCACTAGCTGTCACTCATCAGGCATGAACCAGTGATCTGCAGTGTTCCTGGCCACCCCTTGTATCTGTTCCATGGCTTTCCTATCTCTTAGCTCATATTCCCCATCGTGCTATGCTCAGTCACTCTAGGTTTCTCTTCTCCTGCTATCCCTATGGTCCTGGCATCCACCTTCCCACTCTCCCTGAATTTCCATGTTCTAGACTTCAGTACATACAGCAGTCTGTTTTACTTCCTACATTGTAATTCTACCCTAATAACCCACAACCAAGTCTGTGGTGTCTCTGTGTATACACTGGGCTCCACAGACTCTTCATCTTGAAATCATGTAGTGGTTGTACAGAAGATGGATAATCTCTGTATCTCCTTCCACGGCAGGAATATTTTGTCTTGAAAAAGAGACCAATACTGGTGCGCTCACTCACTTCTGCCAAGACAACAGACCTAGGATAAAGATGTCCTCTTAGATAGATGGAGTTTTAATGGTGCCTGCATGCTCTGTGAAGTCAGGTAGACAAAAACTTGGAAAGTCTAGCTCATCTCCATTCTTTGCACACATGCACATGCCTTGCCATAGCAATTTTATCTGCCTATGAGTCTAATTTCTAAGTAAAAATTTAATATATTAAGTATCCATATTAAGGAAATGTGACTGGTACCCTGGAAATCCTTAACTCAGTCTGAACTATACCTCTTCAAGGCATGTGTTATCTGGTTCCTCACTCTTCTCAGAGAATCAACAGTTGCAACTTTAACAATATCAACTAAAATGAACATATAGCAATATGAAATTGTACATATTTGTGGGTTGTGCTGTGACAATTCAGTAAATATATGTTCATCATGATAAATTGATATTTCTACCCCATTAAGTTTCTTTTAAAACTTTTTAGAGGGCTGAATATACCACTCAGTGTTAGAGCACAAAGCTCCCAGCTCAGTTCCCAGCACCACTCTGAATGGGGGTCCAGATTTATGGAGTATGGTGTGACGTTTTTGTAGGCTTAGTGAGTGTGAAAATAAATTTCTATCAACAATGAAACATTCACTAAGTCAAAGGTTCATTATCTATCACAAATACCTTAGTGTTCTTGCCTCCTACACTTAAGCACTTAGAATGCAAAGAGGCTAAACTCCTAGCTTTGATTCACAAAGCACTTTTAGATAGTTCTTTGAAAGTTGTAGCAAGTGTCCTTTTTTTTTTTTTTCAAAACTAAGAGGTCAAGACATATTTTAGAGCCAGAAACATCTCCTTTCCCCCACATTTACAAATTGAATGCTTACAATGACAATTATACCTTCCCATACCTCCTCTGTGCTTTATCTGTTCATTAATAACCTTGGTAAGTAGTTTAAACTCTGCTTTATCTCAACACCTGCTTTTCCTCTGGATAAGCTCTCATTCTTCCTTAAAAACTGACTCCTTCCCTCCCTCAGCCCCACATAGAAAGCCTTACTCTACTACTCTGTTAAAGATAGCATGTCAAAGAACATATTTTGCCTCTACCTACGCCAAAAAGGCCCATGTCTACAAGGTCCAACGGCATGACAGAAGAAAGAACAGTCAGTGAAAGATGCCAGCAAAATTTTAATAGATGGAAAGTGTAAGAGAAAATTTAGACTGGAGGGAATTAAAACCTTAAACTGTATATAGAATTGAAGTGGTTAGTGAGAATCAAGCTGATGTACCTGAGAAAGAAATGGGTTCCTAGTGTACAGCAACTCCATGTGTGAGCAATCATAAATGTTAAATATAAAATATTACCTGAGAATTGCAACAGAAATATACTGGCAAGCGGAGGGAAGGGAATGGACACACAAATGTAATAAGGAAGAGCTAATAGCTTTATAGCTACACACCAGTCTAAAATGAAATGTTGAGGTGTATGAGACACCATTTAGAAATGTTAGACATGGAGCTAAGACATCAAGGAAAAGTTGACAACATCAGCTTGGTGGAGTGGAAAACTGGTATTGGAACACAGTGTGGAGCTGCTGTGCCTGCCATGTTCTAGAATGCTGCTAAATTTCTTGACAAAACACAGGCTATTATAGCTGGAATGTGAAGCATTTCCACAGCTTATGTCTGACTTCTTGGTTACCAAGTTGTGGGGCTCTCTGGGGGGCTATGTAGACCCTTTAGGAGGTGGGGAATTCTGAAAGTTGTAGGTCAATAAGTGCTTGCCTTAAAGACTTTACACAGACCTGGGCCCCTGCCTACCCTGTTTCCTATCCATCATGACCCCAAGCTCATATGCTAAGATTGTGGACTTAGCCCTGTTAACTCTGAGCCTGAACAAGTCTCTTTCTTCAAGTTGTTCATCATGTCCAAAGTGACTTACACACAAGCAGTATGTCTCGGAAAACTAAATCACTTTTAGTGTTATAGGACATAATTTTCCTTTGAAAATATTATTATTTTTTGAGAAGCTTTAGTGTTTTTTTTCTGGATGTAATAAGAATTGCAATTATGGCCTCATGTATGCTAGACCAGCCCTCTGCCATTGAGCTGTGTCTCTATCCCAGTAAGTAAAGTTTCATTTGAATATCCCAGCCATGGGTCTCATCTCATCTGAGATTTATCCTGTGTAAGACATAGGCCATTTCAAGACAGCTGAAAGTACTTTATGTCTTGAGCTCTCAGGAGCAGTTACACCCAACTACGTAAATGTGCACCTTTCCAGGCTCACAGCGACAGCATGAGAGTGAGTGGGAGATTTTTAGGCTCAATTCTTCCACAGTCCTTCCACAGTCCTGCCATCTAAAGAGTATCACACAAAGTGTGCTCAGTCTTGTATGCCCTTAGTAAACCCCACAGCCTGGTTGACAAGCTTATAGAATGTCTCAGGAAATGTCTCTCAGTTGGAAAAAAAGAATGTGAAAATGGTGTGATAGCCTAATTGGCCAATCCAACAAGCATATATTCTTATTGGATGCAACTGAACTTCTTAGAACCTTTAGTCAAATTTGGTAAACTTTAGGCAATGTCAAATGAAGTCTCATGAATTCTAAGGTGTGCCCAGATTCGACAGAGGGACCAGGCCCTCGCAGACCTTTAGGCAGTTCTTGCATACTTGCTGTCTGTCTGTCAGTCTCTATGACTTCAGTTCTACCATGGCCACCCCTAAAGGGCACCACAATCCAAGTCTGGCCTGACTCAGTAGACTTTCCGAGTCATCCGAAGTCATACTCATGTTTTCTGTACCGGGACAATTATGTCTTTACTGAACTAAAGCTTTGCAGTAGCCTTATCTTCAGAAATATGTTTCCCTAATCCTTTAAAACTATAAAAGCAAGGCTGGACAAAGTAGAACAATCAGATAGGGTAAAGAATTTGAGCATGAATGTCTTTGGCCAGAGAAACTTAATTGTCTGCTATCGCAGGAATTACAGTTCACAAGGACTGTCCTGGAAATGTCAGCGCTATCATAAACATTTCTTAAGAACTAGAACAAACAAATCTATGTAACGAAACAAATTCTCTGACATCGTTATACAACCCTTCCTAATGGCCACACATACCTCCACGGCTATGGGAAATATGGTGTACCTATCAGAGGTGTTCAGCATTGGATACACAGCATTTTTCGAGGTACGCAATTTACAGCAACCATGTAGTAAATCCAGAGGGGACCTGAGATGGCCAAGCCACCAAGTCCATCACTTTTATACCATGTGGATAACATTCATAAGAAATGGAAAGATAAAATTTTAAAAAGTCGTGTCGTTCTTCATTTGTAATTCAAACTAAATGCTGGTGAGCAGTGTGGCACAGTGGAGGAGGGGCTCTTCTAGAATATGGGGGACCTGGGTTCCAATACTTTGAGACTCTCAGTTCACTCATCTGCAATAACAGGGAAAGCCAAGAGCCACCACAGTGAGCCCCTAACTACTATGAACTAAATAGAGCATGGTGATCAACTCAAATAGCACCCTGGCTTTTGCATGTTCAATGGAATGTGCTATGCTTCCAATGCGCTGTGTGGAGTCTACACAGAGCCTTATCCACTGGTATGTGCTATGACTCCCATTACCGTATGTGGCCTTTGCACAGTGCCTTGTTCACTGGGATGTGCTATGGCATCTGACATTGTATGTGGGGTCTGCACAATGCCTCATTCACTGGGCTGTGCTCTGGCTTCCACACCGTATGTGCGGTGTGCAGGCTACACAATGCCTTATTCACTAGGACCTGTTATGGTCCCTGACACTGTGTGGTGAGCTTCGGCTCCAGCATGTGCTGTGGCTCCCAGCTCTGTGTGGTGTCTGCACGAATCCTTTAAGAACTCTCTCCCTTCTTCCACTGGGGTCTTTTACATAAACATTTTTTTTTTTAATGAATTCCCCCAGCCTTTCCTTATGGATTGTGCCCTGACCTAATTACATAAGTACCTGATGGGCTGGAACTCTTCCAAAAGTGCCTCTTAGGAAAAACAATCTGAAGGGCTTTCTTTCCCTTCTTGTGTAATTACATAATTACTCAGCTGACTAATACGAGTCACTGTGCACCATTCTGATCTCCCAGGCACAAAAGAGTTTTATTATTTTCCTTGGAACTACCTAATTACCGATGGCTAGCAATAACTCCCAGCTCCTTTCAGTAAGCAATCTATAAAGCTCATGGCTGCGGTGCCTCCAGAAGTCCCAGCAAATGGAGAGTTTAGAAACACAGAGTCATTTGCCACAGGAGATACTGAGGTTTGTAGTAACACGGGTGGTCCGATAATGTAACACAAGTAAATCTGAAGAAAATCTGTCAGTCTCTGGGCACAGGATAAGTTAATGAGGCAGGTTCTCCCTGCAGACTGCAGGGGTAAGTGTTCCAGGGCCAAACAGCATCCAAACATCCAAGCGAACTTCTCTGCAGTTAGAAAACAACCAACAAAAACTTCAATGTATAGATTCCATCAAATATCCTCTGTCTCTCTGTCTCTCTGTCTCTGTCTCTCTGTCTCTCTGTCTCTCTGTCTCTCTGTCTCTCTCTCTCTCTCTGTGTGTGTGTGTGTGTGTGTGTGAGAGAGAGAGAGAGAGAGAGAGAGAGAGATTATGTGTATTTTCAAAGGTTGACTTACAGAAGAAATATTAGCAAGGCTTAATTAACATGTTAACAAAGCATAAGCTAATAGAAATCCCACTTTCCATGTCATGATGAAAGCTTAGTGCCTCAGTTGCTTTTCTATTGCTCTAATAAACTACCATGGGGAAGAAAGGACTCATTTCATCTTACAACTCTTGGTTTGCAGTCCATCTCTGAGAAAGTCAGAAATCATGGATGAACGAGTTTTGCTTACTAACTTTCTCCCATGGCTTGTTCAGCCTGCTTTCTTATAACCTGGAACCACCCTCCAAGGGGTGGGACTGCCCATAGTCATCTGGGTCCTCCCACATCAATCACTAATTTTAAAAAAATGCTTCCACAGATTTGCTTACTGGCCATTGGATTGAAACATTTTTTTTTTCCAATTAAGAATTCCCATTTCCCAGATATATCAATGTTTGCATCAAGTTGACAAAAATTAACTAGGAAACTAGCTACATTTTAGAATCTTACAGAATACCAATGTCTTCTATATTTCCTAAATTTGTTCTGTGTTGGACTTTTACTCATTCTATTTGTGCTCACTTGTGAAATCCTTTAGGGGACAGATTTGAGTATTTCCTACACTTTTCCAAGAGATGCATAAGCAAATTTTGCCATGTGTTAGGCATGTCAGCCTACCCTAGGAGCTTCCCAAGGAAGTTAGGATGCAAACACACATGGTCTTCTTCTCTCCATACTGTTTCTCACTCTGCTGTCTCAATATTGTTTAACCAGCTCCAGAATAGGTACCCTTGTAACAGCTTCCTTCCACTCCAAAATAGAATGACTGAGCCAACTCCATGATTTACAGAGCTAGTATGTTGGTTTGTGCTTTGAGTATGACAGGTTTTAAGAAAAGAATTCATATTTATCCAAGCTAGTGATTGGGTGTAGTTGAATCTAAATCTGATCTTATCACTTCCCAATGTATAATAAAATTGTGTCACTCTCATAATTTAATAGTATTTAAGACATCTTCAATAGTTCACATCTATAAAGTATTTTAAGAAGACAGCTACCTTAGATTTCACCTTAGACCTAATGAAAATATTGAACTTGTGGACCACAAAACCTTTCCAGAACTGTTAGACTTGGTAAGTTTGTGATTTGTTGAGTATTTGATTTCAGCTCAGGACAGGGAACCCTGTATTCCACAGGCTCACACTTCACATTCTTTTAAAGTTTCATAAGACATTAGAAAACATAAATTGGTGGAGGCAAAGGCAGATGGATCTCTGTGAGTTCGAGGCCAGCCTGGTCTACAGAGCTAGTTCCAGGACAGGTTCCAAGAGAAACCCTGTCTTGGAAAAAAAAAAAAAACCAGAATGACATATATTTGTTTAACAATTTCTTTGAATGAAGATTTTTTTTTGTTATAGTAATGTATTTCAATAAAGTCTAACAGATAGTTCTAATAATTATATTAAGTTGTATTGCTACCTAATAAAGTAAATACTTTACTTTTATAAAAAAAAAAAAAAGAAAGAAAAGAAAACATAAATTGGAAGAACCATTCAGTTCAGTTTGATTGTCATGGGAGATAAACCAACTTGTACAAGTCTGTAGAGGCAGATTCACTGAAGTCCTTTGACAGCTGAATGGAGACTGGAAGGGACCATATAGAAATCATTTATTTCCCTGAAAGTAGGGAGAAGGGAGAGGAGGAGGGTGGGAAAAGGGGAAGAGGGGAGGGGAGGGGAGGAGAGGAGCAGAGGTGCAGGCTAAAGAGTAGGTCGGGAGGAGGGGAAGAAGGAGGGCGCACTGCATGCTAGAAGGGTGACAGCAGCTCATCCACTAATTCCTAACTCTTGGATGGTCACAATTGTATCACTGGCTGTCTTAAAAGTGCCCACCTGTCACTCCAGTGTATGATCTCTGTTTTCCTCTACTCAGTCAGTCAAAGGATAGAAGAAATGGAGAGAGAAGCCAGGACATTTGCAGATATATGCGAGCTCATTACTGATTAGCTGCTAAGAAAATTTATCAGGGAGGTACCTGGTACCCCCTCTCTTCTACCTGAGCTTTTGGACCAAGCATCTCCTGGATATTGACCAGACATCACTGCCTTGTCTTAGATCTCCCAGGGACAACAAACAAGCCTTGTAGATTTCTGTACTTTGTCTTTTAGGAGACATGGATTATAGTTCATTTTCCCAAGATACAAGATGTTTGAAGGATTGTGATAATAGGGTGATGACCCTTTTCAAACTACAAACCTCATGTCCACAGGGATTCCAGTCAAGTGTAAAGGAATGCACAAGAAGGTAGGGACTAATACTTGGAAAAGGCACAGCTGAGATGCAGGACTGACCTTACCTAGCCCATCCTCTTTGCATCATGCATGTCCTACCACTTCTATGAAGAGGGATATGTTTGTTTTGTTTGTTTGTTTGTTTTTTAAGACAGGTTTTCTCTGTGTAGCTCTGTAGACCAGGATGGCCTTGAACTCATAGAGGTCTGACTCCTCTGCCTCCCGAGTTCTGGGATTAAAGGCATGTACTACCACTGCCAGGCTTAAATATACTTATTTTAATCAAAGTTTATTTATATAAAAGTTGTATACGTTCCATTTTTTGTACACACTGAACAAAAGGAGAGACTCATTCAGTTACATCTCTAAATACATTTCCACATGCTCTGGATATGTGGAACCCTCAACTCCTGGCTCTGAATGACAAGAAATATCTCACACCTTGCTTGGATCCCCAAAACATGCAAAGATTATCTTCCTTCATCCCCTCTATTATTTAACAATGCAAAGTGTTAGTGGGTTCAGAGGCTAAACATGAGGCATGGAAGTCAAAAGCTGACCTAAGGCCAACTTCTCACACGTTTCTGAATCAAGAAGTAAGATATTCTGTAAGAATCACACATACATCTCATATCACAACTGTCAGTCATCTTTGAAGGTGACGTAGTCAATGTGAGGCCTTTTCCAAAGTTTGTTCAAAGAACAGAGAAGTCCATCAAGAGTTGAAAGGCTTTTGTTGTTTAAAAGGATTCCCTGGACTTTTTTTCTTGTCTTCTGTTAAGTCGTTTTTCATCTACTTTAAAGCAATTCATTAGACTGTAACCCCTATTCTTAAGAAGAAACATAATAAAGAAGGCCTGGAGCTCATCAGCCCCCTAGTCAGGAGGGCTCTGGCTGCGTTCTCGCTCACATGTGGCTTCTGTTAAAGCCAGTGAGTTCTGAGCAGTGTCAATCACACATCCCCTTGATGAGCCACAGAATCAGGTGCTGTTAGTTCTCACCAACATCCGTGAAACCATTGCCACTTATTTGTTGCCTCTGTCTAGCCTTCCACCTGAGGCTTCGGATATCTTTTGTCTTCCCGACCCATGGGCAAACCTCTGGTCTTAAGGAACACAGCTATGAAAAATCTAACAGAAATCTTCATGGTGTTATTATAAATAGTCTCTTTTTAAAAAAGAAAAGAAAAGGAACAGGCCCAATGCCCAGTTTTCCCTTCTCTCCCACTAAACTCCATGGTGAGAATAAACTTTTAGAGAAAGACATTCTTTCTAAATCTATTAATACATCACTCGAAAATTTCCTCTTTCCTTTGTTGAAAGAATTGACTGGCTTCCAGCCCCTTTAGAAAGAGAGTGTTTAAAAAATGTTATTTAAAACATACACACACACTCCATTTCACATCCCTGCTGACCATTCTCGGGTTACAAGCCTCTGAAGTGCATTTGGCATGTAGCCCAGTGTATTTATTACTATTAATAAATGAGTCTCTGGTGTAAGAATGCAAATTTTATGTGGCCTGTGTATAAATGGGCCGGTTAAGAATGACCAGATACACATTTTATGTGGCTGCTAAATAATTATGTCATGGAAGTACAGCTTGTGAATTTAACATTAGGAAAAGAAATAGATTCTAATAATCTTAGAATGAGTATTTGTCAAAACACAGTTTTGGTGAATTAAGGCTATTTTTAAAAAGAGCAAAACCAAGTGATCAGGTTTAAGAGCAGGGTTGAAGCTTAAACTCCTGTTAAGAGTCCCTTCCCTAAGGGCTTCTGATGGCCAAAACTCCAGTCTTCACACCACAACGGCACACAGCACCTAAATCACTAGTCAGCTCTTAGGGTTTCAACGTTTTCTTTGGTAAAGACAAGTGATCTATGAGGGACAGATGAACCTCTTCTTCTGCAGAGCCAAGGAGCTTTGACATAGAAAGTGGGAAGTAGGGAGACATGCCAGCCCAGAGTGTGGGACACTAGAGTCACAAGCTCTGGGATCACACTTGACATGACCATTCTATACACAAAATTCACTCAGTATTTATATCTTACATGTTCACACCAACACCCACACCTACCAATAGCCCCCTCCCCACATACACAACCCACGCACACACAAAGAGGGAATTGTGTAAGGTAATAGATTTCCTGGGTCTGTAACTCAATTTGCCATTAAAATGGTAAAATAATCAGAAATAAGATCATTTGGCAAAGTAATTCTGAAGCTCGAAATGCTTACGGTAAATGTGCATAATTAATGTCACAACGCATACATTATCAAACCACAGTGTATACCCTAATTTATATAATTTTCATTTGTTAATTATATGTCAATAAATCTGGAAAACAGAAAGGCATGGTTATATGCTACAGAGGATGAAATATAGTTTCATAAATAATCCTTTCACTGTAGCTTCACAAACAAAATTACATGTCGTTTGTCAAAGTACACCCCTTTCTTAGAATGCCAGTTTGAGAGTGAGGAAGGCATACTCAGAATAGGCTTTCAACCCAATACATATCCTTACAACACTATTAAAAGATTCCAAAAATACATTATTAGCTACAATAATCCTAAAGACATAAATGCTTGCAGTAAGTGTGTCTGGTATGTAGATTAAGTACAAATGTAAGAGCTGGAGTTACAGTTCCACAGTAAAGTTCATGTTCATTTGTGCTTCTAATTGCAATGAAGTGAAGTGTTCAGGACAGTAAATTTTATTAAGAAATCAAAGTTCACACTTAAAAGGAAAAGAAGAAATGATTTCAGCTAGCGGGGATGTGGGCAACTAATCAATCACACGGGGGTTAGATTTTCACAACGGTGTTACTTCAGTTGATGTCCATCAAATGGCACAAAAGAGAACTCTCCAGAGTGGAATTTCTCTATCAGAGCCTGGATTTGATATCATTTCTCTAGTCTAGTGATTGACAGCTTTGAACAATAAGGAAGGTGCTCGGGTCAGTTGCTTAAAGATAAGGGTTAAGCAGGTGCACAGCAAAAGGCTACAGAGAAAACACTGCTTGCATGTCACCAGCCATGAGCTCCACCTGGTTAGATGGTTTCAGGAACTAATGTATGAACCCATTGCCTTCATCTACACCAACAAGATGATGAATTCGATGGAAATTCTGAAGGTCATGACAGTTAAATATGATTTTTTTTTTTTCTGGAAAACTGGGAGGATGAGTGTGTCACACATATTACCAAAGTCTCTTCTGATCCTGATGCTGTCACTACTGGGAAGGCAGAGGCTCAGCTGATGACTGCCTGTGCTTGGCAGCTGGCTAGCAGACAACAAGCTCTAATCCCTTGGTCAGCTCAGATGTCTCCCCTCTTGCATATTCTGTGTTCCTTTGTTTCTCCTTTGTGGTGCCCCCACCTCCACTCCTCCTAGCACTTTCACTCATGAGCTCCTGGGTTCCCACAGCAGTCTTTATATTTACTCTCACTTATGCGTACACTAATCCAATCACTTGGTTATTTTATTACCACTTCATCTTTTTACATTGACTTCCAATGGGGGAGGGGAAATGATGCACTCTGTTGTCCAGAGCTCCAAATCTGAAAGAGGAATCCAGATTGAGGAGAGGAGGAGGCACTTTAAGAAGTCCTTAGCTGGGCAAGCAAGTGTCATTCTGTGAATTGTGAGTGTATCATTATAGGACGAAGACAGTATGACCTTCAGAGTTTTTAAACACACTCCTATTCGATCCATTCCTCTACTTCAGGGTCTGAGTAAAGTCGTTTGAACTAGGAGATAGAGACAGGATGTTTAGTTGAGAGCTAGATCTTGCTCTAAAAGCTTTCCAGATGCAAATTCAGAAGATGGCTTCAAATGTTTACAGGCTAAATAGCCACTTTGAATAGCACTGTGGAGAGAATTAATCTAGCCAGTGTGGAAGGTCAGGGCTGTAGACATTTCACTTTATAGATGAAGAATTTAAGAGGGAAAGCACACTCCCCAGGGCCTGGAAGTGGTGAGGGACAGATGTAATGTCATGCTTACACATTAAACACTGGTGACAGCACAAAGTAACTGATAAACCCACTGCTTACTGATCTGCCCTTCTATAAGTTCTAAAGGAAAAGCAAAATTCATAACAAGATTTCATCACTTGCTAAACTCAACAGACATGTCCCCAGAGCCTTCTCCTTGGCAGACTATTCTAGGTGCTGTTAGTAAACCAAGAAGGACATAGAACATATGTCCTCAGTGAGTTCTCACCTCACTGAGCTCATGGGTGGGTGGGGGAGGCTGTCTTTAAGCCATCTAAGCATATAGGACTCTTGGGTAGACAGTATGCCAGACAGATTGCCTATCTTATTGGATTTCTATGATTGTCTAGTAAGACAGTGGCCATCAAAAGGTTCTAAGAAACTTTGCTATAATGATTAGTCATTCAGTGACTGATCTGGCTCGCTTGAACAGTCTTGATGAAATCGAATCTGCAGCAATGTGTCCCCTTCACCTGTGAATGACAAAAAAGTTCCAGTGTCTCCATCCTGAGGCAAGTCTGTTCAAAGAATAGTGACCATGCTAGAAAAAAACTGGAAATGGGGGGCTTATGTGAGGAAGGGAAAGGGGAAAGAGCAGGTGGGAGAGACGGAGGAGAGGACAAGTATTAAAGGCATGGTCTCGGTTCTATTACCATAGCAACATTTTCTGAGTACTTGATCCAAAGAGCTTCTCCCTTCACTGCACTTTATCTGTTGACAGAATTGTCTTCACTGAGTGTTCTACAATATTTCCAGACGAGAAAGTAAAAACATACACAGAACTACACTATCATAAGTATTCCAGGCTAATCAGGTTCACATACAATATCAGCAGACTGTCACTGTGAGTGAAGTTGACTTTCTCTAACAACAGCCCCCCTCAGAGTCAAACTCCTCTGAGCATAGGTGTTTCTCCTTTGCTTTCTATCCCTGCACACACAACCATTCTGCCTCTCTCTTGCTAACAATGATACAAAATCAAGTTGATCATGGGCCAATTCTAATTTCGTATAAAACTCATGAAAGGGCCAATGAGATGGTCCAGCAGGTAAAGGCACTTGCCACCAAGCCTTGGTGACCTAAGTTCAAGTCCCGGGATCCATCCATATCATAGAAAAAGAGAACTATGACAAATTGTTCTCTGACCTCAATGAGTCCACCAAGACTTGAGCATGCATGTGTACATACTCAGTCACACACAAAATAACACATATGAGGTAAGCCCATGTACAATTGTCCCAGCTTCCCTACTCCTATCCACTATGGTGACACTTGATGTTTCTTCAGACCTGGGAGCTAGTGAGCCCGGCCTTGGGAAGACAGAATTCTTTTGGTACCCAACATTCAATCTCCAAACCTCCCACAAACCATCACTTCCCCATTGGGCCTCAGCTTTCACCCTCACAAGGGTTCCCAGCCATACCCAATGTTTGTCAATGTTCAGCCTTAACCATTTAATTCACCACATTAAGTCATCTAATGTTGACACAGCACAGTGTGCCCACTGCTGAGGTTGTGTCTGCTCGTCAACTCTGCAATCGTATATTGTATGCGTACTAGCACACTGGAGGGACTTGAGCATATGTTGAACTAAAAGAATGAATAAGGGGCTGGTGAGATGTCTCTGCTGGTAGAGCTGTTCACTGCCAAGCCTGATGAGTTAAATTCCTGGGACCCATATAATAGGAAGAAAGAATGAATTCCTGTGATTTGTCCTCTGACCTTCACCTGTGCACTGTGGCTAAGTACATACATTACATAAATAAACATAATAAAACCTTTCAAAAAGAATGAGTAAGAGCCTGGAGCTGGGGAGGGGAAGGGAGGAGAGGGGAGGGGTAAGGGTGGAGAGCAGTAAGAATGGGGAGGGACTCAGCTAGGGCTCTAAGCTACCTCTGACCAGGCCACCACCACTGTTTTGTTTTTAAAGCAGGGGCCATATTCTACCGAGGTTTGATCTCTGCTTTGAGTATTTCCTGCTGTTACCATGGGACCCCACATTCCTAGCTCCCCACTCTCCCCTGTTTCACCCCTCTTTGTTTCCTATGCATTCCTCTAATCAAACGCAGAACGCATGAAAACTGATCCTGGGCACATCAGTACTGTTTTATTTTGATGTGTTTTTGTCAGGCCTGTCCCGACAAGTGGAAAGAAGTTAGACAGAAGCGGGGTAATACTGCCAGAAATCATGTCAGCAAAAAGCTCCAGAGTTGACTTTCCCATCAGTTCACAACCCTTCAGCAAAGCAGCTGCTTCTTTGTCTGTGGGGTTTCCTGAACCTGAATCTGAAGGAAAAGCAAACCCCCAATAGGGCATTTTTCATCTCGTGGTCTTGGTGATTAGATTTCTTTCTACTCTTACTAAAAACAACACAGGTTTTTGCTGCCTTGTCTCTCCAAATCACATGCAGAGGTTGGCAGCCAGGCTCCCGGCAGCAGTTCATAAATCTCAACTAAAGAATCGATCACTCTCCATGCTTTTCTCTATTGTTCTTAAAACGTAAGCACTGCCTCATTATGTTAAGAAAAAGGGGACAGGTTTCCACACTGAAATGCCAACTTAGGAAAGAAATCCCTGAGAAACTAATATAATGAAACAAAGGTGGTTTGCTTCAGCCTAACGTATGTGCTAAATTGCACTTTTATGTGACCTTTAGGACAATTTGCCTCATTTTGGGAACTACTTCATCACTTTCCTTTGGTGATGAAGAGGAAGGAGAGGAAGGGCCTGACCCTGTGCATCAGTAAGGTAACGAAGGGCCACAGTGCTTTGAAATGCAGTGATCACCTTGTGTGGGCATCATTCTTCCCAAGCATAGGCACCTGGGACAACCATGGATATTTAATTTTCCTGCTCAAGGTAGAGAGGCTCATGGCATGTCTCCTTCCTAAGAGTGTCCTCTTGCCACACCCTCCAGAGAAGTTTGTATCTTTAACTGTCACAAACTTTAGAGTTTCCATTGAATTCATTCCAATGTTGCCCATATTATAAGCAACTTACTTTCACGTAGATTTCTTGACTTCCTAAGACTATTAGATGTCTCCATCATAAAGTAGGGAAACTGAGGTTTCCAGAAGTGTGGGACTTGACTTGACCTAGAATAGCCTGTGTGTCAAAGAAGTGCTTATTCACAATGGGATGAGAGGTAATCTTTGGGAGGATCTGTACAGACTTATAGTCAACTGGAACCTCATCTTCTCAATGTGTAAATGGGAAAATGCCTACCTTTCTGAGCTGTTCTTTACTATCTCTAGTGGCTTTAAAAAAAGAGAAGAAAAGAAAGAAAAGAATTTCTGGTTCCTCATCTGGAATGTTCCTTGCCTCCCATCTTCTGACTTGCTCTCACATATGTGTGCATCATTGACTCACTCTTGGCTAAGAACTGTTTCTACAGCTTCCAACTAAGTTGAGTGCATTGCCAAACAGGACAAAAATCCTCTCACTGTGAGTTGACCATGCTGATGGGTGGATAACGGATAAAGTATACTCAGTGCAGCATGTAGTATCTTTCTTCTTCCCCAGAATGTGTGCTTCAGGAGGCATCCACTAGTCTCCTGCCGTTTACTTGCTCTGCAGCCCAAAGTCCCTCTCTGTCTGTCTGCCTGTCTCTCTCTGTGCCTAGTAGATGTTCCTGCTGAATGAACACCACCACAGTGCCCGTAAATGAAAGCCAACATGCCTATCCCATTGTGTTGAGGCCAGTGGCTTGTTCTATCTTCCAAGTCAATTCTTTGACCTGCTCGAAAGTGACTGAGTTTGGGGGCTCTGTGTGGCCACAGCAACTTCCTGGACTTTTTTTCCTCATATCAGTGCGAACAAAACAGCTGAGGAAAGGTTGCCTCTGCACTTAGTTCTTTTAGCAAAATAAGCCTCTTCACTGCAGCCCCCCTCCACACACACACACACACACACACACACACACACACACACACACACACATACACAAACATCTGCCCTGAGTTTGACTTCACCACCATCTACATTAGGAGGAAAAGCAGCTAAACCCTCTTTGAAACTTTATTCACCATGGCCAACAGGAGGGGGGGAAAGCTGGTGAAATTCCTTGAAAATGCTCTTTAATCTAGCTGGAATGCCATAAATTGCTTCCAGATGTGCACGATTCAAAAGTCAATCAAAGCTATTTATACTGACACTCCACAGTCCAAACAGTCTGAAGCCGAATGCCATGTCTCTGCTTCAACAAAGCCATAAATGTCAGCTTTGTTGAATTTGGAAAGGTGTGAGGAGTTCACACAAGTTTGAGTTCTTGACTCTTTTAGAGCCAGCAGTAATTCTGAGAGGGAAATAAAACCATCACACACTGCACCGAGACTTTGTTAAATACCCAACCTCAGTGAGCACACCACTCACACCCAACCTTCAAAGTACCACAGGTTGGTGAGCAAAACCTGGCTTTATAAGACAGAAGACTATTTTGGGACAGGACACCAGAGAAGCTCCATGAATCCGGTCGTCACCCTGGGCCCCACCCTGAACATAAACAAGCATTCTTGTGAATTGGCTGGCCATGTGGCTTACAGGGATGATGTTCTGACACCTGGCTGGCCCACCAGCTTTCAGAACAGCCTGCACAAAGACACGGTGCATGTGCGGTTGGCTGCACATGAGGGAGCCGATGTATGCACACAGCCTGCAATCTAGGTGGTCGGCTCTGGGCGTTTGTTTCATGGGAGAGCCTTGTCTCTCCTCCACCATCATCGTGGCCAGTCTTCTTGCTCAGTCCAGTCCCATCCTCAGGGCTCAGCACACGGGTAACAGTCATGAAATGCTGTTGAATGGATACTTAAATCAAAATATGAACCCAGTCTTATTGTTCCTTTGCAGACACCTACTTGAGACAGAAGTTCAGAATAGAGACGCCACACACTTCCATGGTCAGAGCTAGCTGGGATACAAGGCCATGGAAACGAGGAAAGTGAGTGTGTCTCACCCATGGAGCTCAGGGTTGACCAAAATGTCTGCCTCTGTTCTCTTCCCCCAGCTCACAGCACAAAGCTGTCTCCAGAACGCTCCGTTTCACACCTAGACCAACAGCATCAATCCTTTCATCTTTTGCCACCTTAGCTGGAGTTTCAAGTGTTTGAAAAGTATGAAGTATGAGAAACAACTCAAAGTTGAGGCCATACATAATAAAGATTAAAACAGAAAATAAAGGTCAATCAGCATTCATCCAGGCTGACATAGAACTTGGTTTAAACATGGAAGCCCTACACCTGAAAAGACAAGTTCCATGTGGTGCAAAGAATCACAGGCCAGCCAGTGCTATGGTACCCACTGCCTGTGATGCTCTGTATCCATTGGTACTGCCATAGAGGCTCACAGCCTCGAGATCAAGCACAGCTGTTGTTCCCTGATGTGCAGATGACTCCACACATGGCACCGATTCTCTTACATGTTCTTGTATGGGTTCCTGTGAAGAGTTGCAGCTTGGGGACAGCAAGCACAACGTAGCACAGATTGTCCCCAGCTGACAATGACTCAAATGATAGGGATGTAAAACTACCACTCACTTAGGGGAAACTGAAGTTGGAATTTCCAGTTTGGATTTCCAAGGCTTGTGATATAATACACTTGAGATTGTCACCAGGGTAAACAGATCTATAGATGCTGTGTCACTACACTCAGCTGGGTGGTGCATTAGAAGGGCTGATGCGTTTTGGTTTCATGTACTAGGAACAAGCCCCATGTTACTTCATGGCACATCTGAGCTTAGAGTTGGCTCGTGAGTGAAGCTTTCTGTCCCCAGATGCATGACTTCATTAGACAAACACACAGAAGTTCCTTCACTACTTTAATCTCATCTTTCTAACCTTAAAAGGAATAGCTACTGTGGAAGACTGAGAATTAAAATTTAAAAATAGATGTCTAGTTTATTGTGTATGTGATGGGGTTAATCTGTAGTGACCTGTTCTTATCTTCCATTGATTGTGATTTATAACCTTATAATTATCATGTCACATGCAAGATGGTAAACGGTGAGGAATGTGCAGACTTTTTCAAGGGACAATCCCCAGTGCTGGGTCAGAGGTGATCCAAACTGCACTGAGCTCAACTGCACTTATCACAAGGGAACGCTGGCTAAGTCCGCACTTCCTCTTAATAACTGAAAGACAGAAGACCCCAGAGCTGGGATCCTTTCCCATCTCTAGTTTCTAAATGTTGGCAGATTTTATGTTTCACATCATTATCTGAATGGCAAACGATGCATGTAGCTTGATTTTGACTTTGCCTTACTATTTGTATTCTGCTGGAAGAGAGAGAGAGGGAGAGGAAAAGAAAGAAGCTCTTTGCATCTGCAGTGGAAGATGGCAGATATATGTGTGAGAATTGCACACACACACACACACACACACACACACACACACACATGCACACACACACATGTACACACACATAAACATGCATATACACACACATGCCTTGTTGAATGCTTGCTCTTTGCACATCTAGTTTGTGACAATGTCCTATTAAATGTATGTTCTCCTTCTGCAGGGAGTAAATATTATTCAAACATTATTCCATCTGCCTATGTTCATCCAGTATTTATCTTGCCCCTCCTGTGTGAAAGACATTGCCTTCTTTATTTATTTATTCAGTTTTAAGATTTGCTTGTTTACTTAGTATTGTGCCGTGAAGGGAAGCTGGAACCTTATCCATGCTAAGAAAATAAGCAAGTCCCAAAAGGCTGTATTTTCAGTGTCTTTAAATAGGCTTGCACCACATTCTAAAAGTGTCATAGCTCTTCCTACAATTTTGTTTGTATAGCTATGTATTTTTAGGCTGGGTACTTTATTTAGATTGGCTTTGAACTCTCTATCCTCCTGATTTGGTCACCTGAGCTCTGAGATTATAGGTGGTCACCACCATACCAGCTGGTCCACTCAAGCCACATTTGAGAGATCTTCACAGCCACCTATATTAAAAAGACTGGTGGGGTCCAAGGAATCTCCCCAGAGCAATGCAACTTCTGCCCAGATGAGCAGACCCAGGTGGACAGACCCCAGATGAGCAGACCCCAGGTGAGCAGATCCCAGGTGAACAGATCCCAGGTGAATAGGTCGCAGGTGAACAGACCCCAGGTGAGGAGACTCCAGGTGAGCAGGTGCCAAGTGAACAGACCCCAGGTGAGCAGATCCCAGGTGAGAAGATCCCAGGTGAACAGATCCCAGGTGAGCAGATCCCAGGTGAGCAGACCCCAGGTGAGCAGACCCCAGGTGAACAGACCCTAGGTGAACAGATCCCAGGTGAGCAGACCCCAGGTGAACAGATCCCATGTGAGCAGATCCCAGTGAACAGACCCTAGGTGAACAGATCCCAGGTGAGCAGATCCCAGGTGAACAGATCCCATGTGAGCAGACCTCAGGTGAGCAGTCCTCAGGTGAACAGATCCCAGGTGAGCAGACCCCAGGTGAACAGACACTAGGTGAACAGATCCCAGGTGAGCAGACCCCAGGTGAACAGACCCTAGGTAAACAGATCCCAGGTGAACAGACCCTAGGTGAACAGATCCCAGGTGAGCAGACCCCAGGTGAACAGACCCTAGGTGAACAGATCCCAGGTGAGCAGACCCCAGGTGAACAGATCCCATGTGAGCAGACCCCAGGTGAACAGACCCTAGGTGAACAGATCCCAGGTGAGCAGACCCCAGGTGAACAGACCTTAGGTGAACAGATCCCATGTGAGCAGACCCCAGGTGAACAGACCCTAGGTGAACAGATCCCAGGTGAGCAGACCCCAGGTGAACAGATCCCATGTGAGCAGATCCCAGTGAACAGACCCTAGGTGAACAGATCCCAGGTGAGCAGATCCCAGGTGAACAGATCCCATGTGAGCAGACCCCAGGTGAACAGATCCCAGGTGAACAGATCCCAGGTGAGCAGATCCCAGGTGAACAGATCCCATGTGAGCAGACCCCAGGTGAACAGATCCCAGGTGAACAGATCCCAGGTGAGCAGATCCCAGGTGAACAGATCCCATGTGAGCACACCCTAGGTGAAGGGACCTTAGTCAACAGATCCCAGGTGAGCAGATCCCAGGTGAACAGATCCCATGTGAGCAGACCCCAGGTGAACAGATCCCATGTGAGCAGACCCCAGGTGAACAGACCCTAGGTGAACAGATCCCAGGTGAGCAGACCCTAGGTGAACAGATCCCATGTGAGCAGATCCCAGTGAACAGATCCCATGTGAGCAGATCCCAGTGAACAGGTCCCAGGTGAACAGGTCCCAGGTGAGCAGACCTCAGGTGAGCAGTCCCCAGGTGAACAGATCCCAGGTGAACAGATCCCATGTGAGCAGACCCCAGGTGAACAGATCCCAGGTGAACAGATCCCAGTGAACAGATCCCAGGTGAACAGATCCCAGTGAACAGATCCCAGTGAACAGATCCCAGGTGAGCAGACCCCAGGTGAACAGATCCCATGTGAGCAGATCCCAGTGAACAGATCCCAGTGAGCAGATCCCATGTGAGCAGATCCCAGGTGAGCAGACCCCAGGTGAACAGATCCCATGTGAGCAGATCCCAGGTGAACAGATCCCATGTGAGCAGTCCCCAGGTGAAGGGACCTTAGTGAACAGACTACTCAGCAGCTTCAGAAAACCTGGAGAATTCTGGAGACCAGTCAGTCCTCCAGAGTTCTGCATTTGATCAACGGATGCAAATATTCAATCCATTTGCCCTCTGCATAATAAGGACATAAGGTCTGGGCTAGGAATACATGGGCACTCTCTTAAATACATGTGTCTTCAACAGTGTGAGATGGGTGGTTTAAGGTGATACATATTTATTGTAGTATTATGTACTGGCCAACTTGAGTGGACTGAACTTCATTTTCTAGAATATTCACCTATGTATGGTTTGAAGTCGTAATTGGCCAAAGGAGCCAGAGATCTAGAAGACAGAAGACCAGGAACTATCCTTCTTGTGCTCGGATATTTTGTTTTCTCTGCTCAGTAAATATTGACAATTAAGGAAACAGTATCATGAATGTGCCATACTACCACCTAGCTATTTTAAACACAAAAGAAACACATTCATTGGAGCAAAACCTCCAGATGAAAGTCTGGCAACCAGAGGCCATTTCATAGTTAACCAAGTAGGTGTAATGACTTAAGCAAGTATACAAAAGGTCTCAATTCAACCCTGCAGGCTTTCACCAAGCATGGATGGTTACAACATATTACATCATAATATGATATAATGTCTTTTCCCAAGAACTGACAACTCAATTATTTTATCCCTGTTAAGCCCTCCTACCTCAATACAATCTCATGCTCACAGCACTTCCAGCTTCAGTGAATGTCTTTAGAGGATGGATACATTCATGGAAATCAGCTACCAAACCAAAGCAAGGTTCCTTCCAATTCCTGCCTCCAACACCTCCCTGCCACCTCCTGCTAAATGATCTGCCAGGTTATCCTTCCAAGGACCAGTGACCTTGGCCAAACTTATGTGATCCCCACACATGCTGACAGTTGCTGTGTATTCCTAAGCTTTTTTAAATCCTCTCCTTCTCTGAGGATGATCCTGTTTGTGTTGTTTAAAAGGAATGCTGCTTTGAATATGCAACAGTGCCCCAAAGTTCCTTGTCTGCTCCGCCAGGGATCCACTCCATCAGTGGATAAGTCAGCCTCTTCCTGGGCTGGGATTAACTTTATAAACCAAGGAGGAGTACTTAGCATTTATGTAGCAATTCAACTAATGACTGAAAATGGCTTTGGGCTAAAAAAAATCCTGTTGTTAATTTTCATAGCCCATGGGGACATTAGCTTTTACTGTCTTTGTTTTACCTTTCTTGTCTTTAGAATGTGGAAGGTGGGAAGAGAGGTTCTACTATGCACACTTTGGGTTAATTAAGAGCAATAGGCCAGCTCACTGATTTACGAGTCTTCTACAATCTGATTTTAATGGTGGCCATTGTCACTGACACTCACTAGTGTTGGCAGAGGAAAAGAACTACCAGGTTTATGCATCGCGGAAAATAATTTTAGTTTAATAAATAATATGCCTAATATCAGGTCCAGTAGAGATGGGTGAGGTTATCTAAGAAAACGGTATTCTTCCATGGTTTTTATCAATCAAAACCTCCCACGTGTAAGAAGTTAAATAAAGGTAATCATGAAAATCAAAATGAGGTTTTTGAGGCTGTGTTTTTCTTCTAAGTTCTGTTCAAGTCAGGCTCATGTCTTTTTTTGTGGTGGTTGTTTTCAGTTTTCATTTCTGATAGACAAATAAAACCCCCAGAGAAGTAAATGAACAACTGGGTTATTCAAAATCCATTCCTCTCCTCTTTCCTCACCTAGAAAGACAGACAAGCCAAGCAAACCTCAAGCACAAGATTCTCTGGCTGATAGGAAGACACCTATCCGTGGAGGGCTCCTGCCCAGGGCCACCTCCACCACACCATACCAACCCCCCCCCCCAGTGCTTACTACATGTGGAGACAAGACTGCACAGATAAGAAGACTAGGAAGCAAAGAGACCACAGAGGAGCCATACAATTCGCCTCATCGTGATACTCTACCAACTTTAGACATCAAAAGTTGTCCTCATTCTGAGGGAGAGGGAGCTCAGGGCATGCACTTCCACTGAGACATCTGCTTTTCTTCTTGTGGGAGCTTGCAAGGTAGCTGTTAGGCCTGGGAGCAGACAAGGACGTGGATGGGGGCTTGCTCCGTGGTGCTATTTCCTGAGAATGTCACAGTGTGGGAGCCTAGCTGTGTGTTCAAAAGCCACAGACCCTTGAGGTGTAGGGAAGCTGCACAGAGACAAGCATTGTCCCAGGGCATGTGTAATGTGATCTGGGCACAATTGGGTCGTCACCACCTGTGGAAAGGGAATGCTATGACACCTTGAGGTCCTGTTACACATCTTAGATGCAATGAACCTTGACCCAAACAGAACTTCTCACACCCTTGTGCCTGAGTATAATGTAGTCAATGATCCCGAGTGAAGATGTCTGCAGCTCACCACAGCAGAGGGCTACATTACATGATAAAATGTGGCTAGAAAGAAGCTTCTAGAAAAATATCTAGGGATGAGAGAATTCAAGCAATTTTTTGCCACTTTATATCTTTGAGACAAAAAGAGATCTCTGATTTTGTGTTTAATTTGCCCACACACATTTGAGTACCTAAAATTCACTAAAGACTCAGAAGAAAAAACAAAGTGAGTGTCTTTGCTCACTGGGGAACTTATACTTAGGCCTGCAGAAACCAGAAAGGTACATTTGCTGAGTTCAAGACAGCTACAGGCAGCACAGGTGAATACTGGATCCTCCTCAGAGACTAACAGTTTCCCCAGCTTCTCTAGAAAGCCATAGGACTTCCACAAAGTTATGTGACAAAACAGCAAACAATCCCCTGGTACTCTGTAAATACTTCCCTTCTCCTGGCTTGGATTTATTAACATTAGTGGTTGCCAGGGAGTGGCAAGGAAAATGTAACACAAACTATAATGCGCCATGAACTTCACACCCAGACACGTTTCCCTCTTTCAAAAGATCACTAAAATCTTTGCCATTATTTGGAGATCACAGATAAATTTTAAACCAAAACTAAAACTACACAAGGATATAGAATCAAATACTGGTATACCTCCAGCCTTTTCTTGTGCTTACAATTCCAGAATTACAGACCCAACCTAGCTTATTGACAGCCTTTAAAACCATAGGAGAAGTTTTATTTAAAAATAAATAAATAAAATTTCTCAGTAGCTCAAATTGCTGATTTCAGTACGTGTGAGGACAAAGTTGAAAACACAAGTTGAACAACACAATGTTTTTTCCCGTTCCCTCTCTCCAGTCTTTTTCCACCTTGCACAGGCTTCTGTAGCAGGCAATAACTATTTCCCGGTAACATAATAATAGAAAAGGTATTGACCAGCAATTCAATCTACTTGATCAACCTGCATGATTCCACTTTTAGCACTGAAAGCTCAATTTGATGGCACGAGATATTTGTCTCCCAGAGGAATGGAGGGTTTTCCAAGTATGCAAGATCTGAGGATTGTGATTTGTCTTTCCTGCCACCATATTCCACTCATCCACAAATTCAGTGGCTCTGCCTCATTCATCATGAAGCAGGTATTTCCACTCTGGGTTGGTTTCTGGGATCCTGCATCCCATAGATGCTAAATGCAAGGACAGGATTTCTGACTTCTCAGTGCCATGTTAATTGCCTTTTCAAGTTTGGATGAAATAGTAGTCTGACCCTTGGTGCCCATTCCTAAGATGAAACACAGTCTGATGTGCTTCATGTGACTTATTCACTGGTTTATGGATCCAGATATCTCCAAGGATTTCTTTAATATACAGAGTATCCCAGAGTGCTAAATAGGGCTTCCAAGTGTCAGAGAACCGGTTGAAAAATGGTTTAGACTCACCTGGGGGAAGGATTCCCACTGGCAATGCTTTTGAAGAGGCAAAGAAGACTCATCAGCAAAGACCCAGGAAAAGGTCCCCATGGGCCATGTATCTGTAAATGAAAGTTGAAATGCTTTCCACTTGGAACTGACTCCCAGGTCACTTGTTCTGAAGCAGTTAAGCAGATAAGGGCTGGACCAAGCCAAACACCAACTCTAACTCATTGATGCCAGAGCTGGTTAGTTGTGTGTCAGGGGTTCTGCTCTCCTGGCTTCTTAACATTGGCCAGAAGTTTTATGAGAGTGGAAAAATATTCATGGAGAAAGCTGGTGACAAGTACATAAGTGGGAGTGTTGGTTTCTGAAGCAGCTGGAAGCAAGAATTCTTCAAGTCAGTCTTCTCTCTTAGCAAACTCCTCTTTATAGACTAGAAATGGGCATCACTCAATCCACTCTTGCTTTCTAAAAGGTTCTGTGATGAAGACGGTAGTCTTCCCTACATCCATATCAATGATTCCTGTGGGCAAGGATTTAGGGAGGAGGGAGCCAAGAGCATGTAGCTGGATCTTGGTAACTGTCCTCTGAAAATGAGAACACCCCATTTGGGGCTCAATGTACTTAACAAATGGCCATCTCCCACTTAATCAGAAATTAAGTCTTTAGGGAGCCTTCCCAGTTTCCAAACATGAGAACTGAGGAGGGATCTGTCCTCAAAAAGCCCTGGCTTCATTATAATATCATTTGTATGGTGGATTTGACCCTGGCCCTTACAGACTTTTCAAATGGGTAACTAGAATATCTAAAAGTTCAGTCCATCATAATTTGATAGAGAAAAAGGATCAATTTAGTTCATGAATATGCACCTACTTTCTAACTACTCATAAAAACTTTAAAATGCACAACACAGAATGCCATGTACAATGGGAATGTAATCTTGAGCTTTCAGTACTGAGAGTGAGATCACATGGGGTATCAAGTAGATTGCATTGCTGGTAGGCCTTCTCCATTATCTTTGAAGTGCACTTTGCTTGTTAAATAAACTTCTGCTTTAATTCCCTTCTCCTCCCCCTAGCAGAATTCTTTCCTTTGAGAAGACTAGAACCACAGAAAAACTTCCTCTGGTAACACAAGGATGTACCTTGTTGCTTTCTAGTGGAACACTGAGAAGTGTTCCTAGCAGTAAGTTACGATACGATCACATCTGGCCCCTCTTGGGTCAGCTCTTTCTGCAGCTGTAAGAAAAGAAGGATGAATCCCTTGGTGATGAGAATGGCCCAGGCAAATATATCCAGCAGTATAAAAGCCTGGATCTTTTCCATGTTCCTTAGAAATATGAAAGACTTTCTAGAAAGTACAGACAAAACACTCAATGATTCCTTAGACATGTATGGAGTTAGGGTGGCTGACTTTTTACAACTATATAAATGACTCTCGGTAGCAGTGTTAAGGACTGAACCTAGGGTTCTGACTCTGCTGGGTAGTATTCTATTGCTGAGCTAAATTCCCAATCCCCAAACAGCTATCCTTTTAATCTAGCTTTTACATTCCCCCACAAGCTTTCTCCTAACACACCAAAGACCACAGAATTATTGATTCCCATTGTTCCTCCTCCTTCCAAAAACCACTGTTTACTTATGTGATGTGTTTTTAGAAGTCAAGTCTTTGGCTCTCCCCAACCACAGAAGGGCTATGCAAGCCCACAATCTCATAGAACATGTTGACATCAATTCTACCCCCTGTTAGTCCTGAGACCTGAGTGCTTGGTGAGACGAGATATCTGCACTTCTAGCAAGTTCCCAGACAATGCTAACACCGCTTATCTGGCACTGTCCCTCTCCAAAGCAGTCATTGAAAGAGCTAGAAAGAGAAAAGGAAGCCCAGGTCCCAGCATCTCCCAATGGTCTGTCCACATCAGAACCACTGGAGGGAAAGTTAAAACACACTTTGGCAGAGAAAGCATTTTCATGATCTTACTATTAGACATAGCATTGCTGCATTTTTGCTTTTTACTAAGTATATTTTCTGCAGTGAGTGTATGAGGCCTGACAAATACTTCAGCCATGAATTCTCTTCTGAACTAGCTTAGAGCTTTAGAAGCACACGCTCAGTGGTTCTGCATTGAGTGGTGGTGTCTGAGATACCACATACATACCGGGAGAACGTATTTTAGAGAGGAAGAAACATGTTCAGGAGATTGTGCTCCACTCCATATTATCTGTCTTACTTGGGGAAGGATGGGTTTAGAATTCAGCCTGCTGGACTCAGGCTCTCTCTTCACCTTGTGCCCCCACAAATGCACAGCCTTATAAAAAACAGCTCTCCTTCCAAAGACTCCATGTCTTCCCCTATATGTTCTACATAGACCATTCCCATTTGTTTTTCTTTCCATGCCATGTCAGGCAGTTGGCTTTCGTGCCATTTCTATGCTAGCTCTGCTATTTTCCTGTGCATAAGGGCGGCCCCACTTAGTGGAGTTCAGATATTGTTTTGTACTGGCCCTTTTGAGTCCATTGTCAAATTTGTAAGAAAGTTGCTACCTGGTTGTTAAACACTGTGATTATTAAAAGTTGAGTTCTAAAGCACATTCTTTTCCTACTTACTCATTTCAGTCCACCCTTGGTCACTGTCTCTGACAGAGGGCCTGCAATGCTGTTGTGCTGTTTTAGCTGTATTCCCAGATCCCTGCTGATGATGTCATGTCAGGTAAAAGGAATTCCAGCATGGAAACTGGGCAAATGCTACAACTAAGTAATTTTCTCTCTGGAAAACTTATGGTTAAAATTTACCAGTGAATGACCTTTCTAGACTGTATCCTACTCAAGATTCCTACTTTGAAAGGGCCACTGAGTTAAATGATAACTTGTTAATGGGATGCTAATCAGATCTAACAGCAGCATTTTAGAAGAATTTTGAGTATCAAGAGCTAGCTCTGGGGTATAGTATTTGCCACATAAGTACAAAGGTCTGAATCCAGATCCATAGCACCCACATCTGTGACCCTGGCCTAGGAAGTTGGAGACAGGTGGATCCCAGAGAGCACTGGCCATGAGAACACAGTTAAAACTGTAAGATATAGACTCACTGAAGAGAGTTTGTCTCAAATAATATGGGGAGAACAGCTGAGGATGATGGCAGACATTAATCTCTGGCCTTAACAGGAACACTCATGGATATGGTCAGATATAAGGATACCAACATGAGTATCCAGAATGAGTCAGATAGAAACGAAAGTCACACGTGGGCATGGTGAGAAGGAAGCTCAGACATTAAGTCTTCAAACCGTAGGTTTGAAGATTCTATAACTGTGAGAAAACAAGTTTCTACCATAGAAGCCACCTCATGTGTAGTATTTTGTTATGTTAACCATAAAGAACTAACTTGGCAGTGTGTGATAGTGCCCTAAATAGAAAAGCTTCCTCTATGACTTCTGGCTCCTGTTGTCACATGCGCACACTGCTACAAAGGAGCCGATGTCTAAGAAGGCCACAGGCCTTCACAAATGTCTCAGGATTGGAAGTGCCCTGTGTGCTAATCTTGTTTCCTCTGACCTGCACATTGTTTCTCACAGTGAAGATAACGGATCTCAGGGAGTTTGAATATTGAAATTCACAAGGGCTATAGGAAAATATTGCTTCATTGGGGTATTTACCTACCATTTGGATGATTCACTTATATATAAAAGATAAGCAAATACCCAAGAATTTTTACATTCTGGGTTTTCTGGAAACCCAGAGAACCATTTGACACCTGGCCTCCCCCTCTCTCATGGCATCAAATTTCTCAAGATGACAAGCTCTGTCCAGATGTCCCTTGTGGTCTATAGGCCACCTCGCTCATCTGTATCGCCTGCTCATCTGTATGAGCATCACAGTCATTCATAGCATACATTTTCACTTCTACCCAGTTCCATTCAATCAGATGGATTCTATACAAAAAGAAATGATGAACACTGACATTCAAGAGTACAAGCCTGTGAAGGTTGGTTCCTAAGGCTCAGCAAAACCCTGTAGGAGTGAGTTGGAAAGATAGTCTTTATATAGTATCTGCAGACAAGTCAAAAGGAGATAGGCTCTAAGACCCCAAATCAATTGGCATCAAAGTCACTAATAAAATAATTCTCTGATACCTCCCAGCAGCACTTGTCACCATCTGAGCAAAATGACCCAACACCTCAAATTGGCCTTGCAGAACTATGTAGCTAAGATCTCATAATCACCATATTTTAGGACGACATCAAAGGACAGATAAGGAATGTGAGGTATTTGTGATGCTCAGATCTTTTCTGGGTAGATGTGTTCTCTAATCATTTTTTCTTTAATTTCAAGATCTCATTTAATTTCTTATCTTTCTGTAGCTGAAATTGCCGCCTAATGGCTTTCAAGTCTGTTAGTTGGGCTGCTTTTCCTACTATTTAGGGACTATTTCAGGTTGTTTTATTGATAAGGAACTTATCCTAGGCCTCTTATCTACAAAGAAGATAAATAGAAATTGATCTCCAAGGCACCATTTGTTGCCTAATTAATGTTCATGAGAGTCTCTATAATTACTCTCAAATGTTATTACTTTTAATCATGTCAGTTTATATGGATTAAAAATTTCAATGCAGTTACCTCTGCATAGCCCCAGTGTTAGTGCAATTCCTACCTGACATAAGGCCTAAGTATTCTGATAGTTTTATTGACTAATAATAAGTGACAGCAAACAAATAATTGCCCTTTAACTGTATACAATAAATGATATAACACTAAGGTTAACTAAGAGAAGGTAAAATTATGCAATATTTTGGGGTGATATAAAGAAACATCTATGAACATTTATTCTTTTCCATGTTTTCATTATTTTAGGTTTCTAGTTTGAGAATCTAGGATGAGAGTATTAAGGTGGGCTCATTATAGACCATGGCATTATAGGAATTAATGAGAGAATATTCAGGCATTATGGGATAACCAAAAGCCATTTGTATCACCTTGTAGAGATAGAAATTATAGTCTGGAGAGAGGCACTGAGGTTGCAGTTACATGACACCAATGATGATTCTCAGACAGTGGTATCATCTTATGCACCCTCACACATATACATACTCAGCTCATAAAACACCAACATCTGGAGGAATTTCTTTATGTTATCACTTTTTAATTTCCTCTTAGTTGGTTTCTCTGGGTTAATCGATTGTCATTTTAATGGCTTTAGCTAGCAGTGTTCACTTTTTGAGATTTAACTAATGTCACATAAAAAACAGCCACTGTGCCCTCCATAGCTGTCTGATGCACACACATGATAAAATGACACTTCTGCATTCCATGTTGATGATTAGCCATGGTGGAAGTCCCACCTGAGGCCCAAAGCCTGACATAGAAGATACAAGTCTAACCTGTAGTAAGGCCTGATATACAGGGATATAGGCTTCCTGTGACAGAGTCCTGTCCCATCATACCCCATCTAATGGTATGACCCTTAGTTGCACTATTGGGTCCTAAGTGTGCTCATAAGCACATGTTGTTATGTGCAGGCCCTCATTTAATCAACAAGAAGACAATGGCAGCTCCTTATCCTATCCTCAGCAATTAAAGACAGAAAAACTATTAGCTTAACAATGTGTGGCAGGGAACCCTCTCACACTCAAGGCCTGGGAAATGGTCAAGTAGCTTTCTTAGTGCATGGCTGAGATGGTGGTCATGCTTCCTTTATATAGCTGTGGAGTCTACTATAACCTCAAGTTTGTTTTGGGGGTTTTGTTTGTTTGGTTTGGTTTTTCAAGACAGGTTTTCTCTGTGTAGCCCTGACTATCCTGGAACTTGCTCTGTATCCCAGGTTGACCTCAAAGTCATAGAGATTTGCCTGTATCTGCCTCTCAAGTGCTAGGATTAAAGTCAGTATTACCCTGACCAGCTAGCCCTCATAGTTTTAAGGAATAGATTACTATAGTTATCAAGTCCCAGATATCTATTCATACAGGGAGTGAAGCCTCTTTACTCAAAATCTGGGGTGACAGGTCCTCCTGACCATTCCCATCCTCATCTCTCCAGTGGCCTGGACAACTCTGGTCTGCTCTTCTCTTCTGTGTGGTGTCCAGTGTTTATTTATTGTTTTGAACATGAAGGAAAGGCTCACAGTTCTCTTGGATAACCATACCTGCCTTATGTCATTCCAGATGACTTAAGCAACTCTGCATAATGCCTTCTCCCTTCCTCAGTTTCTTGTTCTTTTAAGTGTTTGTTGCTAGAGTTTTCTTCCCAGCCTGGTCCCACCACACTTCAGCCCCAAATAAACACACGAACGCTACATTAATTATAAATCTGTTGGCCAATGGCTAGGGCTTCTTATTGGCTAGCTTTGGTTTAATTATTAGCCCATTTCTATAAATCTATGTATTTACATGTAGTCTTTTCTTACTGGAGAATGCCCAGACCTGTTATATTCCTTTGGCGGCTACATGGCTTTTCTTCAAGGTCTCTCTCTGCCTTGCCTACTTGTCCCAGAATTCTCCTCATCTCCTAGTCCTACCTATCTTCTTTCCTCTATTGGCCAAACAGTGTGTTATTCATCAACCAATAAGAGAAACATATATACAGAAGGACATCTCACATCAAGAATCAATCCTTCAGGAGACACTTTCCTAATCTATTTTCAAATGCAGTTATATCTATACCAGAATACCACTTTGCACTCAAGAGGGTGGATAGCACAAAAAAGACTGAAGATGCCATGGGCTCACGAGCCTCTGAAGGAACTAGAAATCCTTAGCATTTCAGGTTCCAGGTATACTGTCAATCACTTTGTTTATTCACTGATGCCTTCCTTCCATCTTTCTTCCTATCTGTACTTCCTCCCCATCTCAATTTCTTTCTCTCTCTCTCTCTCTCTCTTTTTTTTTTTTTTTTAACCATATATAAGGGTGATGGGAGATGCTATTCTGTATATATGTTTCTCATACTGGTTAATAAAGCCCTGTGGCCAATAGGAAACAAGATAGGCAGGGCTAGGAGACTAGGAGGAGGAAAGAGGAAGTAGTAGGGAGGGGTCGAGATGTAGCCCAGGCAAGAAGCAGGACACCTGCCTCGGCTCCCTGATAAGATGACGGCGTGGAAATACTTAGATAAGTAGAAATGGGTTAATAATTAAGGCAGAGCTAGCCCATAAACATTAATGGTAACTGGCCAACAGGATTGTATCAAATACAGAGTCTCTGAGTGTTATTTGGGGCTGGCGTGGCTGTGGGCCCAGACTGGCGGGCTGGCTGGCTGGCGGAAACATACACGCTACAGATGGCGCCCAACGTGGCTATAAGAACTTTCACTTAAAACTAATAAGAGCTTAAGAAATGTTTTAGAAACAAAGGAACAGAGACTAGCAAGACTTCGTGGTAGCAGCATTTTCTCGGTTGAATTTGTTTTGCAGTAGACAGAGAGTTGCACGGCTCCTTTAAGGGAGGTTTACAAAATTAGCATAAGCGGCAAAAAAGCCGCCTTGCTTTTAAAGAGCTCTGCTAACAATTCATTGATGTGTACAAGAGCTGCAATGGAGGTTTACACTATGTTTTAAAAAATACGCTGGCTTGGGAGAGAAAAAGAAACAGGATACTATGGTTTAAAAAAGAAAAAAAGGAATTAAATGGATGGCTATGATGGCGCATGCCATTAATCCCAGCACTCGGGAGGCAGAGGCAAACGGATCTCTGTGATTTCAAAGCAAACCTGGTATGCAATGAATTCCAAGACAGATAAAAGTTACACAGAGACATCCTGTCTCAAAATATGTAAAAACAGAAATAGAATAAATAGAGTAATAAAAAAGCCACGTAAAGATGGAAAGCACAGAGAAATTTTGGATACTATATGCGCTTCTGTTGTCTTTAAATTATTTGATTGCTGAGAAAATAACAACAACTGATAAAAGAAATGCTACTGGATTAATTCAATTTATATATTTTAAAAATGCTTTGACTCCAAAATTTAAGCCTAAGGACAAGTTACTGGGGAAAAGGATTTCTATTTTTGTTTCCACCGAAAATAAAAAGCTATGTATTCTTTCCAGACTTATGTGGTTTGATCAAGCAAGACCCCCTGAAGCAATGTCTACAGCCAAGATTTCTGCATCTTCTTTGGACCCCCATGACAGCGCCCTCTACCAGCAGGAAGTAGTTTGGAAAGAACGACGCCCAAATTCCCAAATATTGTTTATAAATGTTTGTTTTCATTTAAATGGGCTTGATTATAAATGGTTATACCCATAAGCAATCTCTTTAAAGGTAAAAAGGGAATTATGGTATAGATATGAATACTTTGCTTTGGAGTGGATTTTCTTTTATTGATACAATTTAAGGCCAATTTTGTGATATGTATATTTCTCCTCTTGTTTAGGTATTGTACTTATATAGCTCATTTAGAATGTTATGTATACTTTAACACAGATTATAGATAACTACCAATGATAATGAGAACTTATAGTTAAGGTAGTTAGGATTTCTAGATATGCAGAGATGTATTTGAGATGAATAGGCATTCTTCAAACCTTTCAAAGACCTACAGAATATGGCATTTAAAATGGTTTAGGGATTTTCTTGACAGTGAGGCACAACTGCTCCTGGTAACAGCGTCAGAAAGGAAGATGGACATCGAAGAAACATGTTATGGAGTTTGCTTCCATCATAGCAAGACTAGCCATATGGACAAGATACTGTTCTTGTCTGGACTGTTTGACTTTATGTTGTAAAAACTGGACATGCAGGACCCACAAAAAGGGTGACTGCTGATGCAAGATGGACATTGCTACAGGATTCCTGCTTCATGGAAGAGGCTGCCAGACAGCCAGACAGTCTACAGGACACAGAGAAAAGTTTCCTGCCTTGTTGAGGAGTCTGGAGACACACTATGGCTTATGGGCCGAAGATGGAACATTACAGAAGAACTTCAGGTGACTGATCAGGCAATGAGTTGTCTCTGTCATTTCTAGAGTTTATATATTATCTTTCTGTGGTCTTTGAAGGAGTTGAATACAGATAGTTATAGTTTTCCTTAGTTAGGATTAAAGATAAGTTACATATAGGGCTTTAGACTCACAAAGATAGGATAGATGATATTTTCTTTAAATCTTACAAAATGTTAATGGACTAAATATTGTTAACTGTGATTCTTATTTGATAACTGTTATATGGTGTATTTTGTTATGTTAAGGTTAAACCCCTTTTATTTTAGACAGAAAAGAGGAGATGATGGGAGATGTTATTCTGTATATATGTTTCTCATACTGGTTAATAAAGCCCTGTGGCCAATAGGAAACAAGATAGGTGGGGCTAGGAGACCAGGAGGAGGAAAGAGGAAGTAGTAGGGAGGGGTCGAGATGTAGCCCAGGGAAGAAGCAGGACACCTGCCTCGGCTCCCTGATAAGACGACCGCGTGGAAATACTTAGATAAGTAGAAATGGGTTAATAATTAAGGCAGAGCTAGCCCATAAACAATAATAGTAACTGGCCAACAGGATTGTATCAAATACAGAGTCTCTGAGTGTTATTTGGGGCTGGCGCGGCTGTGGGCCCAGACTGGCAGGCTGGTGGGCTGGCAGAAACATACACACTACAATAAGGGTTTTGTTAGCTTAGATCTCTAAAGAATGTTTTTATGTCTTTATATATATTATATATACATGTAGATAGATATGTGTGTGTATGTATAGGTGTATGTTTCTTTGATTTAGGGGTTGCTATGTAACTCTGGCAGACCTGAAACTTGCTATGTAGCTGGCGGTGGACTTAAATTCACAGTAATCCTCCTGCCTTAATCTCACAATTTCTAGAACTATAGGCATATATCACAATGCCTATACCTGACCTCAGAAACTCACTTTGGAAAACATTTGTCAATACCTATTGATAAGACAATTACATTCTTGCCAATTTCATACACTTACCAAAAACATGTTCAGAATTATAAACCACTCATTTACAGTAGAAGGGGCATATGTGTTCTTTTGTGGTTTCTGGGCATTTCTGTATATATATTATACTCTGATAAAAAAATATCTAATGCCTATTTAATTCTGGCAAGTACAGAATTCCTCAGTCATCTCTATTAGGATTTTATGCTTTATAGCATTGCTTGACCAACACTTCTCCTGCCCTCTCAATTCTGAATAGTAGTAATCACTTTTCAATGCCAATTTAATACTTACAAATGACAAATTTAAAGGGATGCATGTATGTTTTTACATCTCCTAGATGTAAACCTCTGGTTACTGGATTATACCAGCTTGCTTCAGTAACATAAGTCATGAACCTGGATGCCAAGCATCTGGCAGCCAGCTCCTAGGAGGCTAAGTTAAAATTGCTGTGTCTCTGACTCACTTCTGTTTCTTTGGTGCCCAGAACTCTGGATCATCCCAGGTCCTCAGTGTTTGAAGCTATTTTTGTTAAGCAAATGGAACACAAGTGAATGTACTTTAAATTGGAGTAAGTGTCTTTTTAGCATGCGGTCCTCCTAATTGAAAGAGTGCACCATGATGAACCCTTTGATTTGATTTCTCCATCTTGGTTGCAGTAGCAGGGGTACATTTGTCCATCCCTAATGTCCTCTATCTCCCTTGAACTCCTCTTCACTCAGCTCCTCTCCATCTCAACTCCCATTATCTTCTGATTGTCCTGGTGAGTTTACAGCATTTGAGGTGGTTATTGGTTCATTTGCAAGCAGGGATTCTAGGACACTTCTGATGTAATTGGAGAAATGGGCAATGAGCAGAGTTCTGGTGAGATTATAAACAAATCTATTTTCCTAATTAGGTAATACCAAGAAATATTCTTGAGTGACTCAAGTATAGAAACCTGGGGATATAAAGAAGAATGACTAAATACATATTTAGGATAAATAATACTATACTATAGAGTATTGTTATATTGCATAAGTCATATGCAAGAGATGTTGCTTTCCCCTTTAAAATAACATTACATAAACTCTTCACTTGCAAGACATTAGCCCTTTGCCACCAGGAGAACCATATCTTCACCACTCACAATTTTTTTCACTTTATTTTCAACTGAGATGCTTGTTGTGGTTTGAATAAAAAGTAGCCCTCTTAGGTCATACAGTTGTAGATCTATTCATCAGGGAATAGCACTATTTGAGAAGGATCATGTGGTGTCTCACTATTTGAGAAGGATTAGGAGGTTTCAGAAGCACACAATAGGCCTAATGTTGGTCTTTCTTCCTGCAGATCAGCTAATGTTCCATGCTCTCCACCATGATGATAACGAACAAACCCTCTGAGACCCTAAATAAGGTCACAATTAAATCCTTTGTTCTATAAGAGTTGCTTTGGTCATGGAGTCCTTCATAGCAACAGAACAGTGACTTAGACAATGCTGTCATTTTCAAATCCTTGTACAATATGGTGCTAGGAAATTTTAAGTGAAGCTTCAGTCACCCATTTACAAAGCTTCAGGAAACAGGACCTGGTTTGTTTCTCAACATGACTTGTGCAACATAATCATGTGCTCCATTAATTTCAAAGAAATCCTCAAATGCCCACATTCAAACTTAGACACCACACACACACACACACACACACACACACGTTCACATATCCATCCTTACATTCACATTCTAACAGACATATTCACACACATACACACACTTTTGCAGACACCAACACATGCCTTACACATTCAAACATTCACAAACCTGCCTTCACACACACATTCTTCACTCACTTATTGCACACATACTCTCACACACATTCACATGATCACACTCACCCTGAAATCCAACACTATGCTAAATCTTCCCTCTTTTTAAGTGGCAGGTCTTGACATGTGAATTCTGGATCAATGGAGACTTTTATTGGAGAGTAAACTAAATGAATTTGCTTCTTCCATACACAATTCTTGGTTGTACAAAGTGGAGCTTCTGTAAAGATGTGCCACAGACAGAGTGCTTTATGGAGACTTGAGTAGGAATCCATATTCCTCAAGCTTGCTTGAGGTGAGATCCCTAGTTTATATTGGTACTTAGAAGGAAGGCCACATTCTCCTTGGAGTTAGAAGTCAATCCCGAGAAAGATGTATAGTAACACTGTGACCTGTGCTCCAGGGTCAGAGTGTGTGAGCTGGGAAGTTCATCTGTCTGCAAGCCCCACTCCTGCATGCTATAGCAGGCTGCGAAGCAAATGTATCCACGGCAAGGCTTTTCAAAACCCAGAGGCATTAGAGGCACAGCCAGTGTGCCTGGGCCAGCCAATGCCAGCTTACACTGTCTTCCCAAACACCCTACATTCTTGGATTTCTTCCTGGGTGTCTTCCAAAGAATCAAAGGAATACATGTCTTATGCCTCATCCTCCTCCACATCCCCTGCAGCAAAGGGGGGGGGTTTGAAGACAAATTCCCTGCCTGTCTGTCTTTTGAGAGCTACAAGGTTTGCTTATTGTCTCAGAGGCTCAGATGAAAAGACTTGGTATTCACACACAGCACATTATGTATTCATGCAAATTAAGCTTCCTAAACCTGGAGCTACAAAGAATTATTTTTAGAGGTTATAAACCTATGAAGAAAAAAGATCAGAGAACCAGGCATCACTGGAACCTCCCTTACACAAGTTGAATTCCCGTGGCCATCCACATGGCCCTAGCCTTACTTTGGGGCTGTTTTCCTTCTATGTGGCCCTTTCTACACACACACACACACACACACACACACACACACACACACACACCCTTCTTTCTTCCTATGGGCGTTGCTAACAACAATGTTGGAATTTCTTTTATAAATCTTTCATTTTGTTTTTCAAGACAGGGTTTCTCTGTGTAACTGTCCTGGCTGTCCTGGAACTCCCTATATAGACCAGGCTAACCTAGACCTCACAGAGATCCATCTGTTTCTGCCTCCTGAATGCTGGAAATAAAGGCCTGTGCCATCATCGCTTGGGTAGGTAGAATCATTTTTTAAAATTCTATTATTTTCAAATATACTTTTAACTTGATTAAACATTTTAGAGTATATAAAAATAACTCTAGTGTTAGGTATAAGCTTATTTCGGTATGACCCAGCACAATAGATACTACAGTTCAATGTTCAAATGAAATCCAATACAAGCATTTCATGGCTCATGGCTGTCATAAACAGGTGATTTTCCAAGACTCATCTCTCAGTGGGAGCCATTTAACTACAGAACCAGTGCAATATTCAAACAAGTTCTCTCTTTCCTTCTGTTTAGAGTTTAAATAGGCAATGTTGTTGAAGGCACTTGTAAATTTGAATACACTTCATCAGGAGTCGTTAGGGTTGTAGCATAAGCCATTGAACTAGATAGATGATAAAGGGAGGATGACTGAAATGAAAGGGTTTAAAAATACATTCTAGAAGCATTGCTGGCGACATGTGTCACCCACAAGCATGCTGCTTAAGAGAGCATGTAGTAGAATCCAGGAGTCAGGAAAAATTATACAATTTTACAGTTATGAAAATGCTGGTCTTCCATGTTAACTGCACCAGGGATTGTGTCAGATTTAAATGTGTGCCTTTAAAAAAATTTGAATACATACACATACATACATGCATGCATACATACATGTACATATATGTATAGTTATCCTTTTTTAGATCATTGTTAACCTCAGTCCTCTTGATACAGTGTGCTCACATATTCTGTATTTCAGGATAAAAGTGAATACCTTTAACCAGTAACCTATAATGGCTAGAGACATCCTCTAAAGACAGAAAAAGCTGTATAAAAGAGCTGTCTCATCATTACAACTATGGGCTTATTATCAAGATAACAAGATTTATGACAGCTCATACACAGAGAAATAAATATTCTGGGATAAATGAAGCAAATGTCACCGATTCACAAGTGTAAATTTAGCAGTACTTGTTAAAAGTACCTGCAGCTCTATCTTTGGAGAATTTCAGTGGACACAGTATTAGCATGCTGCCTTCTTGTCTCTCCTCTCCTGTGTAGTAATGCATTATTTATGATTTATTAAAGTTTGCTAGAGGATTCAGAAAACAAAGTCAGCCACAAGCCATAGAAGCCAGGCACACACCTTTAATCCCAGCAGCCAGAAACAAAGAGGTTGTGATACACACCTTTAATCCTAGGACTCAGGATTAAGAGGTAGATGGATCTCTCTGAGTTCAAGGACACCCAAGGATACATGAGATTAAATCAGTCTAAAAAATAACAGATCACATGCCTTTTAATCCCAGCACCAGAGTGTATAAAAGATAGAAGCATGGTCTTAACTACTGAGTAGCAGGCATTCATTCTCCAGCCACGTTGAGGATAGAAGGATTCATTCTCCAGCCACACTGAGAGGCAGCAGTCTGAGGCTTGGTGAGAGCTCATGGAGACAGGATCAGCCATTTTAGTCTGAGGTAGAGGTAAGAATCTAGTGACAGGCTGCTTTGCTTTCTGAATCCTCATTAATAAATCCTAAATAATATCTCACGACATTACTGTCATATAGATACTCATCTTGAAACACAAAGGTATTTGATCAATCAAACATCCAAAGTTCAAAGTCATTGGTTGTTCTGCTTTTAAATGATGCTCCAGATATGCCCATGTTCCCAGGGGCCCCATGACCTTCACGGTGCTTTTAAACTTTACACCTGAATTAATATTGAAGGTGGATTCATCAACATGGCAGACATTTTCTTTTCTTTCTATCCTCTTTTGTTAAACCTGATGACTGACTTATTTAAACTTGGCAAAGACACAGCCTGGGTTATGTGAAGTCTGTATAGAAGCAAGAATAACATTTAATTCATAGACAGGAGAGAGAGAGAGAGAGTCACAAGTGAGTTCAACTCTCAGAGTGCTAGAGGCTTAGATTCTGAAGGGGCCTAGGGAGGAACAGTTCATCTATGAGGACAGGATCAACATCTGAGTGTGGATGTGGTGAATGGTCTTTTCTGGGAGGTGAGAGTTCCAATTCCACACATGGGCTTTCAGGAGACCCTGTCACTGCTTCCTACTACTCTGCATCAGGATGAGTCTGGCTCCCCTCTCCTGGACACAGGCAGCTGTCTTTAGTGACTTATGCAAAGAAGAGGGCACCATGTCTTTGGAGGTGAGAAGAGAAAAATTGTTTACAGCCTCTGCTACTTCCCAGATGCCAGCAATTGCCAGCAATGCCAGGGATTGGGTGAGTTGGTATAAATAAAACAACACTGACTCACTGTGAGGATTTATCACCTGTCCAAGGGAATTCCTGCTGATTCCTAGGAAGTATGTCCCTCAGCTTGTCTGTGAAATACACTCCCAAATACACACACACACACACACACACACACACACACACACACACACACACCACAACCACAATATTGATCACAATTAACTTTCTGTTATCCTAGACAATGGGGCTAATAAGGAAATTTACACTTAAACATCATGTCAGTTCTCAAAAAGATTTGAGGAATTTTTGATTTGGGGTCTTGGGATCAGTAAGTAGTACCCAATTTATATTAAGAGGCACTCTGTACACTGATCAAAGTATTTGTTAACTATCTAAATTCAGACTCTCCATTCACTTACTTAATATTCAAATCCATAAGTATAGTGTGTGCTACATACTACTCAATAACAATACTGACTCTAAAATTAGCTGGAATCTATAGCAGGTCATGCCTGTCTTTCACAGATAGGATTTACCCTTTACCAGTTCTTATATGTCTCTTGTTCAATCTACAGAGTGTACAAATTCATTTCTTCCCTGAAGCCATGATGAAGAGACCATGGATGAAATCAAGGATGTTAGGAAACCAGTCCAAGCTTCTGTAGAGGGCTTTGTCCAAAATCAGAGTAAAGACAGAATTGAATGGAGTAATGGGAAAAGATCATTCGAGTGGTGATGGGAACTGTTAGTGTGGTCTGGCTGTATTGACTGATGGAAGTCAAGGGTCAGTTACTGTTACAATGTCTATCTATAGTCACTGCTCTTCCTCTGTGTGCTGGCCCACTGGCCTCCTGAAATGCCTGCCAGCTTGTGTTCATATGCATACAGTCCAAATCTGTTTGTTTTATGGCCAGAAACAGAGAAAACAGCCTTTTAGCCTGAGATTCTTAGCAGCATATACAGAAGGAAATGGCTTTGAGGACATTAGAAGGTACCAGGAGTGAAGCTTTGAGAGCAAGATTAGATGTGTTGCAATGTCTAAACATTATGATAGGCTCTTCATCTTATCAACTAGGGATCATTGACAGGTCCGATTAAAGCATTCCCTATGGTGTTTGGTTCAGCCCAGGATATCTAATGTCTAAAAGAGAAAGGTTAGCAGCCAGCACTTCACTCTGAAGACACAGAGAAAGTTGAGCTCATTCACAGCTGCTTTAACAACTTCTAAATACAATTCTCTTGCCCACGGGAGACTTGAGGTTTGGGGAAGTTTGGGTTATTTCCTATACCCTCCAGCATGAGACATTAGAACCAGAATTGAATGTTAAAGCCTTGTGTTTAGTAAACTACAGTTTACATTTACTACTGTGATTTTCAGTTAATGAAGTCATTACAATCAATGTTCACATATACATTTGACACTATATCATATTATTATATATAGCATTCTGCTACAGAATTTCAGTCCTCAGGTGCTGGGTGTGTGAGGCATCTTGTTAGTATACTGCACTGTGAAAGCTATGGTTTTCAGGAGAGCAGAGCATGAAGTATAGAGAAGTCCTGGCTGTATCACTGCAGAAGTATTGTAGATCAAGAGTGTTTTCTTCCTGTCTCTTTCGGGAAATAGAGGTGGATCTATCCTTGAACTCAAAGAGAAATGGAAATGTAGCAGAGGTTAGGACATTAGAAGCAGAGCAGATGAGGTAAACATCTAAGGGCTTTGTTTTCATCGTTACTCCTGGAACATCCCGTATCTTCCCGAGTCACACTCTTGAGTAGGCACAAGCCCTCCTCTTTCTAGTCAAGTTAATGCCATCTCTACTTCCAGGGAATGGTGGGGAGTGATTAGGCCAGTTCACTAATGGTAGAAAATGAGGTACTCTACGACTTGGTGGCTTAGAACATTAAGTATAAAGTTTGCGAGTGTACAGATTAGAAGCCTGAGTAACACTCTGACCTGGAGTTATTCATTCAGTGGCATTCAGCTCTGGATTCAACAGGAGTTTGGAAATAGATCCCTCACCAGAGTGGAACCTTGCTGGTTGATGTGTTGGGAGACTCAGCAGTTCTCTGAGACCAACATTTTTCACATTGTCTCACGTCTCATGCTCCTCTTTATGCTGTATGTGTGTGCCAGTACAGGGTGGGTACACACATATATAAGCATTGGGGGATATCATTTTAAGGTGTGTTACTTTTGTTTATGTTGCATTTGTCTAACTCTGTGAAGCTGTGTTACTTTGTCTAAAACACTTAATGAGAAAGAGTTTAATGGCTAATATCAGCACAGGAGAGAGGAACAGGAGGGGCTGGCAGGCAGAGAGGATACATATGAGGAGAGATCTGGGAGAAGAAAGAATCTGGGAATGAGAGACAAAGGAGGAGGATTTCTGGGGCCAGTCACCCAGCCACCCAGCTACACATACAGATGCAGAGTAAGAGGAAAGGAAAGGTATTACAGGAATAGGAATAGAGCAAGGTAAAAAACCCAAAGCCAAAGATAGATGGGATAATATAAGTTAAGAAAAGCTGGCAAGAAACAAGCCAAGCTAAGGCTGGGCATTCATAACTAAGAGTAAGCCTCCATGTGTGATTTACTTGGGAGCTTGGTGGTGGGCCCCCCAAAAGTCCAAAAGAGATTAAAAAAAAAAAAAAGACAAAAGATTAAAAGAGCAAAACATCACACACTGTATGAGTCTCTTCACAGGGAAGAAGTTCTTAGATTCTCTGGAGCTAGAATTACATGCTGTTGTTAATGGTTTGACACAGGCACTGAGGATAGAACTCAGGCCCAATGTAAGAGCAGCAAGTGCCCTTACCACTGAGTCTTCCCTACAGCCCCAGAGTGGCTTCTTTAAGCACAATCTGCTTTGGTGTCCTTACATAGACACCAAGGAACAGAACAAGTGGATATAGATGCTTTCAAGGCTCTTGAGAGATGGGTCCAGAAGAGGCCCAGTGAATCTGCAGCACTTTTTTATTTCTTTTTTGAGATAACAAGTAAAAAGAGCAGCCAACCCAAGGCCAAATAAGGAGACTGCCAAAGGAGCCTGCCTCTTGATGAAACATGAGACAGTACAGCCACACTGGGGGCAAATCATGTCACAGAATTATCTACACCACACAGTAAGAGAAAGTATTCTGCTTCTGTTCCACTTGATTTAGGTCTCAGTCAGCCCAAAGTTTCTGGCCTATCTTACCAAAATGGGGAGAGAAGACTACAGTAAAGGCCATGGTAATACAGAAGTACCTGAACTCAACCTCACCTGGTGTGCTCCTTTGTGTCCTGGACCTGGAAGGTTTATGAGTCAGTCATTCCTTTATGCCTAAGTGGTCATCAGTTGCTGTATCCTCTTAGCACAGGGAAAAGGAACTAATACAGCATGGCCAGAAGAACCTGATGCTTGGATGATAATGAAGCTGTTTGCTAAGCACCCTGTGAAGGATCACCTGCATCCTGCAAGATGTACTGTCCTTGATTAGCCCAGCCTAGAGCTGCTAATTGTAATCAGCACACAAAATGGAGGTTAAAAAAAAAGTCCCAGTAAGCAGTACCAAACCTGGGGTCTTCATGGGAGGCAATGACAAGATGAGCTGGTTGACGATGGTCCATGAAGGATGTCTCACAGTTATGGCCAACATAGATTTAGCAAAGCCAAGCATACTTCTGGAGACTTCTATGATGTCACTCTTTATGATTAGGTATATATTCTTTCAGCCAAAGAAACCCTATGTCTTCTTTTATCTTGTACATTTTAGTGAGTTAAAAGTGGCTCCCATGTTGACCTAAGAATCTGAAATGGTTCTTAAATTATGTTCTTTAATATGTACCTTTAATATTTTTAAATTATGTGTATGTGTGTATTTGGAGGGGTAGGGTGTGTGCCTGAGGAAACCATAAAATAGCTTTGGATCCACTGGGGCCAGTGGTGAGACACCTGAAATGAATGTTTGGAACTGAACTCAGGTCCTTTGCAAGAGTAGAATGTGCTTTTAACTGCTAAGCCACATTTCCTGCCCAGTTCTGAAATTCTAAGCAAAAGACTTTCTCTGCCCTTATCACCAAGGTTTCTTAACTTTAAATTGACTGCATGCTAGCGAGGCACCTTGGTGACCACTTCAAGACTAAACAACCTGTTTGTGACACACAGCCTAGGTCAGGGCAGACTCAGGAAGAACTTGTCAGGTTTTCAACGCTCCAGTGGTCTGTGTCAGATGAACCAATCACTAGGTCCCTGGTGCTTGTCTTCATCCCTTTCTCCACATACAATGTACCAACTTTTTATGTGTCTTGTCCAACCAGAGAAAGAGATCAAAGACATTCTTAAATACAAGCAACTATCACTATTTGACAGTCCTAACCCAAATGTGGGAATCTGACAATCCATCTCCTGATCTCTCTTCTTTGGCTTCTGGAGATGGCCTCATCATTGAGATCATTTTTCAGGTGTGCTCATCAGACTGCTCATGCACAGCAAAGCCAATTGGTAATCAATTCATTCCCCTTTATGAGCACAGACTTTGTAGATCTATCACTTCATTCTTTTAGATTACTTTCCCCATAGATATAAAATAAAGTGTCTTAATCTTCCTACTACCTAAAGGAAAAGAAATGTAAATCACCTCAAACAATTTAACATTTTGAAGCTCACCCATTAGAAAGTCAAAATATGCCAGCGTGTAGAAGCAATGATACAGGGCATTTTCCTGTTCAGGGCTTTCATGTGTATAAGATGGTGGAAATTAAAATCAGTCCATCATTCAGGTTTCTAAACTGTAGAATCCAGCAGCTACCAGTCCTCTGGCTGCCAAGCCCCATGGCAGTTTCTGAATCAGGCTGATTATGGGAATTCATGTGGTGCTTGTTAGAAATGTATGCTCTGTTGCCCCACTCAAGACCTTCTGAATTGAAACATCTGGGTGTGGAGCACCGAGACGTTTCTAAATCCTCCCCAGGTGATTTCACTTGCTGCTTAGATGTAGAAAGCGTTTTTCTTTTTAATAAGAAACAAAGTGCTTTAAGAATCAAAGATTTCCTACATATCAGTAAAAAATGAGGATGTCAATAATAGCTTGGAATATTTAACATAGTTATTATTTTCCCTACTGAAATTCCATTTATTCTTTGAATTGGAAGGAATTGCTTCTATCTCTCACAGTGAGATTTCCAGTCTAGCTTGAGTGATGTCATCCTTGTCTCCATTAAAAGAGAAGTCACTTTATGACCTTTAGCTACAGCAATGATTCAACCCAGAGCCCTTTGGATGTTAAACAGTCCTTATACTGGAGTCACCTATGACCATCATTGGAAAATATAGATATTTACATTATGATTCAAAATAGTAGAAAAATGATAGTAATGAGGTAGTAATGAAATAATTGTATGGTTGGGGGTCATCACAACATGAGGAAATGTATTAGAGAGTTCACCATTAGGAAAGTTGAGATTCACTGATTTAGAATAAATGACCGTCTCCCTCCAAACAAATTATGTAATTGTACTTTCAGTTGCTCACTGTTCCTATTTGGATCATGAAACCCAAAGAAAAGATGTTTATTTGATGACATTGCTGTCAGATTTGGGGCAGTAATCTTTAGAGCAAGTATAATAGTTTATTAAGGAAGCAAAAAAAAAAAAATGGATGGATGGGTCACTGAAAGGAAGCATAATGAGTGGATAAATAAATGGATAGGTGGTCTAGCTTTTCAGTAGGCATCTTGGATGTCTTGGTTTATCTAAGGCCAAAGATAATGCATTAGGGCTTATCAATTTTAGTTTCCACCTTAAAAAAATAGAGGTATATCAGGAAGAACAAAGTAATTCTTGTCTAAAAGAATTAGAAGAATCCAATATTGATTAGATGTTGCTAAAACTGGATGAAGAAATCCTGCAACCTTTAATTTTACAATTTATTCTTTTAAATAGCATGCATTATACACAGATGTCTAATGCCACCCACTTTCTCACCTCCTTCAGATGTTTATTCAACTACCCATTTTTCTTTATGACCACCCTAAGTCATTGTACTTAAAACCACAACTTATTACCAGCTTCCCTTCTACTTGTTTTTTTCTATAGCATCTTCTATTTTTATATAGTTTCCATATTCTGTTCACTTCTTGTTTCCTTTAATGAGCTCTAGATTCCACAAATGGAGGAATTTCTACATGCTTTATCTACTCATATATCTTAATCTCCTTGCCAGTTACATTATCAACACCAAATAGATACTTATTAAGTAAAATAACTCACAGAGATTCACTCAATTCCATTCAAGAGGCATGAACAGGACTGTGTCATAGACAAGGAGGTGGAGGCAAGGCCCTGATGAGTCAAGGCAGCCCACAACAGCCTTGCTCTTGATGGTCACAGAGAGAGACATTGCAGAAAAACTTCACAAGTCACAGCATGTATAGATCAAAGAAGATCAAAAACAGCAATTGTGACACTTGAGTTTACAGTAGTGATAAATTATGACCATTGAAGAACCATGGGCTACTTAAGAGTGATCATAGGATCTGCCTGTGACTCAGAGCAATCCATGTCTCCCTTTGACTTACTGACTTGTTATTTAGAAGAGCAGAATACTGTAAATGCCCCAGCCATCACAGATATGTGAGGGCTAAAAGATGTAACACACATAATGTTGCCTACTTTGGTGGAAGTAGCTAGTGGAATGTGAATCACCATGGCGATGTCTCCTTCACACAAAGGCCTCAAGTGAGGTGAGGATAAGATGTGAACTGGTGAAGACACTGTTCGGTGACTCAAATCAAAGTATGTATGCAAAAATAAAACTACTTTTCTCAACTACATAGTAGGCTCACTGCATGCGGCAATTCTATGGGCTGTTTGCTGGTCTTGTGCATGTATGCTTATGAAATCATTGTTGTAGCATTTAAGTCTAATTTAGTTTTTAAAATGTTTTTTTCTTTGTACTTTGCTTAAAGGAAGTTTAAGTATGATAGAGGCATGGAGTCACTGTAAGAGAGGCTATTTAAGACACAGATCCCAATGGAATAAGGATATAAAACCAATCAGGTATGTTTAAGGCTTTTGTTCATTCTTCTTTTCCATGAGCCATGATATAAAGACAGTAGCCAGACTTCATATTACAGGGGAAAAATGGGGTAACATTGTGAAAACCTTTACCTGAACTAAGGTTATAATGAGCAAGCTGCCAAAAGGTCATGGCCTGGCATTTGGGACTGACAGAAGGAAGGGGGCTACTCAGGAGGCCGCCTGACGTATAAAATAAGAAACAGCTTTGACGTCAGTGTTGGCCCTTAACTGAACTGCTTGAAGGTTCAGGCTGGGTTCACTTAAATTATCCCTTCCTTCCTGCTTGTGTCTCTTCCACTGCTTCCCCTGGCCCTGACCCCATAGTCATTCCACTCTGACCTCTTCAGACAGAGCAAGGCAAAGGAGCACATTCCCATCCCCCTCTAAGCCTCCTGGAGCAAGGCTGATCCCAGAAGCTGGCAGGAGAGGCCTGGTGATGAACTCTGGCTGCAGTGGGGCCCCACCCAATCTGTGAGGTGACCAGTAGCTCCAAGGAAGGTGCCAGTTCCTGGAAGCCAAGATGATTTTTTTTTTTTTTTTTTTTTTTTTGCTAAAGGTGGTACCTGAATACAGATTGTTCAGCAACTCTGTAAGCTAGAATTGCTCACTAATCCCAAAAGATTTTAATGTTCAAGGCTGTGGGAATAATAATTGCTCATATTATTTGGGAGGATGACTGGGAGATTAAAAAATAATAAGGTCATGATTACCTAAGTAGAGTTCTGAATGTTAATAATTATAGGGATATTTCCAATGTGAACTATTACCTATGTAGCCAATTTGAAGTCCCTACAATGATGGTCTACAAACTGAAACCATAAGTTGGGGTAAACTTTCTTCCTGACATTTCACAAAGTCATGAAATCTAAGGTGGTATACATTTTCTGTTAGATTTTCTTTTTCTCACCCTGTAACCTACATTCTCTCCTTTCACAACTGCAGAATTTCCGACACATTTTCCAGCTATCCAAGTCTACCCAAAGTGATTTCCTTAAGTATGCCAACCATTTGTGGCAAAATCAAAAGCCCATCTCATTCCCAAACCACGGACTCTTACTAGGCCACAACACTCTTTAGTAGACTAAAATATACTAAGGAGATTTTATTGCATTGCTTTGATTCTCTGGTAAAAGCACTGGTATAGAAATATACGATCTCAAGAAATCAAAACCAATGACAGGTCATGCATTGTCATCCTAAACTTACTACTGCATGTAATAGTAGGAGTTCCATTGCATATAGGTCTAGAAGGAAGAAAGATGAATTTGGGAGCACACAAAGGAAGACGATTGTGATGTGTAAACTTAATTGTCAATTTGGCACAACCTAAACCACCTTGGAAGAGCTCCTCTGCGAAGGACTGTTTCCATCAGGTTGGCCTGCAGGAATGTCTATGTAGGATTATCTTGATTGTCCTAACTAATTTAGAAAGATCCAGCCCACTGTGGACAGCCATTTCCATAGTCATTTCCTAGGCCTGGGGTGCTGAACTGTGTATAGAGAACTTGATTGAACGAATACACAAGCAATTGGATGAGAATGTCTGTACTCACTTCTTTCTGCTCTTGACTGGATGTGATGTGACTAGCTGAGATTTCTTTCTTAATGTTACCACGATGATGGACAGCAACCTGCAGATGTAAGGAAAAATAAACCGCTTTGTCCCATACATTGCTTATGGTTAAGACAATTTGTCACAGATACAGAAGTGAAACTAGAACCAAGATGTCTAACCAGCCAACAACTCAACAGCATTTAAGTTCTCACTTTCTCTAAGCTCCATACAAACACAGAACAAAATGCTCATCATATTTTAGCCTGTGGGAGGAGGCATTTGTACAGTGACAGCAGGAACTTTAAATGTCAGCTAGGATTTCTTAGACGGTTCAGGTACTGTGCTCTTTGGCTTTGCTGTAAGCCTTTGAGCGTATGTTTCCATTCATAGACCTGAGCTTCTCTCAGCTGGTTCAGAGCAGCTTCTCTTTGCAGTGGACAGCAGGCAGTACAGAGACTCATAGCAGGTCCAAGTGCTGAGAAGGAGAGACTGAGAACCCAGTCCTAAACAGGACAAGTTTGCAAACATCTCCACCCCTGTTTCCTGACAAGGCACAGGCATCTCCGCAGAAGAGGAAGCAGAAAGAACCAAAGAGCAGGAGGATCAAAAGTAAATTCTGCCTTTTGGACATAACATGGCTATTGCACTCAGTGATTCCCAACGGCTGTGATTACCAACACAAAAAAGGTCTACATAAGATCAAGTCAGCTCAAGTCACAAAGCAGATGGTCTCTAAGGTCTCTGGCCCTATCCCTTTCTAAACATCTACTAGCAGCTGACAGTTGCTGGGAGACAAAATTATTCATTTCTTAGGGTGCAGCCACTTGTAGGGTTTCTATGTTCCATGGATAGTCCCACATCCATGCACATAAGACAGCATTAATTGGAAATAGTTGGTTATCAGTGAAAGACAAAAGCAAAAACTAGTTATGAAATCTGGAAGGGGAGGTTTTGAGGGAGGACCAGGCAAAGTTATAGAGGGGAAACAGGTAGTTATAATCATATTTTATTGTATACATAAATAAAATTTTCCAAGAATGAAAAATCAATCTTTCATGTTTGAAATATAATAAGCATCTTTCATTTTTGTGAATATTTGTTATGTTATCAATAAAATATGTCAAACATACAAAAATAAAAGAGAGACAAGGAAATCATAGAGCTGCCACCTGGTGTGGGTGCTGGGATCATATTTGGGTCCTCTGAAAGTGCAGAAAGCACTATTAACTACTGAGCCATTTCTCCAGTGTCTTGGAGACTTTTAAATGACAATGCTGCTAAAGATGAAAGAGTTTTGTAACAATACAGTCACGCACAACAAAAGAAGAGCCTAATATCAGGATTGCATCACTTCTTCTGTGTCTGGTTGCACACATATTTACTCATCACCTAGTACAAAATAAGGTAGGTGGCAATTTCTTGTACTTCAGGCTGAGATATACCCAGTACATATACAAGTACTTCAAATGGGAATGTAACAGACAGTGTTTATCAACTGTGATTGAATTTTAAAAGCAAGGCTACAATATCACATCTTGTAAAAGTTGTGTGAATCCACAGAGTCAGATGAAGAGAGGTAGGTACTGAAGGAAAGCCATTCTTTTGCTGTCTGGAAAAGCCCTTCCAGTAGCAAGATGTTAGAGCAGAAGGTAAAAGGAAGTGAAGGACTGACCCTTGGGGGGTTGGTAAACAATACAAGATAAGGAACCAGCAGGAACAAGTCCTGAATAGGGCTGTCATTGTCGTCTTCTAAAGAGATGTCCTTCTAAAGGAAGGAGCCAGTATGGCTGGAGATATCAGAAAAGGGAGAAAGAGCAGGGAGGTTTTGAGGGATGTGACTTTAGGTCAAAGAAATCAAACAAGCAAATCTGGCAGAACTTGAACTTTTTTACTAATTGAATGGGAAACCATCCCTGAGTTTTTCCACACAGAAATCCTGAATATGATTGATATAATAAAAGCCTGTCTGTGTTGGTGAGCCCTGGCATTTATTCAGGGCCCCTGCCTCAATGAATAAAGTAGAAAAAAAGGGGTGATCAAAACTGACTCCCAACACCAACCTCAGCCTTCCATATGCATTGCATGTGCACACATGTATGATATACATGTGTACACCACACATGACAAATAAAAATGGAAATATAACACAAATAAAGGGACTGCACTGAATGCTAGGTAAACAAAAATCCACAGGGAACATAGTGGTCAAGATAGAGGATGACCTTGGTGATCTTTACCTGGGACATTCACTCTGGAGTGCAATTGCCTTCTCCACTAAGTTGGGCTGGCCCATGTAGCCAATAGTTTGTCCTAGAAATGATGCTGGTGTTGTGCAGAGTTCATTCATAGATGCATCATGGCTGCCTCATGCTTTCTGTGCTGGCCAGGCTTGTAATGGGAGGACAACTCTGCAGAAGCCCAAGTAGGGAGGAACTTTCTGCTTATTCAACAAGCATGCCTAGCAACTTGAATTACCCCGAATGACAGGCCTAGTGGACCTCAGTCCTAACTGACACCTGACCTTGTCCTTATGAGAGCCCTTGAGGTAGAACTACCATCTCAGCTGCTGCGGGATTCTTCACCCAAGAAACAATGAGATGACAAATGCTTGTTTTAGATCAGTAAATGCTATTGTCATTCCCACAGCATTCTCCCTAGGCTGGGGAGGGTTGAAGCAAAGAGAACAGAGACAGGACTATTTGGACCATTAAGGATGCCTGTCTCTGGGGTGTTTGGCAAACAGATTTGTTTATAGGTTTCCTGTGTAGTGTTTAAAAAAGACAAAGATCAGGAATGATTCTAGACTTCGGTCTGAACAAGGAGCAGATAAAATCTCAATTGGCCCAAGGAAAACAGCTGGGGAGTGAGGGAAGACTGTATCCCTGCTCCCATGCTGGACTCACAGAGGCTCCCTGGAGGTTCACATTTCCCTTTCACCTCCCCCTACCCCCATGCTCTCAATTTACTCAGGAGATGTTGTCTTTTTTACCCTTCCTAGGCAGATTCCTGTATGTCTCTCTTAGGGTCCTCTTTGTTACTTAGGTTCTTTAAAGCAAAAAACACCCAGACTGCAGGATGTTCTGTGAGCTCAGATTTCAAGTTATTACTTGTATTTTTTCCATGTTTAAAAATTTTATTTATTTTAGCTTTCAAGATATGTTTTTCTCTGTGTAGTCCTGGCTGGCCTTGAACTCAAAGGTCCACCTGCTTCTGCTTCCCATATTCTGGGATTAATGTTGTGAGCCACCACAGGTTTAGGGGAAAGTGATCTAGCCATATAGAGGATACCTGTGCCCTAAATGACACTCCATTTATTTAAAAATATTTTATTTTTATTTTTAATTATACTTATATATGGGTTTGTCCACAACTTCTTAATACTCATGGAGGTGTCTGATCCCTTAAAAATAGAGTTTCATCACACATGGTTATGAGCTACTTGGTAAGGGTACTGGGAATTGAACTTGGGTCTTTTGCAAGTACAGTACAAGCTTAACCATTGGATCATCTCTCTGGTCCCCAGCTGTAATATTTCTATAATGAGAAGAAATAGCAAAAGAGCTGACAAAATTTTAAACCAGTGCTAATATCCTTCTGACCAATTTAGAGACAAAAAGAGATCATCACATTGCTATCTGTATTATTTCACATTTAATATCAAAACAGGGTACTTTGTGATTTCAGGTGGACACTGAAGATTTGCATTTGTTCACATTCCCCTGATATTCCCTGTCAAGCTTCTCTGAACACTTTTCATGTCTGCCATGATTTTCCTTCCTTGAAGAAATGCCCCACGTGGCCTGGCATTCTGTTTCTGCCATTCTGTCTTTTATCTTAGAACAATAGTCGAGCAGAGAGATGAAGTGAATAGGAGCACCGCTAAGCAAAAGCTACGAAGAACAGAATAGAGGATGGCCACCTCAACACTCGATCCAACACCACACAGAAATGACTGAGGGTGTAACGCTTGAGGGATAAATCAGACTCCATCTATCCATGAAAATGTCACAGAGCTACTAAGCATATCAAGCAGGCTCTTGTAATATGACAAAAAGTATAATCATCCTGAATACTTATATGACATTAAGTAGGCACCAGGTGTTTTGTGAGCATTTTATATGTAAACTCAAGCGATTTCCCCAATAGTCATAAGATGGATATTCTTATATCTGTCAAAAGCATTGGAGCAAAGGCATTAAGGAGGTAAGTCCCAGATACCATTAATTTTAATAGTCATCTTGACGCACTCTGGGGTCATGTGGGAAGGGAGTTCCAATGAAGGATGACCTAGATTTGATTGGCCTGTGGGCTTATCTATGGGGGAGTGTCTTGATTATACTAGTTAAGATGGGAAGGCCTTCTCACTGTGGGTAGCACCATTCTCTAGGCAGGAGGTTTTGAACTCAGCCAGTGGAGAAAGCTAGTCAAGTATCAGTAAGTATGAAATAATTCAATGTGCTCTACTCTTAACTCTGGATATCATGTGCCCAGTTCTCTTAAGGTCCTGCCATTGTGATTCTCCTGCTGTGATAGACTATATCATCTAATGCTAAACTGTATACATGCATACACCGAACAAAATATGCATAGGTATATGGTGATGTATCTTTATATCAGTGATATGCATACAATTTTAGATTGTATCTGTGCATGAATGTACATATTTATGGTTATGAACACTAATGAATATACATAGCGTAGAAAATCTGGTAGGAAACATGCTAAATTAAGTGACTTTTCTATTTAAAATATTTTCATAAACTTCATAATCTAAAAAATAATTGTAACCTATTTTCATAAGCTTCATAGTCTAAAACAATAATTGTAACCTACAGACAAAGATAATTAAATCCTAGGGTGATGGGCAAATGTCCACTTCACAGATTGACCTCCAGGTTGGCCCATAGCCTATGTCCCCAGCTAAGCAGAAGGATCCACTGTTAACCTCATGTAGTTACATGGCAAGCTTGTTCTACTGTTATTGATTATAACCTGGGTGAATTAAATCCTAGGACATGTCAGTTCATATACCCAGTACCTAGCTGTATGATCTTCATTAGTTGATTTATTTCTTATTATTATAATCGTTTGGGGTGATCATCTGAGGCATGTGAGCAGCGTGAAGTTGTCTGTGTAGGGTGGTTACCTTTTCCAACTTGTTGCACATTTTTTCTCTTTTTTTTGGCCAGGTATCAAGTGATTTTACAAGCAGTAGATATATAGTAAATGACCATTTTCAAATTAGATAGTTTATCTGGAGTTTTGTGTCTTGTTTATTTCCTAGGGAAGAGAGGACTCCTGAAGAAAATAAAGCCAGAAGTCTCTCTCAAAATCTCCACAATGCCTGTCACACTTGACACCAACTCAACATTTTAACTTGAGGAGCCATAACTCCTGCTCATGTTCATAGCCTCACTGTCCTGTAGATCCCATATCTAAAAACCTCCTTCACAATCTAATAAAGACAAATTTGAGATAACAAATTAGTGTGAACCACAGACATTTAGCACAGAGAAAACAGAGTAAATGGTGTCAATGTTTTTCAAGCCACACATAATTTTCAGCTGATAACTTGTTGATCAACAGTGGTAGAATAAGTCTGCCATGTAACTGCATGAGAGTAACAGCAGATCCTTCTGCTTAGGTCGGAACATAGGGTATGATCAACCCAGAAGTTAATGTGTGAAGTGGACACTGCCCACTGTTCCCATTTCTCTTCCTTGAGGAAGAGGAGGACAAGCGAGGAGAATAAATGCCCAAGCATCTACATCACTAGGCAGCAGAGTGCCTTGGAGCTGTCTCTAAATCTCCAACAAAAGCCATTTGCTCTTTGGAGCACATCAGAGCTCAGGGAGGACAGCCTTTGCATACTTAGAGCTAGGCCTCTAATAAGATGTTCTCATACTTGGCAACTGTTTTCCTTTATAAATAAAAGCCACAGCTAGTTTTCTGGTCTGTATTTTTGTTGGAAACAACTTAAAACTTGCCTTTTATCCTTAGCTGTGTTAGTAGAAAAACTGCCTCATCTACTTAATGTGATTAATTTGCCCTTTTAGCTTCATACTTTCCCATCTCATACATTCTCAACAATAGAACAAGTGCTACACAGCAGCATGGCTGCAAATATCTATCTTTTAAATGGTACAAATCAATATTTTGCTCCTCAAAGCCTCTCTCCCAAATTCTGCTCATTTCAAATGAAGCACAGTTTTGTCCAAGTACCAACTGTGTGTGAAAACTACACAGGACTAGCACATCACCACAGACACACACAGGGCTTGGATTTTGGTGAGTACCCCAGCTACATCTGTACACAAACGTCTGAGTGCTCAGGCTCCAGGGAGTGTTAGTGCTGCAGCTCTGCTATCAGTGGCATTTCTGCTGTCAGAGTCTGAAATTATGTTCTCAAACAGGTGACATTCTTCTTAGAGCTTGATGATTAATGAAGGCGAAAAAAAAAAGCATTTACACTTTTACATGACATTTGTGTGCCCAGTTGCAATATATAGATTCCTCTTGCATACCAAAGTATAAAAGTAAATCAGTCATCACCAATAAAACAAGAATTTTTATATTGAGGGTCTGAAGAGATGACTCCACAGTTAAGAGTGCCTTCTGCTCATTCAGAGCTCCAATATTTGCTGTCAAGCATACACCCTAGGCAGCTCATGACTGCTCTTAACTCCAGCTCCTTAGGATCCAAAGCCATCATCTGCCCTCCTTGGCTACCCATATAAACATGCACATATAAGCATATAGGCTGTAATGCACCTACAGGCATAAGCAAAAATAAAATTAAAATCTTAGAAAGCAAATACAATGCAATTTAAAAATTAGCCTCATAGGCTAAAGAAGTACTTAAGGCATCCACCAAGATGGGTCAGCAGAAGAAAACAATGCGAAGTTTGTCTCAATAAAAAGGGAGCTCCATGTGATTGATATGATTGATATATCATATGTGAACTTTAGAATGTCAACGCTACTAATATGTAGACTATTGTAAGCCACACCTTTTCCCAAGTCACATATATAGAACATTTGTATTCAGACACATTGGATTTGCCTAAAACTTGCATTCTAGAAATAGACCAGTAGTGCCTGAGATACCACCAGTATCTGAGTTATGAAAGTGATAGGGTGCTAAGTTACCCAGCCACAGGAGAGCCTAGGTTTTCACAGTGAAATGGTGGTGAAGACTGCAGCCTCTCTTTGGGACTAACTCTCCCTTTAGAAAGTCCTCCTCTCATTCTAGTCTGTCTACAATTAGTTCTGAGGAGCCAGTGCCCTCACTGTTGGGGCTCGGCAGTCTGTGGACCCCGCCTCTGGGTGGGACACCTATGGCCACGTAATCACTATGTCAGGCTTTACCTAGCTTTTACCTGGCTGGGCAGAGACCGGGTTACGCATGCGCAAGCAAGCTCCCCTTTTAAAGCAAGCTCGCCAAGCGCACCTCTCTCTCTAAGTGCTTCCCTCTCTTGCTTCTCTCTCGCCTCCCTCTCTCTCGCCCCTCCCTCTCTCTTGCTTCTCTCTCTTGCCTCTCTCTCTTGCTTCTGCCCCCTTCTGTCTTTCTCTTTCTCCCCGCTTTTGGTTGGCCACCAGCTACCCACCCCTTTCCTCTCCCCTCTCTCAATAAAATCCGCGTGGGCGCTGAATCTCGTGTTTGTGTTTCTTAGGCCATAGTAGCTGCAGCAAAAAAGAACAACACTCACCCCGCTCTTTTTCTTCCTGTCTTCTGATCACAGAATTCAGATGGGCATCACAAATTCATATTGAATGATTTAGAGTCCAGAGAGCTATCTAATACTAGATGAGATCACGTCTCATGTAGAACTAACTATTCAAAATATTTTCCAGGATTAACTTGACTGTTGAAGCAAAATATTCATGTCTGTTCTCTATCTCTCCCTTTCTTCTCATCCATATTCCTCTCCTCTTCTCACAAGACAGAAATATACAAAAGTGCATTTGACTTTTTTTAACTAGACAGAGATTCTCCATAATGTCCATAATTCCATGAGCTATCAACAACTGGAAGCTGCCTCAACATGGTACCTAAAGTCACTGAGGCTTCCTCCCCAGCTAAGCATGCACATGTGTAGAATATGGTGTTCTTCAGGAAGAGAGCACTTTTTTTGGAGACAGAATTTCTTTGTTTTGCTTTGGAGCCTGTCCTTGAACTCATTCTGTAGACCAGGCTGGCTTTGAACTCACAGAAATCTATCTGCCTCTACCTCCCGAGTGCTGGGATTAAAGGCATGCACTGTAAGGATGAAAAAATTTAGCTTAACTCTCCATTGACCCTAGGAAGCTAGAAGTTTAAATTCCAGACCCTGTCCCCTGGCAGTAAGTAGACAAAAGGTTACATTCTTTGCTGTTTAAGACAGGGTGGTTTACAACAGCACCTGTGAGTGAGTGAAGACAGGAAATGAGCTTTGTCACCCCACCCAGGAGCCCGCAAGGCAGACCTCAGGGGCTAAGCGCCAGCTTGGATGGTTTAAATTGATTGGTCCATACTGCGTGGGCTCTGGATGCTATGAGATGATTGGTTTAGGATGTGCGGGCTTTGTTGTAACCCTATAAAAGCTGTCTCAATTCTGTACCCAGGGTCCCCAGTCCTCTACCCCTGTAGTGGCGTATGGCTGCGGACCCCAGTGCACTTGGAATATAAAAGACCTCATACTTTTGCATCAAGACTGCTTCTTGTGAGTGATGGGGGGGGTGCCTTTCCTGAATCAGGGTGTGAGGGTCCATGCTCTGTGGGTCTTTCAGCACCACCAAAGCCAAGCAGGAAGAGGGCACTTTTATACAAACCACAAGGACTGAAAGACTTTTGTGGCATCTGTGTGTGTTTCAGAATGTAAGTGCCTATACCATGCACTGTCCTCCCGGTGCCCAGTGAAACATATGCTGTGAAATGGGAGCCGATCCATTTTTCACAACCACAACAACAATATCGATAGGAATTGGATTCTAGAGAAAATGTGAAAACTTTAAAGAGATTTTAAAATGCATATGCAAACTAGTTAGGTCTGGATAAGAAAGAGTACAGAATACAGAATACAGAAATAGAAGAAAAACAGAGAGAATATTCAAGTAAATACAATTTTTTACTATAATAAGCAGAGAACTGAATATGAGACATGAGGCCCATTATAACTTGGGTCTTTAATAAACCCTATCAAACACAGAATGGGATATGGGATGTGCATCCTTAGTCTGAAATGCCAAGATTGGAAATGTTCCAAAAATCTGAAACCATGCTGGCAAATATCTCAATATCCCTGGATCTGCAATGCTTCTACTCACAAACACTTTAAAGAAGAAGGCATCTTCAACATGTACTATAAGAACTCTATTTTCAAGACAGTAAAAGAGGGTACTATTAGTCAAGGAGCTCAGGGTGATAATGATAGTCTGCTGTGAAAAGCACAGCCCTTATGTCTATGTGACAGCAAATTCTGTTTGAGCCTACAGTGACATATAATCCCATGTTTGTTTAATAAAATGGATATAAGAGCTTTTCCATAGCTCAATCACTGGGGCCCCAAAGTGCAGGGCAAAAGTCACAAATCAAGAAGAAATGAGCCTCCTTGGGAGAGACTCACACACAGCAATTCAGCTAAATTTACCAGGGAGCTAAACTAATCTGAGATTCTGTAAGTATTCCTATTACTCTTGAAAAGCTGACATAGAGAGTCTTCCTCTTCAGAAAGAGCAAGAAATAAAAAAAAAAAAAAACCTGTGGGTTTCAAAAAAAGGAGAACCTTGGAATTAAAAGGATAATTGAAAAAAATAAAAATGAACCTTAGATACCTGGATTTCTATTGGGCAGAATGGGCTGTAAGGTAAGAGGCATTGATGGCATGGGGGTGGCTGCTTCATCAATAAACGATGTAGAATATGCATTTGTTGTCATCTATTAAAAGACTTTCCTCAAAAACTTGGACAGAATGCACGTGTGTGTGTGTGTGTGCGCGCGTGTGTGTGCGCACATATGTATATGTGTGTGAGAGAGAGACAGAGAATGTGTTTTTTTGTGTGTGTCTGTGTGTATGTGCACGTGTGTGAGAGTGTGTATGAGAGAGTATGTGTGTGTGTATTGCATGTATGTGTGTCAGAGAGAGTATGTGTATATGTGCATGTGTGTACATGTGTGTGTGTGTGTGCGCATTTGTGTGCATGTGTGAGTGTGTATGTGTATGTATGTGTGTGGGTGTGTTTGTGTATGTGAGAGAGAGAGAGAATGTGTCTGTTGTATGTGTGTGTGTTTATGTGCGTGTGTGAGAGAGAATGTGTGTGTGTTTCATTTTCCTAAATAGCCTTGGAGACAAGGTCTCTTTATACAGCCCACACTAACTTCAAATTCACAAAAACTCATAATATACTTGCTTCAGTCTTTTGATTGCTAGAATTAGAAGCATATACTTCTCCTCTCATCTATTTTGAAAATGTATTTAAAATCTTATACAAAATAAAATAAAAATTAATTTCACATGACTGTTCATAACCCAATAGTTTAGAGTGTGGTTAATTGAACAAGAATTGCAACCTCAGTGGACGTAAAAGTCAAAAATAGAACAAAAGTCCTGAGAACACATACTATCACCTAAGTCTGAAATCCAACATGTCATGATCCCTGAATTCATTATACAAAAACTTACAGCTTCAAATATCAAGAAACCTGGATTCTGGAGAGATGTCCAGTGGTAAAGAAGGTTTGCTCCTATTGAAGTCCTGAGTTCAGTTCCCAGCATCCATGGCCAGAAGATCCCAAGAGAGCCTTTTACTCCTGCTCCTAGGGATCTGATGCCACCTTCTGGACTCCCCACACACATGCACAGAACTTAAGACATAAATAATATAAATAAAATTTAATAAAAAATTCAGACATTAATGAAAATTTCAATTCATAAATTTAGAAACAAAATCAAACTGTGACACGTCTTTAATCTCAGCACTCGGGAGGCAGAGCCAGGCGTATTTCTGAGTTCAAGTCCAGCATGGTCTACAGAGAGAGTTCTAGGACAACTGGGGCTACACATAGAAACCCTGTCTGGAAAAACAAAAGCCTCATGATGAGAAAACAGAAGAAAGAAAATACAAAGATAGACAATAGAATTTGAAAGCATCAAAACAAGCAAACAAAACTCCTAAAGTTCAGTGAAATGTATCCGTAGACAAATTGATTAAGGAAAACACACTACGAAACATTAACATAAAAACTTAACAAAACAGCCATGAGCTGATCTTGCAGACAGTGCTGTTCACACAGAGCGACTTTTATCATGGCTTCATTAACAACAGACAAAACCCAACTCTAAGCAGAAAGTATAAATAGACATGTTCTCCAGGATGAGCAGGCTCCTCTCACATTACAGAGTAAAATCATGACCCTACTAAAATTTCAGACTTTAGAATAAAATATCAAAAGCAGCTGAGGAAAAGGAAAACACATTTCAATCTTCCTTAGAAAGCCAGATGCAAATATCCTAGTTTAGAAGAAAGCCAAGTAGAGTGTTTATCTCACAGTGCGGATGACGTGTCTGTTGTTATCTCAACTCCTTCTCTTCCCCTTCTGAACAATAAAATCTTATGTCAGGGAAGCACAGAGCAAGCATGCACATGGGGGCAAGGGATGGAGGTGTTTACACCGAGACCCTCCAGACCAAGTTGTCAGAGCTTTCAAGGTCTAATGGAAACAACAGAATGCAAACACAGTATGAAACAAACAAACAACAAAACCTCATCAAAATACCAATGAAAATTTTCCATGGATTTGTTGGAACAAAATAAAACTAGTGAAGATTGGGAGCCATTATGGGGATGCTGTGATGCAGGGAGAGTCAAATGGAACCCCATGTTGGGGGTGGCCTGGGAGAGAGTGGGAAAGCCTGGGCAGAAAGTAAGAGGTTGCTCTGTAGGTGGGGTGCAGTGTGGCATTGTGAGGCATGGCATGGCATGGTGTGGTGTGGTATGGAGTAACATGGTATTTGGAGTTCATTCAAGGTCAAGTATGTTCATGTTGGGTAGGGATCAGCTGGGAACAAAATGTCAGAGCCTGAGCCAGAGCAGAGAGGGATGGCAGACATGTAGTGTCAAGGAAGACATCAGGCAGGAGTAAGAGGGGAAACAACAACTTCCATCTGACTCAGTAGATTTAATTTTAAATGACACACTAAGCCCATTCAGGACATCTAGAAGTTCGAGATTATTATAAGGATGAAGATGGAAGAGACTGGGGGAAAAGTGGGGGTGTATGTGATCATACTTCATTGCATACACATATGGCAGCCTTACAAAACAACAGTAATGATTAGTAAAGATGCTACATATATGCATTTAAATAGTAAGTACATTAATGGAGTAAGTTAATGAAGTTAATGAGAAAATTTCCCAAACCTAATGAAACATTATAAGTCCCTGAAGTCAGGAAAACTACAAGGAGATTGACAGATTGTATTTTACCAAAATGCAATAACACAGAAAAAGAAATGAATAAGGAAGGACCACACAACATTTTAAATGACATAGCGGTCTACATAGAAAGCTCAGGGAAATTTGAGGTCTGTGAGAATAAATGAGAGAATTCAGAACAGTGGCTACTTACAAGACCAACACAAAACAAAAAGGTTCCCACACAGCAGAAAGTAACGATCAGGAAGCCATCTTATTTGTGATAGCAACAACGATTAAGCAGTCTTTGGGAATTCATGGAACAACAACAAAAGATGTCCCGGATTTATTTTGGACAACACAAAATATGTTTTAAGTCTTTGCCTTAAATATCGAGAGACACCAATTCTGATGCTTGAAAAAGTAATTTGAAACTCATGTAGACAAGAATTAAAGACAGTAAAGACCAAATAGAGGCTTTGAGGAAGGCCAAAGAGACAGGTTGTAAAGAAAGGGGTGTGATAGGAGAAGCCAGGGAGTCAGGGAGGAATGGCAGGGAGGAAGCAGGCTAAGAAGATGGCAGCAAAACCCTGAGTGCAGCATTACAGAGCAGAGTGCAGGGTTACTGTAAGTGGGATGCAGAGAAGCACAGCTCGACTCTCTCAGTGTCTTAAAATTCCAGGAGATGAAAATACAAATCAATTCTTCAACCTATACTAAGAAAAATTAATCAGTTTGTAAGGTCTCCTCACACAGCCGAGGCTGGTTTCAAACCTATGATCTTCCTGCTTCAGCTTCCCAAGATCTGGGGTTACATTCAAGTTCTACCATGCCTTCTAATTCAGTACATTTGTGATGTTGGATTAGGCAGAATATTACAACAAAATACAAACATTCAATTCTAGTAAAAATTTAAAAATGTGATTCAAAAGTCTCTGCAACCCCAACACTCACACACACACTTACATTTGCCCTGCAGGGAGTTTCTGGTTGTTTATTTAGAATGTTCATCACAATAACTTTCAACACAGCAATAAGATAATGCCTAATTAGAAAAAATTATAATATTTAGTAATTTGTACATGGAATAATGTGTATGAATATGTAAGATAATGTCTAACTTCACCAGCAAAACAAAAATATGCATGAGACATGAAGCAGAGATCCATTTCAAATTCATTGATCAAGTAAACATTAAAATAACTTGCAGTATCAAGAATTTATGAGGCTGTAGGAAATATTGCTGTTTGGAGTGAAAACTGATGCTATACTGTTGGAGAGACAATTCTGAGCAATCGACCATTTCCTTATGACACAGCAATACAAGCTGCTGTGGAAGCCAAGGCTAGAATTCAGCAGGTGCACCTAACACAGCTGTCACCATTGCTTGTGGGTGGTGTCTACTCTTGCTCCTCAGTGCCTGGCACTCTTGCTGTGTAGACTGTTGAATAGTATTCCTATCCTTTCAGTCACACAAAACTAAGAGGAAATCCCAGGAAATGGATTGTAGGGCTATATAAACAATGTCAGAGGCCATTATCAATAAAGTAATAGATATATGTCACTGCCAATCAAGGAGTGGCCTTCTATGGCAGTTAACCTAATAATCTGATGTTATCGTTATGTAATACCAAATTTTAGAGATATAAATGGCAAGTACAATGTGATAATTCAACGGAATTATGATTTTTTTTTCCTAAAGGGAAAAACAAAACTAAGATAACAAGTATATGTTTTAGGAAAATAAACCCATGTGATTGAGTTGTGCCGGACAGTGTCAAAGCTGTAATTTCTGATGCCTATAGTAGGGAAAGGGGACATAATTGGACTAATTTTCAACCCTATTGTTTAAGTCTTAATGTTCTTTGTTTAAATCTTAATGTTCTCAAGTTACTACTGATTTATCGAATCTACTAGAAAAGAACAGAAATTTAAAGTGTTTTTGCTATTTTACTATATATGTGAAGTATTTAATTGAATTACATAATTGAAAATTGTGATACTTACTATAAAATACGAGCTTGTGACCCAGCAAGCTTTCATTAATTTGGACCTTGTTTGGAAGAGAGGAGCTCATTTCTAAGACACCTACATGCAAACTTACACTAATTAATCAGACCCAACAGAAAACAAGACTTATGCTCACTCCACCTCTAAAATAAAACAACACAGAGGTTTCGACGTAAACATGGAACACATGTGTGGCCCAGCCACAGGACCATGCTCCAAACCTCTTGGTGAAGGTGATCAATGAGAGTCCATTTAGCATCTCACACACACTTCCCAACACTGAGACCACTTCTTAAAAGCTCTGCTCCTTATAGTGTGGTAGAGAGTTCCACTACACATAGGAGCGATAATGAAGTAACAGGAATAGGAGTTGAAAGCAGTGCTGAAAAATCAGAAGCCACGGGCTATTGCTTCTGTCATTGGATCTTCTCTTGGTATTTTGTGTGTGCATGCACACACATGTATCTGAGAAATGTATGTCTAGCCATGTTGGGGTTAGGAAGGTCAGGTAAAGAACTTAGAGAGAGCTGTGGCCCTGACTGAAAGCTGTGGGGTGCAACCTAACCTTTCATTCTGAAGTGGTCTTTTTCAAAATATGTGAAGTCAAATCTGCTAAGTCTTGCCCATTTTCTACTAGTTTTAGGACCTAAGTAATCTCTCATTTTCTCCCACAAACTCACCACTGAGTGTGTGTAGTGCATTCCCTCAGGAGAACACAGTCTGAAAAATGGAATGGACTTCTTATGTTGCCCCAAGGCAAGAAGGCAAGTGGATTGTAACAATGTCAGATCACAGGAGCCAACTCTGTACTCAAGGTGGAGCTCCGCTTCCCCTGGGGTGATGGTCAGCACATGGCCTCTCTTCTTAAGGGTTCTCCTTCCTCCTTTTCTCCTGTTACACTTGCTAAGCCATCTTCCTGTTGACTTTCCTCCTGCTGACCCCTCCATGTGCTTAATTTGGTGTAAGTCTTTGCCGTGGTTTGTTTTACAAAGAAGTGAGAGCAGAGAGGCAGGGTCTCACAGTGAAGGCAGGGAGGGCGCTGAAGGCTCCTTTTTGGCTGCGGAGTTTTGTGCTCTGAAATCACGTGATAGTCACTGGTCAAGGACTTAGACAACACAAGTTCTTGACAGTGAATGTGAACGGTAGCACCATGAACTGACTAATCAAATTAAAATTCCCTTGAAAGACAGAAACTAAGTATGCTTTTTTGAATGAAGATCCGAGTTTGGAAAATGGAAAGGCCCCAGCTGATCTCTGAATATCCCCAGGATTGAGGTTGTGATAGATGACTTTGAGTTTCCTCCTGGGCTCACAGGGCAGCAAAGCTGTGGAGCCTTGCTTCTCTGCTGTTCTGCAAAGAGCCAGGCTGCCAGAGTGTGCAGGTAAGGCCGCAGCAGCCGCCAATGTATGAATGAATGGCCAGGCTGATTTCTAGAGAGGTTACAAGGCTGCTTGGCTTCTCTGAAATAACATCTGTTATTTGAACCATAAAACACGGACTCTGAATTATCTCAGAGATTAGCTACAAATTGTTTTTATTCTCCTGTTTAATGATCTTTATGAATCAATTAGAACAAAAGATAGCATGATGCAGGCAGAATCCAGAGAAGACAAACGAAATCTCAGCGACACAACATTAAGTACTATTAATATTTCTTTAACTAAAACCACAAACCCAGTTGGACATCAATCCCGAAGTCATTGGCAAACTTCTAGGGCTAGTTTTGGTAAAAGTGAAATTCTGTCAAGAATCTGCTACGTAACTGCTACAGACTTGTGCTTGAAGTAAAGAGACAAGAAAGGAGTGTGAGCATAGCTAACAGCACGACCCACACATCTTTGGGGTTTCTGCCTCTTGAAACACAGGGCCATGTTCTGACTGGGATAAAGTTCACGTCTGTATTTGGAAGTTCAGCACAGGAAGAGAGCACGTGGCATTCCATAAATATTTCCCAAGTCAATGAGCTGTTCTACATGGTGTTGAGAATCAAACAATTTATTGCTTGGTGTTTAAAATCAGCTTGTCACCACTGCAGGTGATCTTCCCACTGTTCTGAGAATTATATTCAGATATTCCAAGGCAAGAAGCATGCTCGTATTTAATCCCATAAATATTTGATGGCATATTTAATATGGACACAGATGGGAATTAGCACAGGTCCCCATTCTTGGCGTATTACTCTTCTCTTTGTGGTTTTACTGTCCTTTCTGTCAGCCTGGGACAGGGACTGCAGCAGGGCACTGCCATGCATGGAGGCCCATGGCTGCCAATGTGGCAGCAGGCTCCGGCCTCGGTGCTGTGACATATCTATTTAATTAACACAGCTGTTGCAGCAACTGTGTGAAGTGCAAAGGAGAGGGGCTATTCTCCAAAAGGCCTGGCTCATAAAAGAGGAAGATGAAGAAAAATTCCGGAAACAAAAGGCTTCCACCTTGTCCTTTGCACAGAGGCAAACATGCATCCTTGGCCCTTCACCACCTTAGGGGGATTAGCTGAGGGCCTGGGCATATACTTTGCACTTGTCAAATGTCACTAGAATTTAGTTTCCCACTTTAGAATGACCTGAAATCTGCTTGTGTGAAATTGCCTGTTAACTAACATGTAGCTGGGGTTCCTTGGTCTCTGGGTTTCCCCTTTAAGGTAGACAGAAAAGTCACAGAACCACCTACTTATCGTAACCCAATACAGCCAGTCATGTTCAGTTTGGAAGTTGTCTCATCAAAAATAGTGTGGAGCAAAATGGAGCAGCAGCAACTAAGATAGCCCAAGCCAATTGCCCCGAAAGCTGTACACATGCTCTCAATTCCCCACTCAACTTCATGTGAGAAAGAGGAATGTGACCTAAAGTAATCAATAAGTCAGACTGTGAGCAGGAGGGAGCACAAAAGAGAGCTTGGCTGGTGGTGTGGAACCCACTCCACCCCAACCCTCCCCACCCTTCAACTCTCCCCACCTCATCCCATCCCCCACCCTGCTGCACTAGCATCATTGTTGAATAACTGGACATGACAGCTTGCCATCTTATGGGGAAGAATCAAATGTCTATTTGAGGTATTTCCAGAATGAAAGGAGCAAACTAACCTCTTGGACTATGAAAGTCAAACATGAACAACACTAACTTACACAGGTTAGCCAGAGAGTTCAACATAGGAGGCATGGACAGTGCTTCTGAACTCAGCAGCTTGTCAGTTTGAAAATATTGTGGGCTGGAGAGCTGGCTCAGAAGTTAGGTGCACTGGATGCTCTTTGAGGGGCCCAAGGTTCATTTCACAGCACCTAAATGGCAGCTAACAGACATCTGTAACCCTAGCTCTAGGAGATCTGACATCCTCTTCTGGCCTCTGTAGGCCTTGTATGCACATGGTGCACAGATGTACAAGCAGACAGAACACCCACACACACAAAATAAAAATAAAAGTTTGCAATAGAAATATTGCATGTGGTAATGTTGTGACATATGCACGGCTAATTAAATGATTCCGTTTTGTTGCTAAAATGTGACATTCTTCTGATCTTGTGATACAGACTCCGGCTGTGGAAACCACACCGTGTGGATTTTGATCCACATCTTCCCTCTTCTGCCCAGCCACCCAAGGCCACACTTCTGTAGTGCTGCGTTTCTGACATGGGTAGATGCCAATGAGCAGTGGGAACATGCAAAAGAAATGACTTCAAGAATGAAAGCTCATTCACCAAATTACACTTAGAAGCAAATGACTCTGAGACTTTTCTTCACAATCTTACCTACACCCAAACTGTCTGCCCCTTTCCAGGCCTTTCATTTATGTACTACCAGTAGCTGACACAGAGCCTGTCATTAGTGCATACTAATTTCATATGGGTGATGGAACAGACTTGGATACTGTCTGTGGTATAGAACACAGGGCCACCTCCTTCACATGTTGCTATGGCTTTGTATTCTGAACACTACCCTTGATTTGCACGGTTCAGATTGTTGCCACACTGCAACGAGCACCGTCATTTGTTTGCTTTATATCTTCTCTTTTGCTTGGCTTAGCTTAAATTTTCAGGAAAGAATTACCAGATCAATAGGAATGTGCATTGTAATGGCTTTGGATTATAAAGCTAAATTGCTTCCCAAATAATTTTATTAATCTATAATGATACCAGTGGCGTCATGGTGAACAGTTTCATCCCAGTCTAAATTGGAATTAGTGAGAATCATAAAAAATGAAAAGCAAATAGAAAATTAATCGGGAACTGCTTGCTCTTCTTATTGGGCTTGTTTTACTGCATTGTCTATTTCAACACATCTTTTTGTGGTTGTGTTTATTGCACTCCGCACTGAATAGTCTCTAACATTCTTTAGTGCCTTATTTTAAGGCATAGATAATGACATTTTCCCTCCCCCAGCATTTAATAAGCTAATTGCTTCTTTCTACAAGTTAAGTTTTAACAAGGAGGTAGAAGTGTAGAAGGGAGGAGACAGGGAGGAGAAGGGGGGAGAAGTGAGGAGGGGCAGAGGGACAGAAGGACAATGACAATGACCAGCAGGAACTCTCTCTCCTTTGTTTTTTATAAGAAAACCTTATTTCTATAATCCTCACTTACATAAAATGCAACTTATCTACAAAATACAATTATTCATAAATAAAAGCGAAGTTTTCTTTTTAGTTAGGTAAAAATAAAAGGAAAGTGGGAGACATGGCAAAGATGTGGCAGCTATGTTAGTGCACTCAGGTCAGTTCCAGCAGAATGCATGGTGACATCAGCAAGGATTCATTCTATCGTCATGGTCACCGGTGCTGGGACAGCTGCAAATGCTGATGACAGCATGTCTTCCCTGGGAAGGCCAAACTGGGAATCACACTAGTGTGGGAAATGTGTACAAACCATACACAAAATCTAGCAAAATCCTTTCTCAATCCGGTTATTAGATTTCTGGCAAACTCCGATGCACTTAATACCTGCACATGTATGTATAGACAGGAATAATGAGGCTAGATATTGACATCTGTGATGGTTTTGAAGACATTGAGGGTACAGAGGAGCCATGAATGGCTAGATGTAGATCTCATGATTGGTATCACGAGCAGCAGCCTTGGACTTAGTATTCATGCAGAACTCATTAGAACAACCCAGACCCTAAAATAGTCAAACACACTTCCCAAATCCCTCAGTAATGACCCTTCCTGTCAAGAGCCACTGAGAGGAAAAGTTGGAGCTAGACAGTGTGGAGTAACAGCAAAGAGTACCATGTAGTGTGTGCAGGGAGGAAGATGAAGGTTGGAGGTATGGCCTTTGATCATTTCTGTCCAGAGGAGAATCTGTTGTGCAAGGAAAAAGGGAAGTCAGGGATAAAGACAGACACAGTTCCTAGACCACCCATAACATCCCCATGTAGAAAATTGTCATATGGGAGCAACTAGTCCTGCAGAATCAGAGTTTGACTATGGCTTTTCCAGCCAGGCATGGGTCCTCAATAGCCTGGCAGGAAGCCTGTGACACCTGCACTGAGCTGGGCACAGAAACCAGCCAGGATTCTGGATAGGATGTGGTGCAAGAGGGACAGAACAGAAGGCCCCATGTAGAGAGCTGCTGCAAGACCTATGGCATAAGAGTCACAGGCAGACACCAGCAAAGCTGGGTAAAATCAGGGAAAGCAGTAGCCTGCCTGTCAGCCAGAAGGGCAGCTGGGGCCCAGAGAAGCTGAGTGTGAGCTCAGGCCACAAGTCCAGCAGCCCCGGTGTCTCTGGCTACACATTTCAGATCATGCAGAGGTGAGGTAGGAAGATGCCTCCCAACCATAGCACAGGCTGATCAGATCCCAAGTAGCTCTGCTTGACACTTCCCTGCCTCACTGTAGTGAACTCAGAGCAGTCACCATCCCTGTAGACACTCAGGTACCATCTCTGGGAAGAAAAACACATGACAGTGATCAAATCTGAGTGTCTGATCCCCTATGCAAGAAGCTGTTCAAATGATTGCACCACAGAAAGACAGCATTGCTGATAGAAGTTAACACAAAATTCCAGTGTTTCCTCACCGTGTAGGATGGGATGGTATTCTGGAAAAAGATGCAAAGATAAAATACACTCACTGTCTGAAAAGATGAAATACACCCACTGTCTTTAGATTTCACCATGGAGGCTGAGTGAATGGGGATCCCATTTAATCATTCCATAGAATTTAGACACAATTAACTGAAATTTAAGCTCCAGACTGGACGCAGGGATGAAATGGAGTTTTGTCTCCAAGGGACCTAGAATAGTAGAAGAGGGGCTAGTACGCATATGGCACATACTTTCTTGAGGAAATGTATCCTATTGTTCTTAGTAATAATGATACTAATGATTACAGTAGCAATGATTGGTTATCAAGCAAGGAAGTTTGTGGCAAGGGAACTATTAACTCAGCACGAAAACCAATACTTGAGTAGTTCAAACTCTTTTCACAGCTCACATTCTAATACCCACTCCTCGGCAAGTCAATATGAACAGGGCTTTAGTTCATTTTAGGAATCCAACCCAACTCAATTAATTAAAGTGGAGTGGCATTGGGCACCCACTCTCCTAGTCACTGGCTGCATTTACAGTGGACATTCAATAGCCCTATATAATTGCTGTCACCATGTTGGCTGGGCAGCCCAGCTCTAGAGACTAAACATGCTTAGATGTATTTCTGTCACTGCTAAATCTCACTGGGAAGCTGCAGCCATCTCTGAAGACCCTCCAAAGCCTGCTAAGGGGTGAGAGAAAGTATTGCTATATCCTTCATCAAGGCTTCCTTGCAGAGCAGAATACTACCAATGTGATCAGGACAGCCTAAGAAAGCATCTCACCTACAGTATAAGTTTGGGACTTAAAAGGTAAGCTGGAATTATCTAGAAACAACATTTATAAGAAATACTCAACAATCTTAGATACCTTAAAAAGTCACAAGTAAACATGCATTTCCAATTTAATATACTCTTTTCTTATAATTTTGTGTATATTCCAAACATCTAAGAGCTACCACAGAAAAATATTTCCTTATAATATTTTGTTCCTTTCATTACTTTTTTTTTTTTTAATGAACAACCTAGAACACAAATGTCAAATTCCAAAACAGTAGTTAAATAACCAAACTCCCGGGCCCAGTTCTTTCATATTTTAAAGAGGAATGAGTCTATGCATTATGGATTTGTTGCGAAAAATCACACTGTGATGCCAAATGACAATGGGCAAACTGTTAACCCGCAAGAGCCTTGAGAAGACATGAGTGGTAATGTCACTCATGCCTCCTTCTCTGTTGGGCTCTGGGGATGGCTGCCATCTTTGAAATATATCCAGGTTTCTGGCACTAGGCACTGACCGATAGACAATTCCAGTGAAACACAGGACAATAACACTGAGGTGAAGAATTGGAGACAGAGAGAATCTCAGAAGACACCTGTTCATAGAAGACTATAGTGACAGTCCCATGCTATAGACCACCTGCCACTAGAGGGGTGTGCAAAACACACACACACACACACACACACACACACACACACACACACATACACACACAGCTGCAATGCTGGGGAGATGACCCTGGGCCTAGGGAATGTTACCCATTAGTCTTTGGAACTAAAAATTCCAGTTAAATATAGTATTATAGATCTAGCACCCCAAAACATAAATTCTTCCAATATGGAATCATAGAGAAACCAAATCAATAGTTTTATCTGGTTATGTTAAATATTAATACCTGATCCTTCTGGAGAAGGAAGCTGGAACACTGGCCAGGCCAAACTCTCTATCCTTGCATTCACCACTCTGCCATCTAAATCTCCCTAGAATCAACAGGATTTCTTTCCTTTGCTAATTTCAAATTCCTACTACTATGGGTTGGTTTCAGTCACAGGGAGATCTAGTTTGTGGTGTCTTTGCTAATAACTCTTCTCTATACATGGCTATACTCATTCCATTGTTCCATTTTCTGTGCCGCCTAGAGCTACCCAAAATGAGCTAGTGGTTGCAACAGACCCCTCATGCCCTAAATATTTGTCACCTCTTCCTTCAGGAAAAAAAATGCTGACTCTAGTTGGGTAACAGTCCCCTCCTCTTCAACTTTAAAATTAGGTCATGGTTATAATGTCTTGTCCAAAATAAACCTATAAATAAGACTTATAAATATCTCCTGGAGTTGGGGAGATATCTCAGTGGGAGACTCGAGAAAGATGACTCAGTAGGTAAGAGCACTTGTTGCATAATTATGAAGCTCTGAGTTCAAATCCCCAGCATTCACATAAAAGTATGGGCATGGTCAAGACTATCCCCTTCCTGAATACAGTGGAGGATAGAGACAGTAGCATCACTGTCTGCCAGCATAGCTCCAGGTTCAGTGAGAAACCTGGTCTCAAAACAATAAAGTAGGAGATGATAGAAAGAACATCCAGTGTGTTTCTCTGGATTCTGCACACAAACATGAATGCTCACATCTCTGCTCAAGCCCCTACATGTCATACACCTTACAGATGTGCACCTTCGTGTGCATAACACACACACACACACACACACACACACACCACAGGGGTAAAAAAAAATAGCCTTGATCACTATGTAGTAGAAAGAGCACATTAGATACATATAAAGTTAGGTTGTGAAGGAAATGCACAGTGAAAACTATTTAGCCATCAAACACAAAGATCTAATTGCATGCACTACTCTGTCAGCGAAGTCTCCACTCACCCATTATCCAAATCTCTGAAGTAGAACTTGCCTGCTCATAGTCATCTGGAATCATAGAGGAGTCACTATGAGGAAAAGAGCATTGAAATTCAACCCACTTTCTGTCTCTCTTGTCTTTCTTAAAGTTAGCTTGCATTTTGATGTGCAGAGAAAGACACTATGGGTATCTAAGCTCTGGTTCACTGACAGTAAATGGCATAACAACAAAAGAGAGTTGCAGCAGCTTAATGAAGAATGGCATAGGGCCTGAGATTAGCACCTGAGAATAGAGAGCTGAGCAGCATTGCATGACCAAAATGTCATTTCTCAGGAAGGCTACTGGCGATATCTTTATTAATATCTAGCAATGACAACATCAACAATGTGATACCAGAGCTGAACCACATTGCCCCAAGATGAAACATTTACTCTACATGTTGGATACTACATGAAGTTTCTGTTAGTTTTAACAATTGTTAAAGTGCTTTTGCTGTATTCTTTTCAAAATATTTTTCAGGTGTGGTGTGTGTATGTGTGTGTGTGTGTGTGTGTGTGTGTGTGTGTGTGTGTGTATTATGCATGTCATGTCAAGCATGTGGAGGTCATAAGACAACTTATGGAGTTGGTCATCTCCTTCTCCCACATAGTTTCCGGGGATGGACTCAGGTTGTCAGGCTTGGTAGCAGGTTCCTTTACCCTCTAAGCCCTTTGCTGTATTCTGTTTGAAGGTCAGAAAACTTAAAGCAAGAAGGAAACATTCATAAAAGCTTACAAATACAAACTCAGTGATCATATACAGGGTTTTTGCTATTTATTTTGTATATCAGCAAAATTATGAATGGTGGGTAGATAGCAGGGTAGTGACCTCACATTGACTCCTGTTTCTTTGCTTCCAAGTCCAAGTTGACAAGTTCAAGAATAACCACAAGACAGTCTTGAAAATGCTTACAGATTGGGCTTGGCCTTTCTTACTGCTCTTAGAACCTCAAAAAACTCATTTAAATGAACCCAGGTTAACTTATATGAGAAGAAAATACAGAACTTATTTATTAGTGATGCCCAGCCAAATCTCATCCTGGGATTCAGGGTAGCAGGGTCTACAGAAACAGGAGAGGGCCCAGCTAAAGCTATTTTCACTGTACCTGGTCCCAATTTACCCAGAAGAACCCAGAGATAAGTGAATGTTTTTTTTTCCTAAGACATGAAGTTCAAAGGTAGTTTATATGTGACAAAGTTAACTAATTCTCCACTCTCCAAAGAAAAGTTTGTTGTCTTTGTTGTGAGAAACAAGACAATTATTGTCATAGCAAAAGAATGAAGATCTTTGTCAGTCATTACAGTTGCTTTGGGGAAGCCTTTAAAACTGATCTATGTGGAAGACTTGCAAAGATACAAGTCAACCCAGACAACGTGGCAGATGGTTTAGATTTATATTTATGTAGCTCATGTTTAATTGTCTACTGTCCATTTTCCTCCCCTTGACTAGGTGGTTATTTATGATAATCACAATTCTTTAACTGGCTGGTGTTTCCAAAACTATTTCTTCCCCTGGATTCACTAGGAAGAAAACCAAATCAAACAAAAAAAGCCACCAAAGCTCTGAGGCACTATTATAATTGTTTTACAGTTTCATTAGAGAGCATCCTGTCTGTTAAGCATGCTTCCGGAACTCTAATGATAATAGTGTTTGTTGCTACTGCTTAATTCCCCCTCAGGGTGTCTGCCTTTTACAGTTACAACTGCAATTGGAAAGTCGCTCATCCACATGTTCACACCAATTTATCCATTAATTTATTTGACCTGTTAATCCATTAGTTACTTGTCCAATAATCCATTAAACTGCTTAAAATAATATTTGCTGTCTCTAGTGTGGGATGCCTTTGGGTCAAAGATGACGAGTCCAAATTATTAATGATGAAGCTATTTTATTCATTTTGGGAACTTTGATAGTGCCATAAAGCAAGCTGTGAATGCCTGCTTAATTACATGACTGCCGAGGAGCTCATAAAGGCCAGTGATGGGATAATAACTCATTCCTAGGCTTCACTATCATCCAACCACTTATTTCTCTATCCAGAAAGACCCATGGATGTAGAAACCAGACCATACATGACAGTGCATTTACAAAGTGGGGAAGGACAACTGTGCCCTTGAAAGCTGGCCGTTTGGTTTGGAGACATAAGTTTTCAAAGCAACTTTTTATAATTATCAAGGGGAAGATAAAATCCTTCTCCAACAAGGAGGTTTTGAAAGAGGGAGGATTGAGGGAACATGTGGAGCTTAAGGGCTGATGTGGCTTCTTCTCAAGGACACACACCTCACAGGACACAAAAACCATTTGGTTTTTCTTTCTCTCGCAAGAGAGAGCCTAACAGAAGCAAAAATACCAAATGAAAATTATGCTGAGAGGGGCCAAATGGAAAGCTATGACTAGCCCAACAGGGACACCACACGGAAGGTGTGTGTCTGTCATGGCCATTCACGGGTCTGCAGCAACAAGCTCTTCTAATTTTTATGATAATTGGAAATCTATAAGTCAAAGTGAAATTCAGTTTTAAACATCTATTTAGAGCAAGTTCATACTCATCAAAGTATATGATTTTGAATGTGAGCATCCAGTATCTTCCATGGAAGGGAACCATGCAGGATGAGAAGTGTGAAAGAAGAAATACGTGTATTGAGTCCAGGGCATGGCAGTTTGCTTAGTCAAAATTTGTGAAATAGACAAATTAATTTATCTAATGTCCAACTGAGTGATGCTAAATAGTTCAATAACCCACAGGATATTTGGGGATTTATACTGACCATTAACTGTGGCTTTCCTTACTCTTTTACATGGGTGAGCCATGACTACAGACACCACTGGTCTGTTCAACATCTGTCCAATGTCCTCATTGTTCTGCTTTTTGTTAGAGACTTCAGAGAGAGATGACTATAAACGGAGGTCAGTCACAGGTGACGGGAGAAGTGACCCCTGACTGTGCTGTTCTTAATCAGACCAAGGAGTGTGTTAGCAAACATATACACTGAGGTGTGGAAATCATAAAGTATCACCAGACAAATGAGAGAGGTTGGTTAGCAATGCAAGCCACCTGCTGATACTGCACAAGTGATTGTGAGAGACAAATCAAGACACAAGTCTTCCAGGGTGAAACAACTCCTGCCTCTGCTCCCACACTTTAACATCATTTCTCTCAAGTAATTAGTTGGTCTTCCCCTTGACTCCCACTCCAGGCCTCTTCAATCTTCCTGCTGACTGAACTAACACAGTCTCTCCCTCTTTGACTTCTCCAAGTTCCAATAATAGGTACATGTCCACTTGGCTTTGGAATGTCTGGACAATTAGAACTAATGGCTAAAGGTCAATGCCAAAGAAGAATAATGTGACAACAACCTAAGATAATAAAGGAAGAACTCAAAGGAACTGGAACCACTGTACTGTCTGTTTAAATTTTCCCAATGGGCTTCTCAACTTTAACAATCTGCGTGGCTAACCAGGCAGATTGTCCTTCCATGTTAAGCTGTCTCATCTAAAAAGAAACTAAGACTTGCACACAGTATGTAGAATTTCAATACAGTTCTCCCGTGCTTTCAGTGACAAATTCCTTCCCAGTTTTTTAAGATCACATTGTTATTTTCTGCAGATTGTTATGGAGGGGGTGGTGAGACTCAGCTTAAAGAGATAAATCTAATCCAAGTACCAGGACAAGATACTTGTCACAGAATCAAAGGGGTCATGAAGAGGCCTTCTGCGTGCCAGACACCCATAAATATAAACATGTTGCACCCACTAGTTCATTGAATCCTTACAATAGTGTGAGGCAGGTACCAAACTCTCCTCATGTGACATGTGGCAGCCTGAGATGGACTAACCCGATGAAGGTAATGGAGTGAACTCACAGTTGTGCTGGAACTAAGAGGTCCAGCCAACCCCAGAGTTCATGATACTCACAGACATGAAAGATTGGCTTGATTTCATGTTTACTTTCTTAACTCTGTTCCTCCAGACTACAAGACAAAACCTACCCAATTCTCTTGTGGATTGAGGCAGAATAAGTCACTATCTTTTCTGAAAATATCCATATCTCCACCTTCAAGGATAGTGGCAGACCATTTCTCGGCCTAGACATAGCTGTTCTACACAGAGTTTAAGTGCTCAGCATAGTTTTAGATCCTCATGGTTACCCTGACAGAAATACTTTCAGTATAAAAAAGAAGCATGGTCAAAACAAGCATATATAATGCCATGACATTCTGAGTCCCTTCTTAGAAGCAAGCCTGGCAAACGTTCCCTCCAAACTTTAGTAGCCACAGTAGAAGAGAAGTTTCACTAAGCTACCTCCAGTCCTGCCTCTGTGATCAAAAAGCTCCTTGCAGCATCATTTTCACCAGCATTTCCAACCTGTCTTAGCTCACAAATGCCATCAATACAAATAATGTGAGCACCACCCACACTGTATGAACTAAGGAGGAGCCCTAGCATGTGTCTTCCATATTAGTAGGGTACCTAGACAAACTGACATCAGTACACTTCATGGAGGGAAATCTGGAAGGGAAAACAGAAATTTTAGAGCACTTCAGGGAAAGAACCTTTAGGAGAAGATACTAGAATTCTCCACCAAATTACAAATTACACCTACATCAAACAAGCTAGCAAATGGTCACCGCCAGTTTTATAGACTTGTGAGCACTGACATATAGGAAGGGCAAGCACGAACAGCAACATACATGATGACCATCTCATGTCCTCTGTCTCTGTTACATGGTCACAGTAAGCAATACCTAGCTACTTCCTACCTCAAGTCTTCTGAAGGCTAAAATGGTTAAAATACAAAACAAGAAGTTCATGTTTAATGAAAGATGTTCTCGTTGGAAGCTCGGCACTAGAGAGAAGGTTCAGGGATAGTTCCTAGAGGCAAATTCTAACTAACAGCATTATGGTGCTAATGTTTCCTAACTCATGCACAGAAAACAGTGGATATTTTTTTAATCCATGAGAGCTAGCAAGGTACAGATTCCTATGAAGCTATTTGATTTGTAAATTTCTGCAAAATATCAATTACCCTAAGCATAGCCTTTAGCCAATCAAATAAGCGTATAATATGCTCACAATTCTTTCCATAGTTTCCTACAATAAAAGAGTGATTCTACCTGACAGAGCACATGTAGGAGAAGACAAAGCTTTCTGCAGCTCAATAAAAACTCAGCTTGAGGGTACTGTGATGATGAAAACAAAAAGGGAAAACCCTCAAAAATCTAAGGTGGGAGAAATCCCTCTCTCCCCTTTTGTTCTGCTAAGCCTGCATTTGTCAGAGATGGAAGCCCTCTGCTGGCCAGGCTGTGCCTGAGCACTGTGGTCCCCACACAGCTTCCCTTCCCTTTTGGGAAGAGAAAGATATACTCACCCCAGGATTACAACTATACTTGCCTTTGACGTTTCTTTTAAACCTTAAATATTGACGGAATGCAACTGAAATATTTCTGAAGACACAGATGTCTGCGTGCTTCTGTTCTTAGGTTTGTTATACATACAGCAATCTAGCTGAGACCCTCAGGCTACTCCACACCGCATTTAGGAAATGGTTCTGTCCCCATGATTGGTCACCTCCCACCAGGTTTCTAGAATTCTCCATAGTTACAATGTTTTTCGGGATTTAGAGGATTTAGTCCTAAAAGTTATTCTGCTTCCTCAATTTGGTTCATTACACAAATAATAGTCATAATGTAATGGAAAAATAATGTCATTCTCAGGGGAGGCTAAAGTAAGACCAAGCCAGCATGAGAAGGCAAACTAGATCAAGAAGCTCTGAGCGTGACAACCAGGAGGGAAGCCATTAAGCCTTAATGCTCGGATACAGACAGCTGACCCTGAACAAAAATAGATGCTTTCCCCAAGTGTGGCCTGTATAAAAGTCTTGGAAATTAATTCACTGCACTGTGTTAGTACTCTTCTCTATTTTATGCTGCACTTCAGAATTTTTCCAACACTTAAACAACATGAACTGCCATTGAGCCAAGGAGAGACAAGATCTTACCCAACACCAACAGCCACGGGGCCAAGAAGACCCACTACACACCATCCTGCTCTATGGAACAAGGCACAGCTTGGCTCTAAAAATATGAACATCAAAAGTAAATGGTTTTTTTTTAAAAAGTAGGAACTCAAAAAGCAAATTCCAAGGTATCTACAAAAGAAGCCTGCAAGGAATTAGAATGCATGGTTCATTAACAGACACAGAGCATTTGTAGGAATAAAAGGAGTAAGAGGGAGAGGGAGCAAGGCCCTGTTACTAGGTTTTGTTAGTAGCCCTGAATGGCCTCTCTAGTAAGCCGACCTCTGTCTCAGGTACTGTGAGTTTACCTTCTCTAAACTGAGGATGGTGATAGAACTTGTTACATAAAATGGCATACCAAGAGTCCCTTCCCTGGGATATAATGTCTGCATCATCCTTATAAGGCCCCTCAACAAACAAAGTATGAGTCTACCTAAGTTCAGCCTGGGGAACCAATAATCATTTGGGGCTTATTTGTAAAGCAGAGATGAGGGGTTACATGGGTGGCTCCCAAGGAGCCTCACTGTGATGTCTTAACCCACTATGGATGATGGCTTCCCTATAGTTGCTTATACAGACCCCCTCTGGAATGCTCCTCAGCCAATAACTTGAGCCCTTCCCAAGATTCTGAGGCAATTAGGACATATTGTAAATACATGTCTGGAGTCACAGGTGAGGGTCCAATGACCCTCTCCAAACACACACACACACACACACATTTTCTCTGAGGTGAATCCAACAGAGGTGAATGGCCTCTCTCTCAGGTATAGTAAGTTTCTTTCCTTTAACATGAGGATGATGATAGATTCAGTTACATAAAATAGAGTAATACAGATGATCTGAAGAAGATGGTGCTTATTTTGTTTGGAATAACACATTCTAAAACAAACAGATCTGAGGTTGAAATGTCCCCTCCACACACATATACACAGGGCAATCCACAGCAGAGACTGACCTGACAGTATTCATCAAAGCACTTAATGCATTGCTGTTTAAGGTGTAGGCTCAACTACGGAGGCTCACTACTGCTGGTTTGGAGCAATGCCTAGAGACTTTTCAGATTGTCAAAACAGGGGACTAGAACTGACCAAGTAGAAGCCAGAAATGCTATCTCGTATCCTTTACCTGGACCAACCAGGTCAACCCCTAAATAAGAAATCAATACTGCCAAGAAACCTGCTCTAAGAATATACTGTAAAAGACACCCTAAAGGAGACACAAACCCATAGCTGTTTACATCATGCTCTAGAAAACCAAATTGCTTTCCTTGTCATTCATGGGGTATGATCAAAACTAGGTTCAAAGACGATAGTCTCCATAAATCCAAATTGGGCAATTGTGTTGCTGATGGCCACTTGGCTTGCTGAAGCCCGTTGCTGACCATCCCACTCCACTTGTTCTCTGTCCTTCAGCCCCAGCCCAGTACCTTTAGTATTTGGAGATATTTTGATAATCTTCACAAGTCCAAAGTCCACCCCACCTCCTCCTTAATGGGAAGCTCTGCAGAATTCTTCCCTCTGAGTTTGCAAGAAAGTCTCAGATAGCCCGTCCTCAGAAATAACGAGTTAGCCACACTGTTAGTAGAGGACTGCCTCACATAAGGAAACAATTTTACCGTGTGATTGTGTAGCGTGGTGATCTTGTGGGACTCCCAACAGTGGGAGTCTTAGAATATATTTGGTCAATACATGCCTAAGTAGGACTGAAGGAAAACTTCTCATATTCAAAGACAAAGAACTAAAACCTCCTCATGATATGAGCAAAACTAAATCCTTAAAATGAGAAGACATAATCCTAAGATCCCAGAGTGTTTGAGTACAGAACACAAGAGGGAGAGATCAGAGTCCGACAAGTGAAGATTGAAAGGCATCCTTCCAAGCTCCCTTTCTCTGGCTGTGGCTAACATCGAGTCTGTATGTGATGCTAACCACGTGCTCTGAGAATTAACTACTATTTGTGAGGAGGAAGAATCCAAATCTCAAATCCAATTATCAACTATCATATCACCTCAAAGTCTCCACACTTGGCCGAACATTTTTTCAAATATAAAAATAAAGATAATAATGCCAACTTTGCACAGATTGTAGAGAGTAAGAGAAGCAGAAATAAAGAGCTTGGAACACAGGTACATTTCATCACTGCTTAATGCACATGTTCTTGGCTATCTTAGCTCCTCCCTCATCTTGATGAATATCACATCTTGTTATCAAATTATTCTTCAGGTCTCTTGTTTTTCCTTTTTACTATATCTTATTAACATAAAATACTTCTGGAAAAAGCAACATCATCAAATATAAATCCTACTGTAGAAACACCCAGTAGCTGTGAGTGCTCAAGGCCATGGATTTCTTTCCAGCTATCATGAGAACAACCCTGAACAGAAAATACCCAACTGTATGAACCTTGGGGGTCCATGTGCCCTGTTCTGTTGGGCTATACCCTCAGGGTCTTTGCTCTACACAGATAGACACTCCTGATATCCACTCCTTGCAGAATAATGAAAGCTGGCACTGCCTGTGGTCAGAGAGACACCCCAGATAAACTATCAATGAAAAGAAGAAAAGAAAATCTGAAGAGATCAACATGCAAGGCTACAACTCAGGATTGGGGGCATCTTAATGATGGGTTTTGTTGTCGCTTAATTGCCTTTAAGTTTGTTTTGGCAGGTGTCTGGAAACCATATGACTAATTATGGACAGAAGATACAGTTTTCTGCTTGCCATTGTTAGATGGCCTATCAGGAGAAGTTCCTAGTGCAGCATTAATTCTGAAGTTCATCCTATCCTCATGGCAGATGATGAAACCTTCCAAGAAGCTGGGGAAGGCTCTGGGATCCCTGATATTCAGGATGCTTTGCAAGACTTCCTAACATTTTAGTGGGAAACAGAATTCAGCCATTCCCACACAGCAGAAATCATGGGATAAATATTTCCTTAGCCCCACACTCTATGCCAAGTCTGGTCGGTGCTGGACAAAAAGAGGTAGAGGCCAAGGTCTCCAGGATTCAGCCCCACAGTGCCCATAAGTTATTTATTCTAAACTTACAATTCTGTTAGTTTTAAATGAAAACAGATGTGTAGATTCATTACTCTGTAATTATTTGGTTCTTTGGTATATTATCTTGGATTGTTTCTATCTATGGTGTTTGCCAGTCATAAATACTTGGTGTTAGGAATAAGGGTCACTGTGACAGAGACATGGATTAGTTTTTTCCCATCTATCAACTTTTTCCTAAGTTGCTAATCTCTGTCCACATCATAGGCAGACACATTTTGCTCTCTAAGATTAGATGCTCCCATAGAGAGCTCACTGGAAGTCAGGTGGTACTCAACTCATGACAGCCAGTTGACTGGCCACTGCTGTGGGATAGTGCATAGGATGGCCAGAGCCAGCTGTGGCCCAGAACTGACCTCTGCTTCCTATAGTCCAAGGTAAGGCAAGGCAAGGCAGCTCTTGTTCTGGAAGCCTGGCATCTTCCATTGTGGTTCACTCACACAAACTCCTAGACAAACACTCTTACTGAGATACTATGACTATGTCTCAGTCTCATGCTTCCAGACACAGATTGAATCAATGACTGCAAAGCTCTATGAAGAAAAGAAACAAATTTAAATAGTTCAGCATGTAAATGTGCATATTATTTTTCCGCAGAGCTCAGAGGGAACATAACTTGTGTCCATGGGTAGAGAAACCTCAAGCACTTACCCATTAACATGACCAGGAAATGCTTTTCAAGTTTGATTTGATGTTGTATTTGATGAAGGAATTAATACTGCCTTTTAACTAAGTCCAATTGGATTGTGTTTAGGAAGCTAAACTCACTATATATGACATCTCCACTGGCCAAAATGATGAATCAATAAATCTTTCTAGATCCATATGAAACCTCTGAAGCATTCTCAAGAGTGTAAATACAGCACACTTGGCTCTGCACTTCAGGTTCTTCTTCTAATTGGGAATGCAGACAGACATGTGAATCTTTATATAGCTGCACAACCTGAATGTGTTGACAGAAGGAGAGGGCCAACAGCCTGGTAGACATACAGTGTGCCCATAGACACTGGGTAATTTCATGGAAGAGGTGATGCTAAAGTGAGGTTGCTGATGGCATTTTAGCTTAGGGGTGAAAGTTACATCCAGCTGCGAGGAAAATCATAGATTATTGTGAGGGTTAATTTTTAACTGTCAACTTGACACAGCCTAGACCCTGGGAAGAGAATCTTAATGGAGGAATTGTCTAAATCAGGTAGGCTGGCACGGATGTCTATGTGGGATAGTCTTGATTAAATATAGTTGATGTGAGAATATCTGGCCCACTATGAGTAGTGTCATTCCCTACAAAGCCCAGAGCTGTATTAGAGAGGAGAAAGTAGGCAAGCATGCATGCCTGTATCAATTTACTTATTTTTCTTGGCTCGGGACCACATATATGACACCATCCCTTCCCTGCTATGATATTCTGAAATCATAAACCAAACAAGCTCCTTTTTGTTGTTTTCTGTTAAGATATTTCACCACACCAACAGAAAAGAAAATTAGAACAGGTACAGAGGTGATAGCTTGGGTACACAGAAAAGAAGTTGGGAGGTGGGAAAATGATTAACAAAGCAAGTAAGTTAAGTTTACATAACTCAACTCCTCTGTATCCAACTTCATTTCCCTCTGCTCCTGAGCAGATGAATACTCAGGTCAGTCTTTTAAACAGTACCACACAGAAAGACAAAGACAAGTCTGAATAAAATGAACCAGCAGGAGGGCACAGACTCTTTGCAAGGGTTAGGAAGAACCCACCTTGAGCTAGAGACAAATACTAGAACAATGCTCTTGAATCCACATATAAAACTGTGGGGAGCAGATGAAGTCCTGAGAGAATGCACACTGTTGACATAGGCCATGACTCAGATCCATGAAAATGGCTAAGACTTCCTCAGGCTAGGTTCAGGAAATGACAAAGCCTGCCTGCCTGGTGAGTGAAATCATGTTAACAGTGTGAACAGAAAGCACTACCATGGCTTCCTACTTTTAGATATTTGTAGCTTGAAACTGTTCTCTCACAGAGATCTCCCACAGAGTCCAGGTAGTCCTTCCCCTGACCAGCCAGCCCCACCCTCTGATACTGTACACAATAGATACTACAAGTTTTCAGATTGCATTATCTGTGTCCTCCATCACAGCAAGCCGAGTTCACCTGGTCCTAGCTTCTCTGCATGTGTATCTGTCTTTAGTGTCCACTATTCCACTTTCTTTTTTCTTTTGGTTTATTTGTTTTGTTTTGCCTTTTGAGACAGGTGCTCTCTGTGTAGCTCTGGCTGTCCTGTTACTCACTCTGTAGTCCAGGTTGGCCTTGGAACTCAGAGATTCACCTGCCTTTGCCTCCAGAATGCTGGAATTAAAGGCCTCGGCCACCACCACTGGGTATCTATTATTTCTTAATTCTCAGTTGCCCCAGTCATGTTTCCAGGAACAACCAACCCATGCAGGGCACAGCATATAATAAGGCCAAATAGTGTGAAAGCCTAATTCTATCAGTAATGTCACTTGGGATCTCCAAATAATCAAGAAGACAAATTCATTTCCAGGTTCAGAGGCTTTGACCAAAACTTTTCCTAATTATGCAATTAATCACAGCTTTACTGAGAATCACACCTTCCCCGTCCTCTTTCCTTCTTTTGTTTCTTCAAACCCCTGGTTGTATAGACTGAAAGATTTTCTTTTCTGTTTCCTTACTTTCCTCACAACACTGTAGCAAATGGGGGAACATTTACTATCTGTTCACCTCCACATGCTAACACACTGTTGGGATGTTTGTTAGCCAAGGTTTCCCATTAGTGCTCTCCAGAAAAATGACTAAAATAATGATTTGTTAAAACTTGAATATGATTTCAAAATGGGGAAAGAATGACATATTAATTTTCTTTGGATGCTAAGAGCATCTAGTTCTCTCCTAGGACTATGGTCAGAGGAAGCTGAACTTCCAGTGGGTTCTGTGTCCATCCATCCCTACTATTGTTACTTGCTGCCTGGAAGACTGGCTACTACTGTCGCTGGGCACAGCCTCTCGCTGACATTTTCCTCAATAGACAAATAAAGCTACTATTGTCTAGGGACAGCCAGTCTCCAGGAACTGGGTAATATGGGGTAGTGATCCAGCTCATTGTTTCAACCATTCATCATTCAAATAAAGCTGTCTTAGGGACTGAAGATGCATCTGAGTTGGTGGTAGAGCACTTGCCTGGCTGGGCAAAGCCCTGGGCTGGGGCAAAGCTGAGTAAGGGTAAAGAAAGATAAGAGGGGAAAAAGAATGGAGAGAAAGAAAAGTAAGATGAAAAAAACCCGAGGGTGCAACAAAAGAAAATAAGAATGACTAAATCATCTATTAATGCAAGATGAGGACTCCTCAGTGGACATCTGCTACATGCTGGCTTCCCACAGTACCATTGCATCCTTTGTGAAGTCTGGAAGGAACTGGTTGGGTGGAACACACCATAACTGTAATGAGAAGAAGTCTTTGGAAAAGCACGAGAATGCACACAGGGTGGGAGGGAAGCAGAGAGTTCTATTTTTGGTTTTGACAGCAGAATTGTTTTTGAAAAAAAAATCTGTAATTTCCTAGGCACAAAGGCCTCTTCTGACATATGTGATCATTTATCTCCTATCTATTCAGCACCTATCTATCATCTAGCTAGCTATCACCCTGTTATTGCTATGGCAACGACCACCACTGCAGGTAGGTGTTTTGACATCCAGAACCATGCTTCAAGTTCATGGGATCTGTCGCCTGAGGTGAGCAAATGCACAGAGTGTGCTCTTGGGCTCTTTCTTAAATCACGAAGTTTCAGACTGGCCTTTCAGGAAGACTTGCATTGCTGATGTTTCAAAGCAATTCCAGCCAAGATGTTTCAATGTAGTACAGAAATTAACACAGGTGTAGATTGGTTTCTTTCTGGGCCTTTAACTCTTGATTTTCTCCCCCCCCCCCATCCCTCCATCCCTCTTTGAATATGCATTTCTTCCTCCCACAGTGCCTGCTGGCAAACTTCCAAGATTTTTATCAGATCTTCAAAGGAGTGAATTACTCGTCTTAGGTTATTAAAATGAAAGAGATGCATAATACCACTTCACATTCAAGCCTCATGAACCCCAGCTCATCCTTCTCTGTACAGGCATCTGGAGGCCCCCAGCCCAGATAAGTCCTTCTATCTGTTCCAGCTGCAAGGTGCCACATCCATAGACTCCCCTTGATTCTAAGTAATTCAATAGACCTTTGGCTTTGCCACCACACAGAGTTTGATGCTATATATGTATTTTTCATAATTCATAGTTACTATGAGCTATTATTTTCTTTAAACAGACTTCAAGGCAAAAATATATTTTTACAGTTTGGCTGTGTTACCTTTAACACGAGCCAACACGAGCCAATGAGTTGCATAGGAAATTCAGAGAAATGGAGGGTTGCTTGGTGTCTTTGTGACAGATGCCCCTGCGAAGAGAAGACAATGGGCAAGGTAATGGCATTAAGGATGAGCACACAGAGATGCTGTGAGAAAAGGTGCTTTCCAGAGTGCTTCTGACTGTGCCATGAAAAAGGCTGGGGGAGAAGCACCCAGCTGAGACAGAAGCTTGCACAAAACACAGCAGTACTGAAAGGGGACAAAGATCTAAGTGAATATCACTCACTGGGTGGTAGCAAGATGACAGTGAGGTTTGGGAAAGGAGACCCTCAAAAAGAATTCTTGAGAAGGACAAAACCCACCTTAAAATCTTGGGGATATTCTAGTCCATCACATGGGGGAATCTACTTGCTTAATGTGAAATGGAAATATGTGTTATAATACACCCCTAGTCATTATTTGGACTACTGAGGAAGCAAGTGTTTCACATCTGGGAACTATGGACTCGGTTGAGTCCGTTTTCGCCTAGCTAAAAGGGAAAAAACTTCGTGTGAAATCCCCCAGCACAGATAACTGCAAAGCTTTGCTTCCAGGAAGAGCGGATTGCTGAATTACCATGTCTCTTGTAATGTGGATTCCAGAAGCCTTTATCAGAGCAGCAAAGGTGAGTAGAGGCCCTTCGTGCTTCACCCTTGTAAGGCTGATGGATGGACTGCTTACCTGAACTCGCTGAATTGTGTCCTGTGGAGGAGCAGCACTTAAACATCTTCTGTTCTTTGGGGGGGTATAGTTGGCATTGTCTTTCTGTCCACCAAACCCTGTTCCTTCTCTTACATTATTGCAGAAGTCCCCTCTGGGACCAGAGCAAGGCTAGGTATGCCATAAAAATGTACCAGAGAGAGGCCAGTGCCGTGTGCCTACGAAGGGACTGTGAGATTACTAATCCTGTGGATTTTGGACAAATTGTTACACAGAACATTAATCTCGTGATACTGTGAAAGCATTTTAGAGCACTCGTCTAATTCACACATACCCTTCCATGTGGCCGTCAATATTAGAAGACTTCCTTGGCTACCAGGTGTCCCAGGAACACAGCCTGACACTAGTGTTGTATTCATGATCTGAGCTCTAGCCCTCTAGCCGTGGCTCCTTGCCCTCCTTTTCTCCTGCTATAGGCTGAACGCCCAGAGTTAGTAGCTTAGAGCCTGCACTCAGCTCACCATCCTAGGAGTCTAGCCTAACAGTTATTAGTAGCCTGCCCTTTTAACCAGGCAGCCATAGTAGTGTGGGACGCTCCATGGGGGAGTGAGAGGGGGCATGAACAGCCACTGTGAAGACACTATTCTCTGGACTTTCCTTCTGATTATAACTCTGCAGTGTCGCCTGATCTTAAGGTCACTGGAAAGATAAATTCAGGGCACCAGCTCCAGAGGGAAGCTCCTGCCATGCACTTAAGTCCCATCCCTTGCTCCCTCTTCCTCCTAGTGCCCCGTTCTCCCCACTCCACGCATGGGTACTGGGTCCAGACTACCCTGCCTCCTCAGTGTAAATAAGCCCAGAAACCCTCTAGAAGCTTCAGTTCATGGACTCACGGGCAGTGGTTTGGCATAGTCAGATTGTTAAACTGGATTCTGGGCTTCCCCAGCACAGGTCCACGTCTAGGCAGGGACTTGTATTTCCACAATGGCTGCAGTTGTTGCGGGTGGAGCAGGGGCCACACCTTGCAAAGCCCTCTCCATGTGCGATGATTCACCCCATGGTGCTTCAGCTCTCGCATATACTATTTCTATACTGATGCCCTTCTCTGCTTCCTATGTTCCAGTCACTTTGCTGATCTTTGTGTTGCTCTGGTCACAGCAAAGGGGACAATGATTTCCATCTCCGATCTCTTATGTTAACCTCTAAAATGTCAGACATAGCCGTGCATCCTGCCAGGCAAACTCATCTGTGGCAGCTCAAATGCACTCCGTGGGCCAGAATAAACTAGTATATTGGGGCAAAGCTATGTTCTGGATATATTAAAATGTAAAAAACTGGCCTGAAAAATCAAGTCTTGTGTAAACAGGAGATTATTGTTACCCAGACTCCAGTAATGTGCCCATCACATGGCTCTCCAGGGCATTCACAAACCCATTTTTATGTAATTATGTGAAGAACATATATTTTATATGAGATGGTGAAATTAAATACAAAGTAGAGCACTTTGAAATGGCTATAATGCTTTAAATGAAGAAATGAAACTTTCAAGACATATGTGGAGGAGAAAATTTATAGACAGCCATTTTTAAGAGACTCTATTAATTTCAAGTAAAACACAGACTGAGAATAAAATAAAAAAAAACACACAGAAAACAAAACCAAAATCAGAGGTCTACCATAAAAATCAGTCTGTGTGATCTAAATGGTTAGGTGTCTCTGCTAACAACCAGGCTTCACAAAGGTGGCTCTGCAAGATGCTTTTGTTACACTGGGCTCCTCTTAACTCTTATCTCCCCCACCCCCTTCACAGGCCCTGCCGTCTTCTGTGCCACCCAAACATACAAAGGGGTCTCTGTCTACTGAGGCCTGTGTAGACTTCCCATACCTGTGTCAATCCAGTTAGCATTCTTTCTTTACTCAGGTGCTGGATATTGGAGCAAAGATTAACTCATCTTCATGATTATCCAAATAGCATCCGGGCTATAAATAGACTTTGTAATTGAAGAGAGAGTTGCACCAGACATTGAAGTGAAATGCCCTGCACACAGTGGAACTCCAGGACACTGCCAGGTATCTAAATCAATTCAGATTTAGTTCCAGGAGTATAGGACTATACACTCACACTTTCAGTTTTAACGTATATATTTCATTTGTTGTTACATGCATTCAACAATAAACATGAAATCATTTTATAAATTCCAAATTGTCACAAATGTACTCTGGTGAGCTTTATTTGCTCTTCAGCTTACGGCATGCCCTGCTTCAGATAGGTGATGCAACAAAGAGATTCTCTAATTTGCATAACATATTCAAAGAAGAAGAGCAGTGTACATTGTCCTCATTTCACAGGAGGGGTTGAGGGTTCTCCAGTGGCCACATAAGCTACGATCTTGAAGTTCCTTTGACACAGTTGCAGGAGAATCATGCAGCTTTCCTCTCAGCAAGCTAACCTCCACTGCCAGAGGTTGTGGGCAGAAACATCTCTACTCTGCTAGGATGAGTGACAGCTGAAGAGTTGCTCAACAGCAGAAAGCTACTGTTACCTTCTGAATTATTGACCTTTACGTTATTGTGGTCACATCACAATGAGAAGGTATGCCTGAATATCTGAAACGTCATTTAAGGAAGGAGGGGGAGGGTTCAGTCCTTCATGATGTGGGAGGCATAACAGATTAGCCAACAGAGAAAGGGAGGCTGGCGCTTGGTCGTTGGCTTTCTCCTTTCTCTTTTTATTCCATCTTGGCTCCCAGCTCATGGGAAGGTGCTGCCCATATTGAGGGCAGAACTTCCCCTTGGCCTTTCATCAAGAAACACTCTCAGAGACATCCATTATTGTGATTTGGGTAATTTTAAACATATCCTGCTAACACTGAAGCTTAATTGAGATTCTAAGAACAAGGAAGTGCAGTGGGATTCCTTATGCGTGCAGGCTTCTACAGTTCATGGAGATTCCCCCATGTGTGCAGGCTGCTATGGTGTATGGAGATTCCCCATGTGTGCAGACTGCTTTGGTAACCAGGACTCAGGAGGCTTTAACCCGTCATGGGATCAGATTGTGCTCCTTGACCTGGCTCTACAGAAAGGTTGTCACTAAGCTTTTCTACTGGAAACATGTAGGGTATGATTTCAAAGGTTTATGCATGGCTCATTAAGCAATACTGATTCACAGCAGAGGAACACTTTTCCTTCTTCAATTTTATGTTCAGATTCAATTAATAGAGGCAGGAGCAGAATGTCCAACCTCTGGCCTTAAGCTTCCCATGCCACAGGATAGCTATAACATGGCCCAGTAACGCATTATAAACTTACTTAAAAATTTGCATGATTTTTTTATTTTTAAAAACTCAACTGCATGGTTCTCTTGTATAGACTTTATAGATGACAACAACATATCACAAATATGAACACAAACATGAGAGGTTCCTTAGCCACAGATGAAGGGATCTTTTAGAATCAAGGCTCACAGGCAAGCATCATTTCATCTTTTATTGAAGCTCCCACCTGGCTGATTAACTGAAGAGCTAGAATTTCAGCTAAGGGTCTTGGTTGCATTTGCAACTTCCTGACTCCTTTTTCTTGGCTTCCAAACACTGCAGCAAGAGGGGGTCTGAAACCTCCCTGAGCTCATACCTGTAGATGAATGCAGACTGGAGATCACTAGACTTTAAGGTAAAATGCCCTTCAAATGTTTTCATAATTGGAGGCAAACTCTGCAGACTGGTTGACCTGACAATAGCTTATGTCATGACCAGAAAAGATTCATGGGGTTTATGTGAATTCTGGCAACCATCATTAAGTGACTTTGTGTCTTGATGTCCACAAGAGTTTAAGCCAGAGGTTTCTCACTGGGTAAGGGTATTTGCCTACAAGTCCAAAGACATGAGTTCAATCCCTAGACCCACATGGTAGAAGGGGAGAACTGAATCCTACAAGCTGCACATGTGTTGTGGCATGTGCATGGCAACAAATAGCATGCGCGCGCGCACACACACACACACACACACACAGACAGACAGACAGAGGTAAGTAAAGTGTAATAATTTAAAATTGTCTATTTAAATACCAAATAGATATTTTATTACTCAGATGTGTGTAATTTAATAAGCCATTCAAAAATAGCAGGTGATATTGTTGAGCACACTGTAAAGACCTTGCCATGTTCCAAACAACCACCTATTCAGGTAGCAAAAAAACGGCATAGAAGAATCTGAGCCAGAGAGTAGGGGGCTCTGAAGGACAGCCTTGAGAGCCCAGAGTACCCACCTTTACCTGATGCTACTAAGGATCTTGTCTCAATGGGAAGCAACTGTATCACTATAATCCTACCCAGACTAGGCAAAGAGTCTGCCCCAGATCACTTTGTTAAAGGTTGTCTGTACATGTGAGCCTCCCTTGAAGCCTTAACCATGCACCACAGGAGCATCCTAAATAAAGATGTATAAATGTCCGTAAGGCTGATACATGGTCTTGGTTCTTGGCCCAACATTCTAACTTTGCTATCTAAACATGTCCTATTTCTCAGAATGAAGCAAAACTCTTCACACATAAAATATCCAGGATTAAATTGGTTGAATTATCATGAAAATCCTAACAAACTCAGTCTCTTTTGCTGCAAACATACATCTGCAGCATATTCTAATGCTATGGAATCAGTAGTCTCAGCAAAGTCATCATCTTAAGGAAGGCACTATATAGGTCCTGCAGGACTTTTCTGAGAATGTGAATGGTTGATAGTAAATAATAGAGGCAAAACTACATATTTTCACGGCGATGGATGTAGGGACTGCTAGACTTTGCATATTTTACCTATATGTCTGCTCCTCACTCTGAGTACCACAAATGCCTTGTAAACTTTGTTTCTCTGTATCTTATCTATAAAACTCAGCAGCCTCAGTGCCAACACCCCAATCCTTAACTTCTTTTCTTTTCGGGTTAAAGGCATATAATAGTTAATTATATATGTAGCACCTCATTATAAGGAATTTAACATGACTCTCCAATGCACTCATATTTTTAATTAGGCCTACCCATCCTGAGAATATGAGGTCACATTGTATCACTTTGGTCTGTTCTGTTTTAACTCCACTTTGCCCATAAGCCCTGCCATTGTTAATGTATAATATTTCAAAACTCCAGGTGTCCCCACAAATGTGGACATGGTGCTCTAACAGAAACTTCTGCTTATTCATCACATCTTCAGAATATTCTGCAGAGAAAGAAAAGCACTCTTCAGGACCTATAGACTGGCCCCAGCTTCCCACCACTTCTTAGTTTCTAAAGGTAATAGGTTTGGTTATGTATTTTCCACTGTGAAGTGGCCAAGCTGTCATAAAATTAACACTCAACTCTGGAAAAGATACTTTATTGACCACCTCCTATGCACCCATTTGAATTTCAATGATGATATTATAATACATGGCCACTTTCAAAATGGCTTGAGAGCTTAGTGCCTCAGAGTCCTAAAGAGAATAAGTGGAAATAAACTTTGGAGTTAAAAGAACTTCAACTTCAAGTTGAAGAAGAATAACAGCAAGTACAAACTAGCCTCACTGCTTGCCAGCCCTAAGCACCATAGAAACCTCACTGCTTCAGACAGCAGCGATGCCTTAGGGAGCTGTAGGCTGTGTCAAGGAGAATGAGAAATACATCTCCACTCAGGTTTGCTGTCTTGTGGCTGCAGGCCAGCATATAAAGATGTTGCAGTGATCAAGAGTTCCAAGGGAATTCCCTTTACTTCTTGTCAGAAGAGAATCACAAGAGTACAACTCTGGAAAGCCATCTTTCTTTGACACTGTGAGAACAGGATAAATAAGACACCAAAGAAACGCTCCTATGTGAACTGAGATCTCTAAGCTGGTGGGTTGCCTGAAAATCCCCAGCCTCTCGTGGTTGCCACTTGCAATTTGTGGATGTTAGTAACACGGGCATGAATTTACAGACACACATGCACATGCTCCCCTGCCAACCTGATGTGGAATCAGTTCAATCTCTGTGGCTGTAGATCCTCACTTTAAAGTATAGACATCATTCCCAAATGAAGGCACCAGACATCGATACAAGCCTAAGGCAAAAATAAGTACCAATACCTTTGAAAGAGGGTTTATAAAGTCATGGCTATTTCCTTAATCTTGGCTGATCAAGTTTATTATACACAGTATGCCACCATAAAATTATAAATGTTATGCTTGATGTACATGGTACTAGAAAATGATATTTGCAAAGGACAACAAATATATTCATAAACTACAAAAAACCCTTCAAAGACAATGAAGAAGAAATTATAGAAGACATGTTATATGATAGATCTTCCATTATCCTGGATTAAAAGAAAACTGTGAAAATGGTTATCCTATCAAAAGTAATTTATAGCTTCAATGCAATACTCACCAAAATTCCAATGCTATTCTTCACACAGCTAGAAAAACAGTTCTAAGATTCATATAGAAACACAAGCTATGAATAGCCAAAGGTGTCCTAAGCAGAAACAATAATGCTGAAGTTATCACAATGTCTGACTTCAAATAATATTGCAGAACAATAATGTCAAATCCTGGTATCAGCACATAAAAAACATGTAGACCAATGTAACATAATAGAGGACTCAGAAATAAACTCACACAGCTGTGGCCACATAATTTTCAATAAAGGCGTCACATATACATTGGGAAAAGACAGTACATTTAATAAACAGTGCTGGCAAAAACTGGAGAGCCACCTACAGAAGGTTGGGTTGAGATTGTGTCTATCAGCTCACACAACAATCAGTTCATGGTATCATAGACCTGCTTAAAACCCAAAACACTGGTACTACAATGGCAAACACTTCAAGGTGTAGGTTTAGGCTAGAACCTTCTGTGATATCCTAGTAGCACAAGAAATACCCCCCTAAACTGTCAAATGAGTTTGCATTAAATGAAAAGGCTTCTACACAGCAAAGGACATTCAGCAAACCGAACAGAGTGGAACAGTTTGCAGAATGGGAGATAATCTTTGCTAGCTTGACTTCAGATAGAGTGCTAATATCTAGAACACACAAATAACTCCAACTATTAAACACTAAAACCCCACACATAATCAATACATGGGCTGATGAACAGGTAGTTCTCAAACGAAGAAACACAAATGACCAATAAATATTTTAGACAGTGTTCAACATCCATCACCACCATGAAAATGGTACTTAAAAGGACTTTGAGAATCCATGTTACCATGGAGTTAGAATTGTAATCATCAAGAAAATAGATGATAAAAAATGCTTATGAGGGTGAGAAGAAAGAGGACCCCTAAATTCCTGCTGGTTGGAATACAAACTTGTACAGCCAGGTGAACATTAGTATGAACCATCTACACTACTCCTGGGCATACACTCAATGGACTTTGTGTTCTTCTGAAGAGGTACTTGCACACCCATAGTTATTGCTGCATTACTCACAATAGCAAGGAACTGCAACCAGTCTAGATGTCCATCAACATATGAATGTTATTAGAAGTGTGGTATATGCACATTGGTATTTTGTGTAGTTATAAGAAAAAGGAAATTACGAAATTCAGAGAAAATGGATGCAGTTGGAGACTGGTAAACAAGGTGATAGAAACTCAGAAAGATAAATACTGCATGTTCTCTCTCTTAAGTCAATCCAAGTTTTTAATGTTTGCATATATGTATGCATATGGATGAGAATACAGGTTCAGACTATGAAAACAGGGGAGGGTAGGAAGGGAAAGAGTGGACGAGGAGATGTAGGAGAGCGATTTAACACACATGGCATAAAAGAGTAAGCAAGTTTAAGGAGGTCAATGGGTGTAAAGGAGAGGGTGGGAGAGAAGGGAAGAGGAGCATCAACAAAAGTTGTTTGCAAACGCCATGATGAAACCTAATACTTTGCATGCTAATTCAAGTTAATTTTTGTAAATAAATCACGTAAGTAGTGGAATAGCAAATATTTGTTAATTGGAACTTTGAGACACACCAAATCCTCATGTGACTATAACCCGGCTTGAATGTCATCCTTTCTATGGCATAGTTACCTCATCACTTCCCTATAGAATTGATTGCTGACATTTGTGCTCTCGAGTTTGATCCCATGGAACACAATGTCACTAAGCTTTTCTTGGCAGAGGTACACTATGTTTTCCCCACTCACTTTATCTCTTCCTCTCTAGATAATGTCCTACAGTTAAAGTAAGCTTTCTGCATGTTCATGACTTAGTAAATGCTATCACAGCAGGGACACCAGATGAAGTGGCACTAGGACTCATATTCACTCATGTCATGACTACAGGGGAAAAAGGACAGGACACTTGACCAGCGGCATTCACTTGACTATCAAGGACATAGCAATGCCAGACTGCTCCATGCTCCTCCACAGGCTCCATGTCCTATGTAGCTAGATGACAGGCACAGATGGCCATTCCTACTTTCAAACTCCAGCCCTGTCTATCACTTCTACTTGTGTGATATTTGCAAGTTGTCTATTCTCTTTAGCCTTAGTACACACTTCTCAATAAAAACAGCAACTGTTCAAGAACATACCAGCATGGGTTGAACAAGACAATGGTACTCAATATTTAATGCACAATTGGGTTCCAGTGAGTCATGGTGCTTGTGAGTACTATCTCTATGGTTTGGAGGAAAGCTGAAGCAGAAGGGTCGTCATGAACTGGGGAACATCCTGAGCCACATACTAAGTTTTAGGGTAGATGGAGCCACATAGTGAGACCTTGTCTCAAACTAAACAACAAAAAATGTGTTGAATACATATTCAAGTCTTCTATAAACATTAGATATTCCCATGATTTTAGCAAACAATTACCTACAGTGCATCAGGCATGGGTCTATGTGGGAATTCAGAAGAAAACAATACACATGGAGATTCTGATGTTTAGCAAATATAGAATACAGGGCAGTCTGGTCAACTTCTATGTGAACATGTTCCCATTTCCAGATAAAGGCTATGAGCTCACCTATCACAGTGGTCCTCAACCTTCCTAACACTGTGACCATTTAATGCAGTTTCTCATGTTGTGGTTACCCCCAATCACAAAATTATTTGGTTGCTGTTTCATAACTATAATTTTGCTATTTTTTGTGAATTTTAATGTATTTTTGAAGATAGAGGTTTACCAGAGGAATCATGACCCATAGGTTAGGAACTGTTGTAACACCTTAGGATTTAGGATCCTAAGCCTGTCCTTGCTTATAATCGGTGTATGGCAAGGGACCAATTGTTGTAAGCATTCAGAAAGGACCAACTATTTGTGATGTTATTCTCTAAATTCCAGCTATTCTTTCTCCCTGTAGTTTTAAAAAACCAAACTTCAGACATGTTCGGTGTTACAATGGAATGTTCTTTTGCAAATCTCCTGACTCTAGAATATAATAACCATGACAGCTAACGCCAATGAATTATAACTTTTCAAAGGCATCAAATGCTGCTGACTCTGACCTTTGCTATCCTGTCATTCCACTCTGCTTATTCAGAGAATGGATCCATCTGTAGGTGTGAAATGCAATTCTCACAAAAATGGCACCTTAAAATATTCTGACACAATGTTCCATCAGCAGTCCTTATAGTTAGACAAATAAAGACAATGAAGGGCCATGCCAGCCTGTTAACATCTGCTCAAAATCTACACCCGCATTTCCATGCCTCTGTTCACTCTGCTGCAGCTAGAATTCATTTAGATAATTCCTTAAGCTTGGAATGCTTAGCATGTCACATTTCCACCAAGTCTCATTTATATAATTAGTGCTAACATATGGCCCAGAATCAACATCGGAGGATCGGAATCACTTTTAGCCTGCCGTTAGACCTAAAGGGGTATGGATTCAATATGGAGGAAAGAGAATTAGGCATGCGAGTTCCATTTACGATAACAAGAACCTTGCAATGGAAATTTACCCCCAAAAGGCTTGGCTGCTAATCACATAGCAAGCAGAAAGAATTACATTCCTAATAACCCTTACCAAGTGCAATAAAAGGAAATACAAGTTTGTTTTATGTGGTGCTTGGGGTTACTGCTTCTCCCCCTAAACTCTGAAGGATTTTCAAAAACTTGTGCTACCAACTGAGATTACCCCAACACAATTCTCTCTCATACAGTCCAGGTTATGAATCTAAGTCACAAGATGCCTCAGCATCATTCACTAAGATGCTCAGTTCACACTATTGAATCCATGTGGCACTTGATTGCCACCAGGCAGCATTTCCAGTCATCTTTCATGGATTCTCTACTTCAAATTTGGCCTTCCCAAAACATCCCATAACAACCATCATTCCTTGTTTATATTAAAAAATAAATAAACTACTAAAATTTTGAAGTAGTAAAAAGATAAAGGAAAGTGAATGACTAAATAATGGACCCAAGTCTAGAGTATTCACATCCAATATTAATGAATAATTTTGGGGGTTAGGGATGCCACTCAGTGGGGGAGCACACAACTTATGCAAAGCCTAGGTGTAACCTCCAGTTAAACAATTTCTCTTCAAAACAAAAACCAAAAACCAAAAAAAAAAAAAAAAACCCCAAAACAAACAGACAAAAAAAAAAACCCCAAAAAACTCCCATCCCCATGGTGCTGAAATTTTTGTTGTCAATTAAACAGTGAATCCAATGCTCCTGACAATAAAACTTACAGAATACCTCAAGCTTGCAGACAACATGGGGCACATTTAACCAACTTGCTACCACTGGATTCTCATAAAAGCCTCAAATTGAAATTGTCTTGATTTCACAGAAGAACAAGTGAGATCATGTGATTTGAGTGAGGTCTCTTGGGCAGTAATGGCAGAGAACTCCTAAACCATACTTTTTAGTTAAGTGCTTAATTCTCTGCCTGTTTTGCATTTTTCTATTTCTCAGCCTTAGTAGTTTGCCATCCACCAAATCCCACCAACTATAAACACTAGAATTATCAATGCATGTGTTCATTACAGCTTACTTCATTAGACTAGGGCTTCAGTATCTCACATATGGATTAGAATATATAAAATCTAAGTCTTTTTCATATTGAAGATACTTCTATGATTATTGATTTTATGGATGGTATCTTCTAAGTTCAACAAATTTCATGTCTACAGAGCCGTTTGATATGCCATGCACACCCTCACCCACTTCCTAAGACAGTGCAACAGAGTGTAGGGCCTGGGATGAGACATTACCCATATGAAACAATGAAGGACCACAGGTAACCCCAGTTATCACAGAAGAGCTGTGTGACTTTAAACAATAATAAAGCTCTTGGAAACATGAATAAAAACACTCATGTGCCTACGGAACCTACTCCTTCCCTTTGGGAGATTCAAAATTAAAAGTAACTGGCTTTGGAACCTGAGTAGTTCACACACTGATCTCATGAGGAAGCCCGATGAGACAGATGCAGACAGATGCAGATACAGAAAATCTGGGATTCCCCTAGAAGCTGTAGTTACCCAAACTTGTCAACTGCCCAAGCTTATTCAGATCATGGTCATCTCTCAAGCTTTAAAGGAGAACTCTAGGCACAAAATTTGCAATGCATGTTTATGCATGGGAACTTTATAGCCCACAGGAAAATGAGAGAAAATCTGAAATCAAGGACATTTTTCAAAGCAGTATCCCCTGTCTTCCTTATCTAGAGGTTCTCAGATAGAACCAACTGCAGCTAGAAAATACCCAAAGGAAAGCGTTATTCTATCTAAACCAGAAAAGTCCACAGACTTTTCCTGAAATAGTCCCCAACAATATCATACGACTATGTACATAGCAGTGCATTATGTCAAATGTTATAAACTATGGAGAGGGCCAGTGTGATAGCTCATCAGGCAAAGAACTATGGGAAAGCAGGATGTAGGAGGATCTGAGCTGTGGCTTAGATGGGCAACTGACTCAAAGTACAATTTTAAAATTAAACTTGTATAGAATATTTTCATTCCTCTCCTTGAGGAATTCTCTTTGAGATAAAAGATGTGGCTCCCCAATCCATGTTGAATGATCTTTCTATATCAGGAGTTTTTGAGCCGCCGATGAAGAAATTCTCACTCACTGTGTTCTGGAATAAATTATTTCTATGGATAGACAGAAAGGACAGTTTGGTATGACAATGTCAAGTGAATCTCTTTTAGTACTCTGAAATGATGAGCTAGCTCACTGACAGAAGGCAAGGAGCATGGCTACCTCTGAAGGAACCCATGCAGGTCACCAAAAAGACGAGTTTTCTGTCCTCCAATGAGCATGAGAGGAGTTCACTGCTGCTCTAATTCATCCATGGCTCAGCTTTAATAACATTAAACCATGCCTAATTCAGAACTTTGCTTTGATGGAAATCATAAAATATGTCTAAAATGAGTGGCATTTCTTTATGAGAAAAGTTATTATACAAAGTGTTATTTATGTATGTAGACCACATTGTGAGCTTATCACGGTAAGTATGATATTACTTAATGTCAGAATATGTCTTCACATATACTTTCATAAAGGAACATTTATGTGGAATTGTTACAATGTGTTGATGAATTTGCTTTGGTATTAGGAGGCAACTGGACAGAAGAACACAATTCTTGGTATAGCAAAGAACATGTTCAGTGTCCATGATGCCAAAACAATTCATCTGAAACCAAACATAAGGCATATGGCTTGGAAAAAAAGAAAATGATGATATTGAACAAAATTCAAACCCCCCAAAATATGATAATTGTTTAGGGGATGTATACATATTCATTTTTTCTCACACTCTGATTTCTATGTGAAAGAAAGAATGGGTTATACTATAAAACTATAAAAGCAAACAAGTGCTTAGTACTGAAGGATCATTGAATGCAGCCTACATGACAATTATATAAAAATATGTCCACGTTTTGACATTGGGGCAATAGGTTAAAAAGTTGCCACATAATATAGGGATTCCATTTCTAGGCATAAATAAGAGCTTGCAATAGGGACTCAATTAGACATGATCAAAGCCAGAGCCATCTGTATATAGTCATTTTGTTTGTTTGAAATTACTGAAAGCAAATATTACAAATGGGAACAGCTCCTTTTTTGGGGGGGTAGGAGAGCAAAATACCTGCAGAACAAAAATCCAAGTCTGTGCTTAAAATATAAATAACTCAAGGTTCTGAAGGAAAGCGCATGATGCTTTAGCTAACATCCCTCTCAGAGAAACCTCTAGGACAGTTGTGGACATCACTTACAGAAGGAAATTGCCCTTCTGGATATGCATGTAAACTTAGAGCTAGGGAGGCTCAGTAAGGCTGAGACAAAGGACTGCTATGAGTTCTAGGGTAGATGAGATACACAGTGAGTTCGAGGCTAGCCTGGACAACAGAAAGAAAACTTGAGAAAGAAAGAAGGGAGGCATTGAGAAAAGAGGGAAAAGAGAGAAAAGGGAGGTGGGAGGAGAAAGGGGGAGAAAAGAGTGGAGAGAGGGAGATGGAGGAGAGAGAGAGAGAGAGAGAGAGAGAGAGAGAGAGAGAGAGAGAGAGAGAGAGAGAGAGGTGGAGACAGAGAGTGTTAGGTAAAAGGAGAGGGTTAAGGGGGAGAAGAGGCAAGGGGAGGAGAGGGAAGAAGAGATGAGATCAGAGGAGAGGAGAAAGAAATGTGTTGCTACTCTTGACCTCCAACAGTGTCAGCTTCCTGTGGCTGCACATCTGGAACCCTACCATGTCACGTTCCCTATTTTCACCCCAATATTGACCTGGCCAAGATTAATTCCAACTCTTACCTCATTCATCTCTCTTCAACCGTCTCAACCATCAACATGCAAGCAAGCAATCACTGTAACATAAGAAGAGGGAAGTATATGCTGGTCTTCACACAGTCCCCGTTGCAGTGTGCTCCCTCTAAGCACTGGAAAACACAGTCAACCCATTGCCATGTCAACACAGTTTTCCTGCAGAAGACACTGATATTCTGTGACTAATGTTTGGATTTTTTTTTTTAAAAAAAGAATCAGCTATCCGGGTCTGAGGTCAAGAGTTCTAAACTTTTTAAATGTGTGACTGCTTAACAGCACTCTGTGAACCAAATAAATCATCGGTGAGTCCAGCTCCCTCCACTCATGAGTGTGCCATCCTGTACACAGACAAGGAAGTACAAGGTGCGCTTGACTAAACACGTGTTTCGAGGCTGTTCTAGACAGGTCCGAGGCCCTTTGGGGTAAGTTGGCCCACAAACAACAAAGTTCCTCTCCCTTCTCCTACACCCAGGCATCTCCTCTCTTCTTGCCCCAGGTCCTAGAACTGGCCTTGGGATCCTGTCGTCTGATACATGATGGAGATGGATGGGAAGACACTGTTGGGAAGCTTCAGTTCAGCCTTGGAATGAGGGGAGCCACAGGCAATAGATGAGAGAGTGGTGGTGTCCATCCCCTCCCAGCACTCATGGGGCTGCACATAGGAGCAAGGCCTCAGATGCACTGTGACTCCTCAGAATGTTCGCTTTGCAGAAGAAAAGGCAGTGATAAGGAAGTGTAAGAGATGAAAAAGAGAGGAAGGCGTGACTTTCATTTTTGTTTCCTTTTAATAAATCTGTTTAACCACTAGTTAAAACCCAGGGCACCCCTCCAACGAGACAGCCACCTTTTGAAAATGTATCTTTAAATTGTAAAAAAAAAAAAAAATGAATTTTATATCCTTTTACAGACAATAGCCAAGAGAGATTCATTTTTATTTCTTATAATGGCTCCAAGAGTCATATAAGACTATCACGGAGACTTGCCCAGTCTCTGTGTAGATAGTTAACCCAGGACTGGCCTCTTTCTTTGGAATTTTGGCACAGCACACCCTACACACTCCACAGCATTTAATTAACTGGAGGCCATTCTCAAGAACACTTAATTATAGGTCAGTATTCTGACTATATAAATCATGGAAAAGGAAAGGAAATGACACAAAAGCTCCAGACTAATATAATTTATAGCTCTCTGAACTAACACAGGGAAAGAATGGTACTACTCTATAATTAAAGATTATGTTAGTGCCAAAAATCATAATTTTCTGCTTGGCTTTAAAAGAAAATGTCATGTTAATGACAGTTAACTTTTGATTACCCAGAGATGATTATATATAGTTTGTGGATTATCTATGCCCTCGCTTTCTTTCCCTTTCTCTCATGTTGCTTTATTGCTAATTAATCCCTCTATGAGGATTCTGATTAAGGAAAGGAAGAGAAGTAGATTAAATTAGTCTTAGCTGCCTTGGATAAAACTCTTAGTTCAGCGAATGTGAAAAATGTCTCTCTGGATCCCAGTGCTTTCTTCTGACTTTATAAGTAAGGGGGCATGAACTATAATAGCCAGAGACAGTGTGACACTGGGGTTCTATTAGAGACATCAGATGCTCTGATTTTAGGGTGACCCAACATTGCCACAAGTAGAGCTCAGAAAACTCTTTTACTACCATTATTAGTAAATAAACAATGTGCATCTCCTGAGCCATTCTGTGCCAGGTCACTGTCATGCATCTGGAGATTACACGTGTCTGTGAAGGCTCTGGGACCATGCCACACTTACTTCCAGCAAACACAGATGATGAGTAGAGGGACATAATTCACAATATTAAATAAGCATGTGGAGGCCATCTCTGTAGTGCATGGTGAATGCCTCAGACACCTAGAAAGGACTCCTCATCAGCAACTACCATTTCCATGCCAGCCAAGTTCAATCTATAGGCTCTCATAACATATTAGAAAAAATCACCTACTGTGTGCCAATTCATTAGTAGTTTTAAAAAAGAGTGTAAGACCAAGTAGAAAAAAATGAACACACACACACACACACACACACACACACACACACACACACACACACAGCTTATACTTTGAGGAATTTAAATAGTGACAGGGTATTACAAGTTGGGCCAGCAAGGCAATATAAGCCTTCAACAGAAAAGATAGCACCATAATTATTTCATAGTACAGGAATAACATAAAACAGCAGGTCACTTTACTGACAGGTCCTGAGGAATAAGGGCCAGAAGATGAGAAAATTAGGGAAGACAGAACAAAGAAAAGATGAAAGCTTGGTCAGGGAGGTTTACTGAAGCTGTGTCTTATTCTAAGTAAGCTTCTTAAGAGGAATAGTGTCTTGCATACTTCCTTCCATGGGGAAATAGAAGGAAGTAGTGGGCATGTAGGAAGTCAATAGTAGTTACCATTCAATGGGCCAAACTCAAGAGAAGGCTACTCTCCAGTATAGGGGTAACACAGGGAATCCCAATAACATTACTGACAAAGCCCTCAGTGGTCATGGGTCCAATAACAACAGCTTCGTGTGGTGGGATGAGTTGTATTCTAGAGATCTGAAGCAACCCCTCCACAAAGTCCCTGGCCATAAACAATTGCATTCTCTCCCAAGCACCTTCCTTGTTTCAAAGGATTACCTCTATTTTATTTTCAATAACTTTCCACCAAGAATTGTTAAATCATTATATCAACGATTCTACTCTTCCACAAAACAACTCAATGGTGGAGTGTGGTCCAACACAAGAACACCATTTATACATATCTTCATTGACTCTTGCCTTTAACCTAGAACTTGAGAGGAAGAGACAGGCAGGTATCTATGAGATTAGGTCTAGCTAGCATTACGGAGAAACTTCTAAGTCAGGCTGCAAAGCTACACAGAGAAAATCTGTTTCCAAAAATTACATACATACATACATATGCATACATATATGTATAAATATAGACACAGATACATATATGTATATATATATATTAAAGAAAAAGTATAAAAGACTGTCATTTAGAGCACGCACAAAATTAACTCGAAATGTAGATACACCCTTAGTCTAGGGACAAAACTCAAATGACTGGACAGATTTTGTTGATCCCTCCTGGAAGAGCTCAGCCTCCCAGAGGAATGTATGGGCGTCAGAAAGGGGAGGGCGCCGGGGTGAATGAAAGAGAAGGAGAGGGAATTGGGATCAAGATGTAAAATAAGATCTTCTTATTTAGTTTGCTTCAAAAACAGAAGAGAATCTATTTTAGTGGCAAAAAAAGGACAATAACCCCACATGGATCTGACGCTTAAATATTGGATGTGAAGGGCAGAACTTTTAGAAGGCACTAGACAAACTTAACCTCTTCTTGTTTTGTAAATTGCCATCCTTGTGCACCAAAATCATAATGGAGCTGACTACAAAAAGTTTCTACACAATGCTCCATGATCGAAATCCTTTCCTCAGAAACAGCCCACTAGGTGAAGTATTAATAGTCTGCACCCTGGTCCAGGGAGCTGCTAGGACCACAATGGGCCAAACAGAACACTGAACATGGCAGCACATTCCAGCCCAGCCTCCTCCTGGAGGGCCTGCCTAACAGACTTTCATGACTCCCCATCCCACCCTCCCCATCCCCTCACTCACCATGCTGCAGCTTCTGTGCTCATCCATGCTGCCATCACAATTCCCCACAGAAGCACTCAGAGAGCAGCAATCAATCCTCTGGCCCCTGTTCTGATATAAAACCAATCCTGCAGCATGGCTCCAGGAAGTCTCCTTCCAGACCTGAGACTGGCAGGTTGGCTCAGTGTCCCTGATTGGCTAGTGAGGCTTGAATGCCTTCCAGCTAAATCAACTGTATCAGTGACCATGTGGACAAGTGAAGACAGTTATTCATACTGCCCTTCTTATGTGGAACATTCTATGATGGCCTGTATAAAGGTGTCCACTCTGACACACAGTGTAGTCTACATGCTGGGGCTTTGGAAAGTAATATCTCACTTTCCATAGTAAAAAATGAGAATGTGGATAATTTGGAACAGCAACAAGTTTTTAAAGTTAAATTCCTTTGTCTGAGAAGTTCTAGCAGAGGTCTGTGTGGGCAATGGTGGCTGTGATAAAGCCTGAGAGTAAAGGTGACCGCCTCGGGGTAGCTTAGCAGGCCTTCGCATGGCCATGGGCCTGCCTGTTTTTAAGGCTATCTTAGCTTGCTTTCTTGGCACGTAAGTATTGCATCTGGGTAATGGAAAGAGACTAGGTGTTATTATCCAGTTTTAATTCCTGGCTCTCAGAGGGATCCACACCACATAAGACGATGTAAAACCTTTGTTCCAAATCTAAGAATAACAAAAGCCATCCCATGTCTGCTTGAAACCCACAGCAGGGTGTGAAGAAGTGACATGGGAGGGGTCAGCCAGCAGTACTCAACACAACCCTCATATCTCACATCGCCCCTTCCCCGGGAAAATGTAACTTGATGCAGTCCTGTGCAGAAGGAAGGGTACCCGACATCACGGTATCACGTGACCTGTTCTGTTTATCACTTCTTGTTGTCTTTAGAGTGCTTTTTGGAATCGCAAGATATTTCTGCCACATCCCACTATAATTTAGCACTCCAAAATACCATTAACTTTGTAATGTACCAATCAGTTTTTTGATGCTTGATAAGTCTTGGTTGTCACTCCTAAGCACTAAAATTCATTTCTTTGCCTCATGACAGCTCTCTCTGAAGATTTTTCCTCCAATGCAGCAAATTCTTAAAACAAAGACAAACCAGCAAACCAAAGGACCACCTTGGAAATGAAATGGCATTTGGTCAAAACACTAGAGGAATATGCCCAGGCATTTTCTACTTTGGCGTTCAAATTAAGGTAATTATTTATGGCAGGAAAAATTACTCATATTTTGTTTATGTAAGCAAATGTCTAAGTAACTGCCTGAAGCAGAATACAGTAACAGAAGTAGCAGCAACAAATAAGCAGTTTCTATTCACAAAACCACAAAGGAACAGAAGTTTCTAACAGGCAAGACAACACTGGGCTTATTAAATCACAGTGTTCAGACGGAAGAAAATCCAACTAAAGCAAAATGAGGAAGTAAGTGGTAGATGCTCCAGCTCTCAGGGGATGGGGAAGGAAGAGATGCACAACTTATCCCTGGAAAGTCATTCAGGCAATTCATTAAAGAGAAACACTCTTACCAGGAGGACTATCCAGCGCATCTCTGGGCGGCACTGTTTTCGAGTAGTAGGCAGTTCCTTTGCGGCTGGTAGATGTAGTGGAAACAGGATGGAGAGGCACAGGCCTTTGCCCTCCTCAGCTCACAAGGACCAAGGCCACAACAGAACACTGAATACACGAGTCACCGTGAACACAAAAACCTCCACAATACATTTGGCAAAGAACAATTGGAAAAGCCCCATTATTTATCATCCTGTTCCTCAAAGGGAACTTCATAGAGAAGCTGTGGAAGTCTGCTGAACAAAGCAAAATGTGTTCCTGAAGGCCTCCGGGATGGGAAGAGCACTCTTTGTCCTCTCATGCATGACTTACATCATGGGAATTCATACCGAAACACACAAAAAAATCATGTGTATTCATCAATTTACATCACCAATGTAAAAATATATGGTTTGATGATGTTTTGTTTCATTATGGTTTAACAGATACAAGAAAGATCATAAAAACAGTGATCCTTTTAAAAAATGCTGATTCCCTGATTTTTCTTTAAAGTAAACTGATTTAAAATTACTAAAGTGGTGATTGAATAAAGAAGGTCTCACCAGATGTGGTGGCGCATGCCTTTAATCCCAGAAATTTGGAGGCAAAGCAGACAGTTCTCAGAGTTAGAGTTAGCCTGGACTACCTAGGTCAGGCAGGGCTACACAGTAAAATCCTGTCTCAGAACAAAACTACAGTAAATAAAGAGTCTGCCCTTCAGAGGCCTTATTTCTCTGAGAAGTGTATTCACTTCTTCTCTGGAAGTTTCCTGTGGACCCAGATACTCTGATGCAGCCTGCATCAAGATGGCTTGAAAAGGACATTTTTGCTCAAAAGCAAGACTGTAACAGGGTTGCCACCGAACAAAAAACAAAAACAAAAACAAAACACCCAGCAGACCCACATTTGAGAAGTCTTCCAGGAAGTGGGGGTTGGGTGGGAACTGCCTTCCCGGAAGTGGGGGTTGGATAAAGGGTTCAGAAACTACTTTCAGGAAAAATGTAGATGGGCTTAAATATTAGAGACACAAAATGTTTCTCTTCAGAGATTCATTTTTCAAACAGTATTTTCATGAAACCCTTCAAAGAAATTTTATAGTGAAAGGCTGTCACTATCTGTCGGTTTCTCCAAATCCAAAGCCAATAATTCTTGTTTAGGAGATTGAAAAGATGCAGTTATTTGAAAGCAGGCTTGGTGGGATTTGCATATTTCCCATTGTTTTCTTAACAAAAAAGAATCACACAGAATAATACTCTTCTTTTCCTTTGTAGAAAATCATTTCCTTCTATTCTTAACATTACAACTACCCGTTGAAATGTCTCAAATTCAAATTATATTTTACTTAAATTCCCTGTACCAATATTTCTTATGCCTTCTACCATCAATGCACTAGTCCCCCTCTGTGATGACATCCTATTGGTAAGCAAATTATACCGGCTTCCTCTCTTCCACAATCATTAGTTACTTTTTCTGGGTAAGAAAATAAAAGTGAAGGCCACATTATTATCGCTACAAATTCTGGAGGCAATGGTGTTTTCTGGAAAGTAGTGACTGAGTTAAGCCCAGCAGCTGCTTTCTGCCCAACTGCTAAATAGCATTTCAAAGCAACACAGACAGCCCTTTGAAAAAAGTGTTGAACATGTTGTTACCTGCCCTCAGTTTAGAAATAAAAAAAGTGAATCAAATAACTTCAAACTCTAGCCTACAATAAATATATACAAGACTAGGAGGCTATTAAAACCAATAAAACCATTAGCTAGGTAACATTTCTGTGTATGTAAAGTATGTGAGTATGTGTACACTTAAAATATACTAAAAATATGTATTTAATGAGTTTTTTTTTTTGAGTGTCAGTAGCAACAGGTGAAGAGACACAGTTCCATGCTGCCACCCCTTGGCAGTCTAGAAAGTTCCCTTCCCTCTCAGGGCCCTCAACTCAGGTAAAGCTGGATCCTTTGTGGCAGAAAAGAAATTCAGGACAAGCCATACTGAAACATAGTTGGAGCTTATGAAAGACACATTTAAGATAAAGGTTTAAGCACCAGAATGAATAGAGAGGTACCAAGGAAAAGATGAGATATACCCAGTTGTGAGGATGCATTTCTATCAAGAAAGTCACACTTCACCAAATTGACAAGTACTACATAATTCAATCTGGATGGATTTTAAAGGATTGCTAAAATGGCAATGATGGGACTGGAGAGACAGCTTAGCTGTCACTGCTGGTTTGCAACTCTTGCAGAGGACCTGGGTTCAGATCCCAGCACCCACATGGCAGCTCATAACGCTCTTTAACCCCAGTTCTGTGTGCTCTATGTGGTGTTTGTGGGTACTGCATGCAAGTGGTATGCATGCTGTCAAGACTCTCAAACACATAAGATAAAGGTAAGAAATCAATCTTTAAAGGAAAAACATAATGTCAATATCACAGTGGTCTCTGGGATGTGCCATGCTGAACATTTTGGAGATGATAAATTCCAGATGATAGGAACTCAGGATGGTCAGACACTTCACTGTAATGAAGAAAGTTAATAATTTTGGGGTAGAGAGATGACTCAGTGGTTACGAGCAATGGTTGCTTTTTCAAAGGACCTGGCTTAGATTCACAGTACCTATACAGCAGCTCACAACCATCTGAAACTCCAGTCCAAGGGAATCCAACATTCTTTTCTGGCTTCCACAATGCATAGCCATGAAAACAGGCAAAACCCCCGAATACATAAAATAACACTTTTAAAAGATTTTTAAGTTAATAGTCTTGTCTGGGAGATTCCAGGAGAAGAGAGAGGTCTTACTTGAAAGGTAATATGCACTTCAGGCTTCAAGCCTGGATTATTGTTATAATACTTTTTAACAGGATTTTGTGTCTATGTCAGTAATTTCCACAGCAAATGTGATGGTCTGAAACCCTTCATCCCTGGCTAACAAAGATCTCCAGAGCAGAGAATTCCACTTTCTTCTCATATCTTCATAATTTCCCTATGTTTCCATCTTGCCTCACTGAATGTGAACTTGATATCAACCAAAATAATAAGACAGTGAGACATACTAGGAAATTATAGGGATACAAAAGGAGAATGGGCCCTTAGTCCAGATACTAGTTTAAATGTCTTGTTAATGATTTCAACACAATAACCATTCTTTGCTTAAGATTTTTATCCTTCCCAGCCAAGAACTTACAGTGCTCTAAGTCTCTTATCAGAAACCCCATTATAGTCAAAGAATGTCCTAAGTCCCTTGTGCAAACTTAGTGGCTCCCAGTTTTTCCTTACCAGATAATAATTTCATCCAATGCATCACACAGCCACATCCAAGGAAAAGGAAAGGGAAAACGATGTTTACCAATTCGGTGGGCAAAATTGGAAAGCCACCAAAATGGTTTCCATGACTAATGCTAACTACTTAATTGCAACTCTCCAGGAGTTCAGCCCACATCTTTCTGAGCAGCCATCTTTCCCCTGTGCTTGAAACTCTTGTGCTTAAAACTCATATTAAGTTATCTGACTTTGTTTCATACTCCTAGTTCCAAAACTCTTTTCTGAATGGATCTCTACTCACCTAGTCTCTACTCAATTCAAGGAGCTGTGGATAACAGAGCAATGCAGAAAGCCTGGGGTGTGGTCCCAGCTCCACTGCTCACTAACTCATCTTCATCAAATTCTTCTGCATCTTTATTACAATGTGTTTCAGATAGTGCTTCTCTAAGGATTAAGGCATTAATAATTCCCGGGTCCATGTTGGAACTCAAAGGCCAAGCTGCTGCCAGCACCATGCCCATCTGAGTAGCCTGTCCCCCAACCAGGACCATGGTGACATTTGGCCCTCTGCTGCTGCCAAGGGCCATATCTGGGTTCATGGTCATACTACTGCCAGGGTCTATATTGATGTCCATGGTCCTTGTTATCAATGGGGAACATACAAACCATGTGTATTGAAATCCACAGGCCCTGCTGACCTGTTACCATCCTTCACTGGCCTTGGAAGATCTAGCCCTGCCCCTCACTGGCTACTGCAGCAGAAGACCTAGCTCTAATAAATCTAGCCCCGAGAAAGCTGACCCACCCCTCACTGTAGGCCGAGCAGAATCCTGGATGGCTTGGGCACGGGAAAGCTGCTTTTGCCCCTCATCTGAGGAGGGCAGTCCTAGTGAAGGCCAGGACTGACTGACAAACTCAGCTTCCACCCAGGATCACATCTAGTGATTTGAGTTGGTTCACCACAATATCTAATGCCCTGCTGGAGGATGAGAAGGACTGGTCCTATGGGCCAGAACTACAGGATCTCCACAACTCATAGCAACAACAGGATGCCTGGGAGGATTTCCGGTGAGGGTCTAGTATTGATAGTGTTTCAAAAGCCAGAGGCTTTGAACCTGGCGAACAATTCATTAAAATGAGCAAATGTCAAGTAAAGCTGTTTGAACAAAAGTTTATATTGTGTGACACAGGGCTACTAAGATGAATCAAGAAATGATGGAGAGGTGGGCAGGAAAGACAGGAGTAAAGTGTTGCTTTTTAATTAATATTTTTATTTTTAAATTTTCTTTTGCAAGGGTGAAGGGTAGATGTGGAGGGGCTGGGAAATGAGTAGGGTTTGAGAGCATGATGTGAAATTCTCAAAGAATTAATTAAAATACGAAGTAAAAAGAGATTAACAATTGAAAAAATACTTTGAACAGTACCCGACACACAGTAGGTATTATAGGCATGTTCAATAGAAGTCAGTATTACTGAACTAACACACTAAGACTCAGGGACATTAGAGTGAAACAGACACAGAACCTCCCATTATAATGAAATTTACAGCAACATTCACAGCCTGTCTTTCTCTGGTTTTCTATAATGACTGTCAATTAAAATAACTTGGATTTGGGGAATAGTGTGGAGTTTTATAATGCCAGGAACAGCCATTTATTTCACTTCTACTGCACTCTAAGATACCGATATGACTTGGTAAGTAGGAAGCCCTGACATAGCCCACCTTTCTCTTTCACTCAAAATCATCAAAAGAAAGCCTCGGTATAGCCCTCCAAGGAGAGCTCTCTGTGCTCCCTCCAAACTCAGACAGCTGCCTGCTAATTCTGCTTTATATGTTATTTCATTCTATTTTAATAAACCTTTTTGTTTTCAGTGTGCAAAAAATGTTCTTTGATAGTGTGATCAATAAAAATCTTCACTCTTAATTTCCCATTCAAATGAAAGTATTTCATACTAAATTCTAGAATGCTGTCACTAGCCCTTGGAGAATTATCTAGACTCATACGTTATTAAGCTATTGTACTGTGCATGAACACATCAATTAACAATCAGAAGTTGTGAGGGAGACTTAGGAGCACAGGGTTAAAGAGATGGTTCAGCGGTTAAGAGCACTTGTTCGACTTCCAAAGGACCTCCATTCAGTTCCCAGCACCCATGTTGGGCAGCTCTCATGCACCTATATCTCTAGCTGTGGGGGGATGTTGCACCCTTTTCTGTCCTACACAGGCACCTGTGCACACATGGCATACATATACATAAATAAAAATAGCTCTTTAAAAACAACTCAAGAACAGAATGTTGGCATGGGTAGAGTCATTAATACAGTTTTTGTAAGTAGTATGGCACCCCTCCAAAGCAATGGCAACAGTCAGTATACAGAGGCCATTGGACAGTGTAGGTGTTGACAATGTAAAGGGTATAGAACACTCTTCCTGCCAAGTGCCAGAGAAAAGATCTTGGAGATGGGAGAAAAGTAAGAGTTTAGCACTTTGGTTTTTAGCTCTATACCTCCAGGATCTAGCACAGTGTTTATAACTATATACGGAGTTTCAACAGTTAGTTTTGGAACAGATGAATGGTGCTGGGTGCTTTAGCATTTTTACCTAAAATATTATCTCCCACTTGCAGAAAAGAACCATGCATTTTTGCTCTTTCATTCATGATAGCTCTAAACCATTACATTATGAATTATAGCCTGGGGCAGTTTTTCCTCTGTGCATTTGCACTTTTCTCTCTACTGCTCTTGTGAGGTGAGGTCATCTTCTAATTTAACCACAAGGACAGATACTGCAATGTTCACACAAAATTTCTGCATCACATTCCAAATTCCAAATCATGTATTCAGAAGGCTGGTACCCATCCCTAACCCTTGGGAGATCCCATGATAAGTTTAAAAGTTTAAAAAATGTTTTATAAGTGTGATTTATTTACATTAAATCTCTCCCCCGCCCCAATGATATTATGAAGTTGGCAAGGTGAACCAAAGGAAACAATCCATGGTTTGTTTTGTCTTTTAATGACATATAGTTTCTAAAATTCTTCTTCTAAACATAGCAGGTGTTTCAGTGTATATGAGTGAGCATGGCTGGGAAGGGGTAAGATTCATTCTTTTCTATTGTTCAAGGTTTGCTATGTCTGAATATGTAACTGATTTTCTTAAGTAATCCAACTCTGAGGTATCACTAATGAAAAGTAACACTGATTTGGGAAACACTGTATTTGCAATGACTGACCACACATGCTCTGAGAAAGAGACTACGTAACTTGAATGAAAATAGTCTGCTATATCAGACAGGGTCTAAGCAAGGATTTCAGTTCCAAGAACATAATTAGCCATAAGGTTCTCTCTATAAAGGGTGGCTGCACAGCCAGACAACTGTCCCCAAGACCAAGAAAAGCAGACACTGTGAGTGATACGTGTTAAGAAAGATGATTAGAGCTGAAAACAGGAAAACCACTAAATAGGAATGAGCAGAGATTGCTTCTAGACAAATGTCACATAATCAGGGTGATTAGGGCAATGGTCCAGGCTGTTGAGAATTGTTCTTTGCAAAGTCATGCCTCGAAAGCCAGCATTCCCCACCCAGCTCTACATCAAGTTACACATGACAATTTCAGATAGACAGGTGGGGAGGGCCCATGACCCTGACCCTGGCCTTCAGACTCACATTGAAAACATGTGCATCCTTTTGCATGCACATAGAAGCACAGGCAGATGTATACTGAGAGGTCATGCTGGTGTCTTTGCACAGCCTTCCTTTTACACAGAGAGCTCAGCTGATCAGGACTTTGGAGAGTGTTAATGTTCACACACTGCAAGTAAGTCAGTATGAGTCAGCTGTGGCTCCCCACACCCTAGTCCATAGTGCTTAGGGCGTAGTTTTCCTTTTTTTAAAATGACAGTGGTTACTTTTTGACTCTATGAAATTTTTAGTAATTTGATCTTATCAACGACTTCTTTCTATCCTAGGAGCAAAAGTGGGACAAGTCACAAAACAATAGGATAATGTACAATTAACTTCCATGCTGGGAATGTTGAAAATGTCAGTCTTATTTAAAATAAATGGCATGCAAGTCTCTTTAAAATCTTTATTTTAAAGGTCCTAATTAAAACAATTTACCATAAAAATAATTACCAACACAAGAAAAAGGAAGCCATCACTTAGTTGAAAGAAAAGACCTACATGGCTGGAGAAGACTCATGTGAAGTACAGATGTTTCGTGGGTGAGCAGAGGGACTGCAATGCCGCCAATTTTTCATTCAAGGCCTAATTACTTCAAAACCAGGCAATATTTTGCTATCCATGTTGACTGTACATTAGATATTTGCTCTTTGAAATTCAGCTCACAGAGATCAAGGACAATTTTAAAGGGGGTTACTCAACCACTTTTATGTTTGAGACTGCATGGGACATGTTGATGGCTGATTCTATTCTCTGGTTACCATTGGCCTGAAACCACCAAGCACTCAGCTAGAAGGCAAGTCCTGCTTAACAATGTACTGTCCACTCTCAGTGAGCGTTAGCTTTGATTTACTACGTTCTGCTCAGAAACACTTAGGACTCCTTTCTTTTATCCTACGAGCCCAGCATAAGGCAATCACTTTGTACAAGGACAGTGGGACAGCATCTTTATATTAGGACAAGGTGATGTTTTGTAAATATTTGTCACTTCTACTCCAAAGCATATAATGATGTCTTAGTCTCTGCCATATGGTTTGGTATATGTGGAAAGCACTGATAACTCAACTGAGCACATACCACTATGACTAGATGTAGCAATGCACTTACATACACACACACACACACACACACACACACACGTGTGTGTGTGCATGCGTGCACACGTGCGTGCACTGTGGTAGACTGTAGAGGTCAGAGGACAAACTGTGGGAATTCTGTTCTTCTACCATGAAGTTTTCAGGGCTTCTATTCAGGCCATCAGGACTAGTAGCAAGTGTCTTTAATTGCTAAGATATCTAGCCAGGCTGTAATGTGTATTTTAAAGAAGTGTTCTCATAAGGTTAATATACTCAGGAGAAAAGCTAACTGGCTAACTGGTGAGTTGTATCCTCCCCAACATACACACACACACACACACACACACACACACACACACACACACACACACAGAGAGAGAGAGAGAGAGAGAGAGAGAGAGAGAGAGAGAGAGAGGGAGGGAGGGAGGGAGGGAGGGAGGGAGGGAGGGAGGGAGGGAGGGAGGGAGAGAGAGAGAGAGAAAGAGAGAGAGAGAACAAATAATAGTATTTTTAAGTAGTTGTTTGGGATATGACTAGGCCTCTGCTACACATGTTCAACATCATGTTTCTGAGCTTTAGCCATCCATGTTAAGTGCCTATCAGAAATACTGCACCCCTAATGACTACCCAAATGTCTTGCCATCATGCCTCAGCATATTTGTTTAAAAGAGAGTCAACCTTCTTATTTAAACCTTCTTAAGAGTCAAAGAAAATTAAGAAAAGGTGATAAAATATGCCAAAGACCTGGAGTTCTGCAAATGCCAAAGATTTTTAAGTTGTCCTACTATAATTAATTTTGTAAAGATGTTGTCTCTTGTTGCCTAGTGTGTGCTGCTTTCTGACCCACCAGATGGTACATTGAACAGCTACGCAATTTTGATGGAACTCAAGTTTTCTTTAATTATTTTATTTCTTTATGGCTGCCATAGCATTATGCACATGTGTTGGACTCTACGAGATCCACACATTATACAGTTACCTAATCAGTATAATTATATACCATTGCCACAAACATCTAGCATTTATTTGTGGTAAGAACATTCAACATCTCTCTTCTTGCTCTTTCAAAATATCCTATATACAACTGTCAACAGTATTTACTCTGCTGGACAGTGGATATGAGAATTTATTCTCTCTGACAGTAATTTGGTCCTGGTTGACCAGCTTCTTGTCATTCCTTCTACTACTCCACCATCATAAGCTCTGACAATCACTCCTCTCTCCTCATCTCCTATGACACCAACTCTTGTAGATTCCTCATGTAAGAGAGATCCCCCAATACGTGTGTATTTGTGTATGGCTTAGTTCACTTAACACATTGTCCTCTAAACCATATCTATCTTTTGGCCAAATTAAGCCTTGTTTTTTATTTGCACAATGATGCCATGTGGCTATTATTTCCCAAGATCCCATGTTGTTGCAATACCTAAAAGTCAACAACCACAAAACCGTTCTGCCTTGCTTACTCCCACTCCCCATCCACTCTTTTACTTTTAAGAGAGACCAAACATTTAGAGTCTATAAATAAAACCAAATATTTTCTTATACTAACAGTCTCTGAGCTTCACCTGCTTTTAAGGTCTATGTTTGCTCAGTTCTAGCTATTTTCTCAAGCCTTCCAAATAATTCCACATGATTTATGCAGCTGTCTGCAGGCTTAAATAGTCCTCTCAAAGACAATTCATATGCTTTGCCCTAAGAATGGGGCCTTTCAGGCTAGTGCTAAATCTACTTGGGTTTATTCTTGATACCTTTGCCTTGTAGCTCAAAAAGCAAATTGTCAGAGCAGAAACTTTGCCTCTGCATGTTGCAGATTCAAAATAGGAAAGGAGAAAAAAAAGGAAGATAAAAAGAAGTGCCTATATAAGGGTTTAAAATAACGATTCTATAATTATTGGTAGATCTCAATGGATTTAGCACATCACTAATTATACTGCATTACTGTCAAATGAATTCTTTTAGCATGATTAATGTTATTATGCCAAATCCCAAATTAATTCACAATGAGTATCTTAAAGTCTCAGCAATGCTTTAAAAGGGAGGGGGAAAAGATGACAAATTAAGCTGGGCCATTATAGTGAAATACAGAGGGCTGCTATCTAAGCACTTCAGATATATTGCTAGAATTAACCTATATATTTATGAAGCACCCTTCTGATCTCAGTTCAGTTTTGCAGTAGATTTCCCAGCTGGGAAAATAATGTGCTAAATGAATAGCTCGTGTACCCAGCCTCTTGACCTTTTACCCTTGTCTGCACATCTCCATTGTTTGTATGTCTTTTGTTACACCCCTCAGCAAGTCTTCATTGTGGAAGCAAAGTGGGATGTAAATAAGGAATCCAAGAACAAAGGAAAAATACTATCTCTTTGTCAGTTCATCTTTTAGCTGTATAATTACTGAATTATTTTTTTCTGATACATTTCATCTTTTCCAGATTTCCCAGGGTTTGATCATCCCTGGCCAGGAATAAAAATCTTGAGCCCTGCTCCCTGCCCTCCAGAGGAAGATTGGCAAAGGGGAAGCATTCAGCCACAGCTTGCACAGAAGTCCTTAGCAAAACTAAATTGTTGGATTCTAGTCTTTGTTCGTCACCTTTGACACCAGAAGCATTTTCACAAGATAGTCTCCTCCACAGGGAGGGCAATGGCACCGATTTTACCCATGAGTGACACCTGTCTGGAAGAGGCTTCCCTTAGCTCACAGATGAGACTGAAGAATTGGCAGACCTGGTTGTATTTCTTGACCCTACTGACCAAGAGACTGTCTATTGATATCTCTGAGGAAAGAACCCTTGGGGAAAAGGTTGTCTATATCCAACCTGAAATCCCAAACCAGAAAATGCACAAATCAGTTAATAAAACCAGTAAATTCACAACCAGGGCATTTGTCGGAGTACAATCGCAGCCCATATCTCCAGAAGAGATTGCCACCTAGATGCAGTGTCTTAGGCCACTCCACAATCCTGACAACAGGAATCAGGCTATTTGAATATGCTGCCCCTTACAATGGTTGCAGCATGAGATCACTGCATTGGTCACTAGTTACAGAGGTCTGACACTAAGCACTAATCTGTTTTTATTTCTTGGCACAGGTCTAGATATTTTTCAGTAAATCAGCACAAGGAAATGGCAAGGATGGAGAGCATCGTGCTCCTTCATTTGCATATGGTAGAGTTCTCAGCGAGCAGAGCATCAGCAGTGTGAGTATAAACTGGGCAAGATATTGTCCATGGTGGGAGGGGGGTAGCCATGTTTCCATCACAAATTGACTGAACTACTTAGAATGTTAAAAGTTTCAGAAATATCTTCAATGACCCCAGTGGAAGATTGTATGTCTAGACTTACCAGAATATGACACGTAGGCCTTGACCATCTCCCCTGCCTTGTGTCGAGTCTTAATTTACAGGCATGGCTGTCACAGAGTGAAGTAGGGGACTGGAGGATGAGGTGTGGTGCCAGCGAAGGCTTAAAACACCTAATTAGGAGCAGAGAGGACTTTAATTTGTCACTCAGATCCTATTAACTGAACAGAATGGTCTCATTCAGCCTATCCTATAAACTGAAACTGTGACACTTCGAAGATGATTAATAAAACTAAGACAACCTGACAGAAGGGCCAGAAACAGCCAAATTGTGGGCAGTAGGCTGAGTAGAGGAGGAGTTTGTGGCTCCTGAGAGTAAGTGTGGGATGGAAAAGGCCTTAACAGAACCGGAAGTCTAACTCAGCATCGCACAGTGAGCAGAAAGCCACGTTCTGGTTCAGAGAAGCGACTGGTGATTACTGTGACTTTAAATTCCACCTGGAAAAGAAAAAAGTAGGTATTCTAATGTACCACTTTAACCTGGTTTTAAACTGTATGAAGCTGACAGCTAAAGCTAAATGTTTAAATGGAAAGAATACGGGTAAGTAAACCAAAGACAGCCATTTTTGATGCAGAATTTGAATTTATTACTTCAAAGATTTCCAGTTTTGAATCCCTTGATTATCCTGTTATGAGTTGGTAGTAATGCTGTCTTCCCATTGAAAATATTTGCTCTACCAATTAATAGGATGATTGTTCATTAAGAAGGCATTGTAAGAAGGCATTGGTCCTAACTGGGGAAAGGTTGACTGTTGGTGAGGTCTCCCAGACAGCCCTCATGTACATAAGCTGAGCTGAGTTCCTAATTTCCACCCTGAAAGAAACCAGCAGGACTCAGCAGGCCAACACTTGGTAACAGCCAGTTCCCATTGTTAGCCTCACTAAAAAGTAAAGCAAATGCTTCTCACTGCCCGATAAACTTGAAAACAGCCTGCAGAGTGTGTAACTAGGAAACCCACACTCTCTGTAAATGAAAATGAGTCTTAACCCAACCCATCCCCCATACCTAGCCCTGATTTAACAACACCTGCTGTTTTCCTGTCTGGCAACTGCCTAGATGTTCACATCAACTGAGAATGACATCCTGGAAAGCAGAAGAAATCAAAACAGAGTCTCACAGCTCAAGGCAAGAGAGCACATGAAATGCAACCTAAGCATCCTGCTTCATAGATGAAGACCCCGAAACCCTCACTTAGCCACTGTGGCCTTTTCTTTTCTAAGTCACAACTGCACAGAAACTGCTGCCAGAGTTCATCAGCACCATGGGGAGTTGCAAATAAGCAGGGCAACAGGGTCTTTCTCTATGCTTCTTTTCCAAATGGAGAGATAGAGTAAAATTGGAAGCTAAGGAATTACAATAGCACCTGACTTTTTAAGAAATGCCATCTACAAAGCTGTCAGTGTCAGAGCCCACCTGTACATTCAAGGCTATGAACTTTGAACTAAAAACCAACAGTAAAATTTGGCCCAGGCTTTCTCGACCATCATTACCATGCCATTAAGTTTTGTTGACTGTTGTGCTAAGCGCTGCTTATCTCATGCAGGGTTCTTAGCATTACTAAGTAGTAACATGATACTATTGCTATTTCATAGAAAAAATATGTAAGTCACAGAGAGGTTAAGTGACTTGAAAAAGTCTCAGAGTGAGGATGAAGGAGATAAGGGAATAAATTTCACTGTCTTATGAGGAAACCATTCTGGATGGCTCTTGGTGGACCTGTGCTTTTGTTCCATTCATAATACAAATCATTTTTAAACACCCTTTGGATACTAATATTCTATAATACCAGCTTTCAGTGTACAACTGAATGCTTGCCACCAAATTTATAGAAATGCACAAGCATCACGACAGTCTCTTTCTAGAACATTTTGATTTCCCACAACAGCCCCCTTTGCTCATTCTCAGGTTCCTATTTCCTCATAGGAAACTTCTTACATATTTTCTATCTCTACAGATTTATCCTTTATATACTGAAGAGATAATGGGTTCCAGTAACTTCTCTGGGTATCTAGCCTCCCCCATTTGTAAAGGGTCAGATAATAATCCATTTCACAAAGCGACCACACTTTTTCTTTTCAGCATTCTGTAGCCAGTAGAATCTAGACTGCTTCTGTTTGTTCTTTGCTATTATTAGTGTTCTGAGCATTAACCTTCAAGTCTTCCAGCAGATCTGTGTCACCATAGGCACAGATTAATGGGTCCCATGGTCATTTTAGCCTTAACATTCCCCCACAAAAACAAGAACCATGAAATACTTCTACCCTTTTACATCCCCATGGCGGTGTCTGAATATCCACATGTGCAGCAAAACTTGGATTTTGCTTTTTTTTATTGCAAATTGATCTTGTTAGAGAAGTAGTCTAGGCTGACCTCAAACTTGAAATCCTCCTGCCTCCTGAAGTGCTGGCATTGCATATAGGCAAGGACAACCATGTCTTGCTTGCCTCCTTGCTTATAGCTATATCAGTAAGTGAAAGGCAGGTGAGGCATCTCTGTGGACACTAATGCATTGAGAGCCTATATCTACAATCTTCAGTGTATTGACTTTGAAATAGTTGCCTCGCATTACTAAATTTTACGTTTCTTGATGCTGGGTCTTGTGTCAAGTCTGGGGTTTGAAAATACGTTCTCCTACCCAAGTTTGTTCTTTTACTATAATATTTTTCTTTTACAGGGTAACATTTAAAATTCTGCTTCATAGGCTTACCTGGATTTTCCTTTTTTGAATCATGGCTTTTGGTGTCATAGCCAAAATCTCTGTTTAATTCAATGCCATGAGGATTTTCCCTCCCTACTCACACCATAAGTTTTATAATTACAACTTTTGGTTTGTGATTAATTTTGAATTTGTATTTTTTACATAGCACAAGAACCTAATTTGCTTCCTCTAAGATGTCCAAGTTTACAAAGTATTCCACACCCTCTAGCCACTTTGTTCTGAATATTCTCCAAGTATACAAATGTTGATTGTTGTTAATTACACAGTTAACTCCCACATTACACTTCTTAACCCTTGTTGCATTCACTTGATCGCATGCCTGTCCATCTATCCAGCTATCAATCAGCTCATCTTACTTCTTGCTGCATTTCAAAATAAATTGGCATGCCTAGTACTAAAACTCACCATGGAGTTTTATTATCTTCATTTTCTTTTCTTTAGGCTGCATTTTACATAAAGTACACAAATCTTAGGGTTCATACTTGATAAGTTTGGAATGCTTTCACACTCTGTGTTAGCATAAAGCCTATTGGTGTATAAAACACATCACCTACAAATCTTATGTTCCCCTCAGGTCAAGACGCCCCACCAGCTCCAACACCGGTTGCTGTTGCTGTTGTTCTCCCTATGGATTCATTTTGCCCCTCAACTTTACAAAAGTGCTATAAATGTGCTATAAACATGCTATGTTAAATGTTACGCTTCTTTGACTAAGCAACAGATTTCCGAGAGCTGTGATTTTCCTGATGGAAGGTCTCATGAACATTTCTATGACTTAACCACATATGCTGCTGATGAACACCACTTGGATTTACTGGGAGATGAATTTATTGGAATTTTCTCTTGAATAGAAAACACACAGAAAAGAGAGTGTGGGTCATAAAATGAATGTCTACCCAACTTCCTGAGCTGGTATAAGATTTCCTTTTCTTTTATACTCCTATCAGCAGCGCAGATTTCCAGCTGTTCCACGTGATAACTTGGTCTTCTGGCCCGTGCACCATGAGTACTGTGTTGACATTAGACCATCAGACAACACAGCATGGTGTCACTAAAGGTAAGAGTTCCATATTGTGTGGGTGTGATGGATAATGACCGGCCCTGACCTCCATTATGAAAGCAGAAAAGATTAGGACTTCTCCCCAGGTCCTCCTAGGGATGCTAAGATCCTACAGGAAAAACTGGAGGTGGGGGGGAAGGGAGAGAGAGAAAGAGAGAGAGAGAGACAGAGAGACAGAGACAGAGACACACAGAGAGTCAGTGAGACAGAGACACACACAGAGAGAAAGGGAGAGAGACAGAGAGACAGAGAGACACAGACACAGAGAGACAGAGACACACAGAGAGACAGAGACACAGACACACACACACACACACACACACACACACACACACAGAGAGAGAGAGAGAGAGAGAGAGAGACCGCCAGCCAGACACAGACACGAGATTGGGTGAGACGGAGCCTTAGAAAAACCACTATGACCCCTGCACCAGTGACTAAACTGGAGCATGCTGCCACTGCCTCCAGATCGCAGAGAACCTCTTTATTTTTACAGTCCTACTGCTTCCTGGGAACGCTTCAAGCATAAATACAAACATCCCTGCTTGTGTCCTCATTAAGTTGAGGTCAGCCACCATGGGCAGGCCTGGTTTTTATTAACTGTCCTTGTCCACCGGAGCCAGCAGACATCCCAATAGCAGTAGGCTCTGTCCTGCCCGCGCCCCCAGGCCTACTGCCTTGCTCCCTGCCCCTCCCGCGATCCTTCTTCCGTTCACTGTCTCTTCCACCATGTGCCATAGCTTCCTTTCCCATGTCCATTTCCAGGTTCCGGACACCGCACTCCTTCTTCTGAGATTGCATCAGCACAGACCCACCGTTCAATTTAATGCCCCGCCTCTCCACCTATGTTTGTACAGACCCAGGATCGATACAGAAGCATTTCCACAGAGCTGTTTGGTTGGCTCGCTACAGTTAAAAATGTCACCTCATCTCATGTCTCACTTGGAGCAGATCCAGGGTCACGTACAACGCCAGTACTGCTGTACGCAAGCACATACATCACAGCCAAACGTGTAATTTCCCTTTCTGAGGGACTTACAAAGCTTCTTCAAGGAACAAAATTTGAACATTTATCTCTAGCTGGAAACTGCTCCAGTGAATTAGAAAAGATTTCTTAGCAATTTGGGAGCATGGCTTTTAGGCTGCCCTAATACGAAAACGACCAGACACCTGAGAAAAGAGATACATTGTACATATGAAACACAAACATCTCGTGATACAGAGGAAGAATGTGAAATATGGCAGCGAATTTTTAAAGTCAATGGCTTATTGCAATATTTGGATATTTCAAGTGTAAGAATTCAGGCATTAAGCTGGCCTGCCCCTGTCACCTGGAAGAATGCATTCAGGCAGTACTCTGGTCAGCCCAGGGTTCCATAAGTACTAGTCCTTTCTAAATAAACTTCTCACTCAAGCTCTGTCTGCCTGGCGTGTTTGTCCCTCTGCCTCAGTCACCCTCATGTGCTATGGAGCCTGTTATTCTGTTATCCACATGGTCCCTTACCTTTTTGGGAGCCCCATGTGGAAAATCGTCCCCCGCCCTCATTTCTCCAGCTTTATTCTATAACTGCAACAAAAGAACAACACCAAGTTCATTGAAATTAGCCTTGCCTCTGTCAACATGACTACCAGAAATATTAAAATCATTTATTTGACTTACATTTCTGGACAGCTATTATCTATGGGATTTTCAAAGGAAGTACTTCAGAATACCCTGTCCTTGTTTACAATTTTAGAATCTTCTGCCTAAAATCAAAAGCAGTGAAGTCAGAAATGCCTCTTAAGTGGAATTTTGTTCTGACTTTTCACACACATCATCAAATAGACACTTCTGTCTTCCAAGAGCTAGCTCTCTGCAGCCAAGTGAGCAGGGCTCCAGAATGCCCTACATAGCAGCTGGACCTACCATGCAAGACCAAAGTCCACTTTAGGGGAAAAATATCTATTAGATGTCTTTCTCATAGCTGTGACCAAATGTCCTACAACAAATATTTTTTGGGGTGTTTATTTGGGTGCACAGTTTAGAAGATACGGTCTAATGCCGCAGAAAGACACAGTGGTAGGACCAGGTTCTTTCCCTGCTTAGTAAGGTCCAGCAGTTTAGAACGCAAAGAAAGGAGAATGACAGCTTTTCTCTTCTTTTCTTTTCTTTTATTCAGGCTGCAACCCCAGCACATGAAATACTGCCTGCCACCCACATCCAAGGTGGCTTTCCTCACTTAGCCCTCTCTGGAACTACCTTCATGGACAGTGGACATATCCAGATGTGTGTCTCTAATGCCCTGAGCATTTTGTAGTGCAAATAAACCAACAATCAAAATTACACATCCCAGACAGTAATCTGAAGTGTCACGGAAACAGATCAGAATGAGCTCTATCTGCATCCTGTGTGTGTTTGAAGCAGGCATGTGGAGAATCACTGAGAACTGAGATCATACATCCTGACCATTGTATTCCACCTGCCATCGACAGGGCATACATCCAGGAGTTTGCTAGTTCTTTTTCCATGAGCATTGTGAGCACTCCTGACAAGGACTTGGGTACTTCCCTGTCTTCAATAATCCTTCAGCATCTCTCACCTTCAGACACGTTGAGGCTACATTCAGTAGCAAGAAACAGCTCAGAAATCCAGGACCCACACATCACTGAGATGCTGCAGGAAAGCCCTGGGAAATAATGCACAAGAGCTCTGCATCTGCACCACTAAGTAGTGCTAGCAGAAGTGCACAGAAACATTGCACCTCAGGTTTCATCTAAGAATCTGTTACTTCTAACCCTGAATAACTAACATCCAAGGATATGCAGCTTCAAGTGTAGTCAGAACTCTCAGCCAAGCATGCCTCCTCTGTCTACTGCCAGCCATCTTCTGTATCCAGGTACTTGAACATTTCCACTGCTTAGCAACAAGATTGCCTTTGAAAAGAGTAGAATTTAATGTCTAAAATAATTCTTCAATTCCTTTTCTCACTGCAGTACTGGGCAAAGAATGTAGCACCTTATTTGTGCTAGTCAAACACTCTACCACTCAGCTATACTCCTAGCCCAACATATACAAGGTCTTACAAAATTACCTAGGCTGGTGTTAAACTCTCTCATAGCCCAGGCTGGTATTGAACTTGTAATCCTCATGTATTTGACTAGTAAGTGGTTAGGATTAAAGGTCTGTACCATCAGTCTCAGCTATTTGGTTTCTAAGATAGTGAGCAAACCCAAACTTTAATGAGTGGCATAATACTGACTTGCAATGGGTAGCCATAGCTACTTCTGTTGCCTTGAGATTTATTTACAAGTTTATAATTAGTAACCACATTATGCTAATTCTTTCATCTTCCTTCAAAGTTGGAATATAAAGACAAATGTGTATGGCCAATTTAACTTTATATTGACCACTGTATAAGCCTAGAGAAGTAATTTTACCTTAAGACAGGTAATTGCGTGTTGGCAAGGCTTGGAAACACACCTGTAATCCCAGCATTCCAGACACTGAGGCAGGAGGTTTATGTGACTTTCCTAGGACACATGGCAAGAACCTGTCTGTGAGCAAAACAGAAGCCACCTGATCAGACAAAAGTGTGCTTGGCTGTCTTCTGATGGAAACGAAGTCACAGACTTCATCATTCACAAGGGAACCAATTTTTATAAATAGTGCTTTTTTACAGAGTAAATAAATTCACTCTAAAAACTTTTCTAAAAATAATAAAACAACCAATGCATAAATTTTTCACAAGTGTATTTTTTCACTAAGTCTTTGAGCTTAAAGCTAAGTTCTACTCTTCTCCTATTTCTGGAGTCACTAACAGGTGATTACAAAAAAGTAGATCATGCCATACAGTTGTTGCATACCAATAGTTATTTTAAACAAATAAATCTCTGTAGCAAATCCATCTGTAAGGCAAAACTCATCACTTTCTCAAGGTACTTCACTCATGGGAATATGTATTTATTATTATTATTATTAAAAGAATTCTACGAGAAAGTTTTCCAATCATACAAATAGAAAGAGAGAAATAAAGAGCTATAGAGAGGGAGAGACAAGGGATGGGGAGCAATGGAAGTATCTCCCAATGCTAACTTATTTACAGGGTGCCTACTGAAAACCCCCGGAACACTACTTAAAAAAGGATCAGGTCTAACAGTGTGATCCCAGAGTTTCTTTCTTGCCTTGAGATGTGGATCCTCCTACTTAAACCCCTCTCAGTCCTGGGAGCTCATCCCTTGTTCCAAGCTCTGTGTTTATCCTTTTCTGTAATTATTAAATATTGTCTATGCTCGGCTGAGTCGTATCTCTGTAAATCGGATCTGTTGCTGTCTGTTCTTTCCACAGGGCCACCCATGGTGCCTGTAATCCATCTCATACTGACAGGCTCTGATATTTCAAGGTGCCAAACAGTAACTACTACTTACTGAGACATTGCTGGGTCTCAGGCGCTACCTTAAAGTGTATCATTTAACTTATCCTCCTTCCAATACAAAGAAGGAGGGTCGTGAATCCTCATTTTATAGAGCAAATAGAGAGATTGACTGTCCCCCAAGATCACAAGCAGAAGAAGCAGGCTTCTGCCTCCTGCTTGTCCCACTAAACCTGGGGCAGCAGGGAGTCCTATTTCCCTGCTCCTCACCTCACTCTCAGGCAGCTTCCCTTTATCCCTTACTGTATGCAATCACTAAGGCATGGGAAACTCACACAAGCAATCTCTGTTTAATGAAAGTGTGCAAGGGCTGACCTTACCAAAAATGCATCAGAGGTACATGTGCCCAGCTTCTCAACATTCTAGAATGTCATCTTCAGGGACTAAAGATTTCACCTTTTTAAAAGAACCAAATTGACTCAGTAATCTTAAACTTCACACCTCAGCCCAACCCTGAGCCTTGCAGAACCCTAATGAAAATCAGACCCTTGTGCTAGGAAAGCCAAAATAAACTTGGATCAACCAAAATAAACAAATTCATCCAACAATGTCAGAGTTCAGATGGTACTGCTTGATGTTAGGTAACAGCAATCATGTTTGATCCCAAACTAGGGCATACTTCCTCCAGCTTTTCCAGAATATGTATCTGAAATTGGTTCTTTGTCAAATTTTCATTTAAATATGTCAGCCCATTCTGGGTTTGTCATCCCCAAACTATTATGAGAAGATTGTTCATGTTGAATTATATTGGTCAAAACTTTCTTATTGGCGCAAATTCCCCTACAATCGCAAATGAGACACTCTCGTCGGGGTCACTTACCATGTGGTCTATTGATTTCTGAAGGATTCCAGTTCTCCTGCGCTGAGCTTAGCTACTGTGAACAAAGCCAAATAGATTCCCTCCAAGAGAGAAGATGGCTTTATCCTAGAGATACTTTTAATTATTAAGCAGTCCAACTTAATTCATCATTAGTGCCCATAATGAAACGCAATAAGGCAATTTAGAAGGAATGGAGCAGAGGCACTATAAAATAAAATATAGAGTCATAACATTTATCACAGCTTGCTGTAGAGAAATTTATTCTGCTGGAAGCAGTCATTTCAGATGTAAGACTGGAGCTGTTAAACAACTTATGCCAGCCCTCTGGCAGAAACTGGCTGGCTGTGCACAACACCCTTTTCCTTCTAGGCACACAGTCACCCTGCCAGTGTCTCCTCTGGTGGAGCTGGCCTTCGTACCAACTTGCAGTCAGCACACAGCAGTGGCAGACAACTGCTTTTGGGTCTTGACATGAAATCTTCCATCTACAGTTCCCGCCACTGGCTGTCCACCATGGGGAATACTTTAGGTCCAGCTGATATCCGTGCATCAAATGTTAGATATGTTTAACACACACGCGCGCGCGCACACACACACACACACACACACACACACACACACACACACACACACAAGTAAATAGGGAACATCCCAGAAAGTGGAGGTAGAAAGAATGTAAGATCTGAAAGATGGGTAGGAGTGCTGTCACACAGTATCTTCCGGACACAACATGGCTTTTGCACTCATGATCTCACAGCAACCGAGGCTATCTGCACAAGATCAAACTATCAAATCCAACATAGTTGTGGACTGCTGTGTAGACCCTACCCCTTGTTGATGTTCTACTGGCAGTTGACAGCTGTTGGGGAGGGAGAATTATTCTTCTGTGAGGGTATGGCCACTAGTAGGTATCCCATGCTGAACACACATATAGGCAGAACCAACTGGAATTAGTGAATTTAAAGAAGAGCACATGAAATGAAAAAGACAGTTCTTTTTGGGGGGGGGGCTTGAGAGAACTTTGAGGGGTAAATGGGGTATTCACATAACATGTCATGTGTGAAATTCTTAAGAATAAGAAAATATTTTAAGAAGAAGGAAATGTAGGATTGCAAATATTAACAGTGAGTTCAAGGTTAGGGAACTAGGGCTAGACCAGGGGCATCCAGACTGAACTGTGAGTTGAGTGACATAACTTCTCTTCTAGAAAGTTCATGAGGTTTGGGGATGGGAGCATGATTTTAACTAACATACCTTACCTTCCATAAATAAAAACAGCTATCCTTATGTCCTAAAATTTGCAAAGAAAATTATACAGGTATCTAGACTTTTATTTATCTAGACATGCCACCCAGTTATTCTTGTGTTCATCTTTAAGTGTGCTTTGGAAAAGGACCCTAATCACAAGACGGGCTGGAGGAAAACGACTTAGGTGCTGGAGTTAAAGGGAAAATCAAGGCAGGAAGGCAAAAGCAATATACCATGTTGTCAGCAGTCCCTTCCTAGTCTAGTCCCTTTCCAAGTCTCCAGGGTTAGACAAGGCAATCACCCTTCTTTAAATTCAGTATTATCCTATCAGCACCAAAAAAATGGCAAAATAGGTTGCTTTTTTTTTTTTTTTTAGGGACGAGTAAAAATAGCACCTGGGGTTCAACTCCTTTGGTGAAATGAAGTAGACAGACCCATATTCACATGGTTTCTCTGAGAATTAAAGGGCGAAGTACATAAGCACATGAGCTTTTCTACAATCCATGACTACTACAGCACTGAGCAGGCATTCCCATTTGCTCTCATGAGGCCCATGATTTAGAAAGACATGGGCCTCAAGTATTTCACATTTGTTGTGTAGAGACTATAAACACACATGCTTATAAATACTCAATGAAGAGAGGTGTCCATTCTATATATACCATGTGGAATTGAAATGATATGCTCTACAAAACCACACACTAAAATAAGAAAGAATAGGTAATTTAAAGTGCAGAAGTATATATATATATATATATATATGTGTGTGTGTGTGTGTGTGTGTGTGTGTGTGCACATATATATGCGCACACATATATATATTCTTATTAGCTTAATGTTTTTGTCATGTATGTATGCATGCGTATATATATATCATAAAAGTCTATATGATATATATATATATACATGCATACACATACATATATGTGACAAAAATCATTATCCCAATAAGAATACTGGAAGAACTAGAAGATAGGAAGAACCCTTACAAATAAATTACAAATAACATCCTCATATATGGAAGGCCTTTATTATACAAAGGAAGAGTAGAGCTAAGGCCTAAATTGATCAAAGTAGGTCTGGAAGAAAGTTAAGGTTGAGTCTTGGAGAAAGAAAATGTACAGCTACACGAAGACAGAATGAAAAGTCAGAAAGGGCCATCGTGCACCTGGCTCTGCCTCTCCCCACTGGCACACTGAGATGCACCATGTGCACTAAGATGTAAAGCATGGATGAAAACAGAGAAAGCATAGGACCCTCGTGTTTTACAGATACTTGTGTCCTTTCCACTGATTCTGCATGTGCTCATTCACATTTTAGAAACATAATAGCAGGGTGTCTTATCATTCTATCACTGTGATGGAATATCATGGCCCAAAGCAAGTTGAGGGGGGAAAGGCTTCATTCCACCTCACAGCTTGAAGGGAAGTAGGGCAGACACTCAAAGCAGGCTTCCTCTGGCTCAGTCAGTTGTCTTTCTTACATACCTCAGGACCAACTGCACAAGGCTGACTGCAACTTCAGTGACCTGAGTTCTCTTACATCAATCGTTAGTCAAGAAAAGGCCCCACAGGCTTGCCTACAGGCCAACCTAATGGGGGCATCTTCTCAATTAAGGTTCACACTAATGACTCTAGATTGTGTTGAGCTGGCAGAAAAAAAGACCAGGACATAGAATATGGTAGGGGTTGGTGCTTGAATATTTATTAATGAAAGAATGGATGGGTATACTTTCCAGTAGGTCAGTGTATCCAGGCAGCAAATGGAGGATGGAGTCTAAGATTTATAGTATACATTGAAACTCAGATCTAAGCCTATTGCTCATTTGCTTTAAACTTCTCAATATTTGGTTTCTTCCACAAAAAGCAAAAAGGCCGTCATGATAATAATTTGTCTTGAGGAATTATGAGGAAAAAAAGAAGTCTAAAAATGTTTTGGCATTTCTAATGCATGATAAAAATGAGAACTATCAACATCATTAGCTGTGCTCCTTCCTACTGAAGTTCTCTGAAAATTAATACTTCATCTGGATAACAGTAGGGGATAGATCCTGGAGATCTGAAGGATGGGAATAATCAGCATGTCAATCACTGCATCAAAGACATAAACTGGTTTCTTCTCAAATCACAAATCGACTGTATCTATTAATAGCAACAGCTTAAAGAGTTTTAAAAGACGTGGTTAATCTGCTATGGGCCAAAGCAATGTGAATTCACTTTATATTTGTTCAAACAACAGAACTTCTTACTTCTAGAATTGTGACATCTTAGAGCTAGAAAGAGTTTGTGTCCAGCTTGTCAGTGTATCTTCTATCATTAGTTTAAGCTCTTTTATGCTCTTTATGTAACATGTCCAAAGCAAAGCATATATTAGGTTGAGCTTCATGCAAATGCCCGTGTTATTGGTGGGAACATTGTAATTGTGAAGACCTTTGCTTGGTTGGTTTTCCTTTTCCAGGGCTGTGGGTGTATTATCTTCCAATGTACAGCATACTGATGCTCACATCTCTTCTTTGGATATAGACTCTCTTGTTTCACACACAAAATATAAGTTGTTTGGGGATAGGAAAATAGGCCTAAAACATTTCATTACTATACTTTACAGAGTGGGTATCTTTAAATGTAAGAAGGTTTTGGCAGTTTTTTTTTCCTCTCTTTTAAGAGAATTAAGAAATCAAATACTTTCTGTCAATCATTTTGAGGATAAAAACTAAACTATACCCCAGTAGACCAAACCCACAGGCAACAATCCATGTTTCTCTGGCTCTCCCTCATTTGAAGTCTTAGAATATGTTGTGATACTACACAGCTATGAGGCTTGGTACCCATCACTTATATGTAGTCCTTGGACTAGGAAAGGATGCCTTAAATCCCAAAATTCCTGAAAGGTTATAAAGAATATGATATTATGAAGATGTTCCTCTCTCTAAGAATCTCCAGACTCCTGAAGGTTTAGAATTTCAGAGGGCACACTTCCAAAAGTAATCCTCGGGTCACTTCTTTTCTGAAAGCTAAAGAATTTCTCGTTAAACAATGGTGGTGATCATTGCTGGATCCCCCTAATGGCAATTTACAAAGTTAATTTGTGTATTATGAAGAAGTGTTATGGAACATCTTATGGGTTCTACATAGGGCAAAGTTGACCAGTTAGTTATCTACTCAGGGAAAGTTTTCCTTTCAAATATGTCTCATATTCTCCCCATAAAGCCTTGGGCAAAAAGGTTCAAAAATGTGTTTGTTTGGGAATAAAGGAAATATGTTAGGTAAATATGCCATCTCACATCCCCAGTATTCACATGCTCACTATGCTTCAGCTAAACTACTCTTGCTTAGTTGATGTTTGTTCCTTTTATCTGAAGCCTTAGCAGTATGTTTCAGATAGACGTATTTCTTCCTTTAAAACACTCCTTCCTTTGATTTTCCTATAAAAGACCCCTATAGTCTTTTATTCTGGTTTGTTGATGGCAGCTCACCGCAATGCAGCATGCTCTGTATAATCAAGACCAGTTTGGAAAATGGTTAAAGAACAGGCTGTTGGCACACCCTTAGGCCTGCCTTATCTCATCGCACAGCAGGGCCTAGCAAATGTGTTTCACAACCCTCCAGGAATCTCAATGCCAGGTCTGAGAACTGTATCCCATCTCTCAGATACTCTGGCACTTTAGTGCTTTTCCAGGTTCTTTACTGCTGGTCCCATCTCTCTAAGCTCCCTGGTGTCTGCAACAGTGCCTGTGGCATGGGCGTTCATCAACACTAGTGGATTAAATAGATAAGGACTCTCACAGGATAGCTCCAGCTCATGTATGATCTGCTTTCTGATTCACCCCTTTCTCCTCTTCCTCTCAACTGGACCCAGCAACAGTAATTAACACTGAACATTGCTGCTAGGCTCCAGGATTCATGAGGAATTGTTTCATGTGGTTAATAAAGCTTTCATGATAGGGATCTATGGATCTTGGATATCAAAGTAAGCCTCCCCCGATCATGAAGCTAATATCAGGCAGAACTGATTTACATTTGGGGATTTTCTCATCCAATGGTCTGAATCAAGGATTAAGCTTTATTTGGGACTCATTTAGTCAGCCATTGGTTATACCAGTTTTGCTTAAGTCTAGATTTTCAACCTGTCCTTGTCTTCTATATTTAGTCAATGCAAACACTAGGTTCCATCCTCTCCACTGTGCCCCAATGACACCTGTAGCCCAAACTCCAGTGACTCTCCTGAGCCATATACACCCCCACCATTGATTGCTTAGCTACAAGCCACAGTGAGTTCTATGAAACACAAATAGAGTCACACAGCTCCTCTTGTCTCTTACCTCTGTCCAGAAAATGAAATCCTTCTCACTATCAGCCATCATTGCCACCCAGCACTACCCTATAGCTTTGGGGTTATTTGGATACAGTGTGCTTCCTCCCTTTGGAGTTTGGGGTCTTACAAGCTCTCAGACACTACCGCTCTCACTCTCAGGGCTCTGGGCTCTGCAAGATCTCACCACTATCTCCCTCTATATACCAGCTTTGGGGACTCAGGCGAAGAATCACTTTGATCATGAAATTTATGTATTTATTTATTTATTTATTTATTTATTTATTTATTTATTTATTTATTTGCCTTATGAATCCTGGTTCTGTAAGCCATTTCAACATTCAGCCCCATGGTCATGATGTTTTATCATATCTCATTTTGTCTGTTGATCAGTGTGTATTATTTTAAAGAGAAGTGAATCTCTTCATTGTCCAGTGTCTTAACTCAATGCCCAGAGTATAAACAAATGAAGGAAATGTTCAATATAAAAGGACACTTTCTTCTCAGTTTAGACCAGAAGAGCAGTAATTTAAACACCAAATCTTAGGTTCTTGACAGGAGAAATTAGTTTTTGTCAAAAAAAAAAAAATAAAAAAAATCTGACAATAGTAAATGTAAGTGTAAAGCTTTATAAAACATCTGACAAGATCACCTTTGACTAATGAACATGCAAAGGGATTATATCAAAATCTATCACTTGAGATGCTTGTATAGACTTGCTCATCACTCAAGATTCAGTTATTTCTATCAGTGACCCTGGCAAGAACCATGTCAGTTGGCCATCGCTAGAAAGGAGTCATTAATTACAACAAGACTAAAAGTCTTCAATTTAAGATTCTTAAGTAAGAATATGAATATGGTGAAGAAATATATGTTCTGAAGCCTTAAGGGAAAGGAAGTCTGTATATGCTGTTTAAATAATGCATTTAGCTTTGACATAGGTGAAAGACTGGGAATGATAGGGCTAGGTTTATGTATTAGAAAATTCTTTCTTACTACCACTAGAATTATAACTGAAACTGGCTGCTCAGCCACCTTTGCCAGCATTCTATTTGAGGAAAACATGGCCATCCTCTCTCTACTGACAAAGACATTATAGGACCAGAGCTGCCATTCTCCAGACCTGTAATGAAGGAAAGATAAATACAACTTAAGAAAATAAACTGCAGTGTAGGGGTTTCATTTTAGGTATCTTAATTGGGATTGGCCAACCCACAATCACTTATCCTCTGTAGTTTGACATGCTGTGGATCTCTGTGATTGTTTCTGTTGTAAAAAGACACTGATTGGATGAGGGTTGAGAGTTAGTTTAGGAAATGTCAGCAGTAAGCTCTTTTCTAAGGAAATTTATCTAGGTTTGCTGTAGCAGACATGATTTCCTTCCCACTGTGTTTGCCTTAAGGAGTTCCCAAGATAACAGTGGCCAAACTTCTTTGTGTGTAGGTGAGGCCAGATGATGGCATCAGCTCATCAAAGCCAGAGGATTCTAGGTTAGTGGGAGCAGGAGGATATGAACTTTGGTCTTCATGGCTGCATAGCAAATGCTCTGAACAGCTGGGCATCTCTCCAGCCTAATGAATTCTTAAGCAGAGTTAGTATAAAAATTTGCTTCCCCTTGACTTTCAGGAAAAAGACTGATCTCCAGATTTATCTGAACATGACACAAGACCACCATCTTGAAAAATCTATGGATACCCATTATTCTGCTCTGACAAAGCAAGGTTCTACCTAGCTAGAGGATGATTTTGGAATGTGGTGTTCATGTGAGTCCAACAACACCTGTTTAACAATATACACATCCTTTAATATCAAACTGAAGGCTCTGAACACAAATTTAACTGAAAGATATAAACTATTGTCTGTTCATAAATCCTGATGAAAAATACATTGGGATTATAAATATATAATTATAAATAAGACAAAATATATGTAACTAGTAGGTTCTAAGTACAAGAGGGATTTCCTATCTCTATTTGCCCTTTTCAAATACATAACAAATGAAAACTGTACATTATTAATTTTTCTTATATTAATATTTTCCCTTTTCTAAGTCTATCTTGACGTATTTCAAATTTATTTCCACAATCCACTGCTCTCCCTTAAGACATTGTTTTTCTTTTACATTTCTGTGATAAAAAGGCTACATTATAAAAAACTGCTTTATATTGTTATATTGTTATGTAAAAAATATTTTAGACTATGGTTGTGCCTTAGAGGTTTTGATTGTTATGACAAAACATCATGACCGAAAGCAACTAGGGGAGGACAGGGTTCATTTCATCTTACAGGTTGTGGCCCATCACCCATGGGGGTTATCAGGGACCTGAAAGCAGATGCTGAAGCAAGAGCCATAGAGGGGCTCAGCATGTGTTCTAATAACACTCAAAACCACCAGCACTCCCCATCAGTCACTAACTTTAAAAATGTCCTATCATCTTGCCTACAGCCAGATCTTCTGGAGGCATTTTCTCAATTGAGGCTCCTACCTCTCAGATGTCCCTAGCTTGTGTAGAGTTGACATAAAACTAGCCATCACAGACAGCACCTAAATACAAGAAAAATTGTATTGGAAATGTAGGTTGCTGAGAAGGATGGGACTTGCCCTGAGATCCCGAATAAACTTTAGTAGCATAACAAACTTCTAGGACTTTTCAAATCATTATTAACTATGCCTTGTTACTTTTCTTGGTTGTACCCACGTATATAAAAATACTTTTGAAAAGATTAGAAAAGTAATATTTTACTTTTAGAGAAACATTTTCAAGCCTTAAGATGACCAAGTGCTATGATCTGACCACACATTCTATGGTTTTGATAAAACCCTTTGAAGCAGAGACTCATTGCATGCAGCCAATATAAAAAATATCTGCCCTGTCATCAGATTGGCATAGCAGGTTCTCATTTTCTCAGTAATTAGCTAAACTAGACATACTTTATCTTAAGTGGCTTGTTAACTGTACCATTCTTTGAGAGACAGACACAAGCAAACCACTCTTTCCTTACCATCCCAGGCTGTCCCAACATTAAAGCTCAACAAATGACCACCAGCCATATTGGTACCAGTGGAAAGAAAGTAGGAGAGATGTGGTCTCAGCTGAGGCAGGGTGGGAATGCTGCAAGCTGATTCCCTTACTAATTTCCCTTTCTGTTGAGTTTATTTATACATTAGATAGGGATGTGTGCCACATATCTCAAACCCTCATGAAAATAAGATGGTGTTGGCCTCCAGAGGCAGACAAAGCCTGGGATCAAATGTTACAGCTAATACTTAGGAACATGTACAAGCTGATTCACCTTGAAATTCTCAAACAGGTAATAATAAAGCCATTCTCATATAATGGCTGGGCATTAAAGAGTACATGTATAAACACATAGATCTGGTGCCATAAAAACACAATCCAGTGCCCACTACCCATAGGGTTAGTGTACATGCAGTGAAAATACCATTCAGGTAAATGAGACCCCTCTTAATGGGCTGTTCCTCCCAACAGTCAGACAGGATTCCAGAAGGAAGGGTGGCTGGGAATCTATATGAAGGTGTTAGTTAGCAGGATAGATTATTGTTCAGAACATATTCATTAGCCCAGATCTGAGGATGGTCTGTATTTTATTCATGTTTTGGAGAAGAGATGACCGTAGGCCTTGATGATAATGGGTTCAAAGTTTCATTTGTAAAAATGTTAACAGGTTTCGGTGTTTGTTCAAAACTCTTCTATATAGAAGCCCCATGGTAACTCCTTCCCTTTCCTTTTTGTTTCTTTAAAGGGATTCATGGTTGGATTGACTTGAGTTACACATAATACAAGTGAACTACTTTAAATATCCCAACATGAATTTCAACCACTAGCCCATTTTCCCAGGCAGGATTTACCTTTTAGAATATTTGGCTGATCAACAAAATCACATTTAGACTCATTCTTTCCTGTCTTCACATTCTTCTTAACTCATAATAATTTTGGCTAATTTGTATCAAATACTCTACATTATGTATGTAGCTATGTCACTCACTGAATCTCTACCAAAACAAAAGGGAAAATGCTGGGACTAAGCATCTCCAAGCCTTCCAATGTTGCATCCATGAACTTTGTATGCTTATCCTAGAATCCAAGAATCACCACTATTTTCAACCGTGACTTATTCTTTCACATTCTTTTCTGATAATTACCAATGATTTCACTGTAATTTTGGGGCCATCACTTTCCTGGGATCCCTGTTCTAGCTGCAAGCTTACCTTGCTGGATGGAGTAAGACAGGCTTAATAAGATGTTTAAAAGCTCAGACTTGGCCAGGACACATTTGCACCAGCCTTCTGCTCCTCTCCTTATAGAAACCTGCAAACAACTCTATTGTGCCAGTTTTCTAAAACCACATTTTTTCCCTAGCAAGCTCTGGCAAATTAGATAATTACTAAGCAAAACAATACAGTGCCTAACATGATGCATTAACGGTTTCCAATGTTATTGAACAGAACGACAGGAGAGGCACTCCGTTCTTCCTTGCTTGGCAGATGATTATTCTTCTCTGCAGCAATACTTCATGTGCATACTTCCAAGAAGACTCATGAATGCAAAGGTTCATTAAGGGAATGAGAGAATCGATTGTAAAATGGAAAAGGCTGGGTGAGGTCATATTTCAAAGAGATGAATATGGTACACTCCATTATGTTGTAATCAGCCTCCCTCTTTCATTCCACAAACTGTAATAGTTTATTCTAATTTTTAAAAACAATGTCTGTAGCCCTCTGACCACCCTCGCCCTAAAGCCAGAACAGGAGTGAGTTGCAAGTACCTTCAGCCTACAGGACCCGTCGGCACCCACCAAACTTCACATTACTGACCATTTTTCTCCTTAATAAGAAAAACATTCAAAGGCTACTATTATTGCTGCCCTGGCAAACTGCACTTAATAAATGGGACTTGCCCTGTACACGACACTTCCAGCATCAATCAAGACTGAATTTTATTTCAATTTATTATGGTTGCTGTTCAAATGAAAAAATGCTTATATCGTAAAAATGTCTTGCAATATAAATGTGCCGATGATGTAATCACAGATTTCAGGGAAAAAAAATCCTGATTTGAGTTAAACATTTGCCCATCCTTTCTTCTAAATTTTTCATTGAAGTTAAACATAACAAAATAATGGGACCATTAAGAGGTGATGTTGGTACGAAACAGAAGTCACACGTTAAATATTTTATATCTTTATGAGGGAGCTTTATTATATTTTCCCTCTTTAAGAAGCGGGTTGATATCTCCAAATGATCTGGATAAATGACTTTAATTTCACTTTCATTGAAGGCTCATCTGCAATTTTTTTTTTCACCAGGAAATGTCCATTCATCAGGAGTTCAGTCCCCAGCTTATTAGTCTGGGATTTATCCCTGGCCACAGCTGTTGGCCGGCAGACACTCCTTTAGGCCCCCTCTGCTCCCACCAGGCTTGCATCCCTAAGAGGATGAGAGATGAGAGTGAGGATGAGAGACAGATGTCAATGGATGGTTTTCACAATAGCAGCCCAAATAATGTTTGTGTCTCTCATGGATAATCAGCCCCTGAGCCATTCCCCAAACAGCCCCAATTTCTCCAGAAGCTTGGATACCTAGAGGATGCCTATGTGAGGTGGGCACGCTTGCTTCTTCAGACCTTCTGGAGGCTGAATTCACCTGGGATGCTATGAACCTTACCTTTTCAGAAGCAGGTCAAACATTATGGGTTTGACAAGGATTGCCACAAGGGCATGCTTGGTTTAAAGCTCTGAATTGTGTTGGAATTCAGCACAGTTTTTCAACTAAGAGTTCGTGAAATTAAGTAGCCAATAGGAGAGCATGGTGTGGCTTAAGAATCTGAATCCCAAACAAGATCCCTGGGCCAGGCTGCTGAGGATTCTTTGAAAGCTAATGTGACATGCTGAAATATCTGGTATATGACCTACCAAGTCATTTCCAAGGGAAAGACAGTCAAGACACAAAGTTGTAAATACTTTACTAACTTGACCTTTACTAACAAAGAACTCCCTTCCTGAATAAAATCAGAACCTTCCCCCAAAGCAGATTCTCTGTCTTACTCAGAATGCAATGAGGACCCTGGTGGTGGAGTAGCTAGATTGCAACGGTGAGGGCAACTCATCAATTGTTTTAGAGCACAGAGCTACTCAGACTAATAACTTTATCATTCATAAAGGAGGAATCCCTACAATTAGGGCCAACCAGAATAATAAATCATTGTACTAAACCATAAGCCATGGAAAACTTAAGAAAAATGCTCACTCAGAATCCATCAAAGCAGTTTACTAAGTGTTAGATATAGTACCTTCTTGTATTTATTCTGAACACTGTTGTTTTCTGACAAGTGCTGTGACCATCACATAGAAAAGCTTCTTTCTTGATAATCATGATAATGACAAATATGAAACCCATTGTCTGCTGCATAGATCAGCTCCATAAAAGGGCACTCTGGAGAATTTTATTCATAAGTTGGCAAGGCTATGCCACAGATACCATCTCACTTGTGGGCAACATGTTGTGAGCTGGGAGGGGAGGCGGCAATGTCCAGTGGCAAAGTGTTTAGTTCAGAAGTGTCTCAGGGCATCCACCATCCAACAATAACAACTCAAATTGTGATACTGAATTTGACTCTTTGTTCTCCAAAGACAAAGCTCATATATTCTCAAGATCCTATAACTCCAGTTAAACTTTGATGTCTCCACTCTCTATTTCCTTCATTTGTGTGAAAAGGGTAGGTGGATTAACTTTTCAAAGTCTATTGTTCCGGTTTGTTTGTTTGTTTTAACTTTAAGTGATAACTTTGCAAGATAAGGCTCCACAGTGAATAAGCTTTGGGCCTTTGAATGGTTGAATGTAGCACATTCGGCTTGGCAACCTGAAATGCAAATTAGTGAAGTATATTGTTTAGAGGTCCTGCAGTTTTTGTTTGTTTTCTGAATTTTGGATAAGCAATAATGTGTCAGATCTTTCCTTCCAGAAAAAAAAAATTGTTTTCTTTCTCAGAACATTGTGTTCTCCAAAGGCAGTCATGTAGTTTTAAGGCTACTTTGAAGAGAAAGACAACCACATAAAATAATCAAGAGACCAAGGGTTCATCTCACGTGGTGACATAAGAACCAAGAACGTGTCACTTACAGGTCCCTATGGTCACTGTGGTTCATAGCTTCCAGTTGCAGCATTTGCAAAGAATGAAAGCCTTGGTCACATAAAAGCAATAAAACTTCAGTTAAGTTCAGAATGGGAAATTTTAGAGATAGAAATAGCACCAACCCCATTAAAGCATAGTTCAGAAAGAAGACATTTCTTTTGTAAAATAGCATGAGCATCAACCCATGGTGTTCAAAATTAACAGCCCCAGCTTGAATGAGAGAAATCACACCTAAGGGCATCTCACTACACATATTTATTTTACTATTAGGGTTTTCAGCAAAGTTCATTTTGGTTGCATTTAATTGAGTTAAGTAGCTATGCCTAAGGTTAGAAATTATGAAATGATGGAGACAGACAACTCCCCAAAATGGCAATGCCCTGGCTTATGAAGGAGGACAGACAGGGCATGATGCTGGCTTCACATGGTTATTTAATTAGCAGCAATCTAATTGAGATATAAGTGTCAGAGACAGACATCTCTGATGCCAAATGAGACAGCTTCTGACTTGCAGCTGTTTTCAGGGAGCTTAGCTTGTAGACAATAGCTTCCCATCTAGACAAATCAAGATGTGCTAATTTTCCTGGCCAGTGGGTAGATGTGAAGGGTTAACTTCTGGGCAAGTTCGGCACATCTATGACCATTGTGATTCCATTTCAGTGTAAGATTAAGTCTTGGAGGGAGACATTAAGCTACAAGCTTATTGTTTTACTGTAGAAGAACATGCTTTTGTCTTACTTGAACTCAGCAGTCAATGACAGTGTTCCCTAAATTGGAGATATGCTGGGGAGAAGAAAAGGAAGGTGTAAGAATGTTCTATTTTTATGTGTTTGAGACTGGTGTAACTTTATAGTCTATGATGGCCTTGAGTCTGTTTCTCATGCTTCCACATTCCAAAAGCTGGTAATATAGGAGTGTAACATTTCAATTAATTGGAATATTATTGGCCAGTACTCTTTTATGATAATTTTTTATTTAAATTTGAAACAACCTTGTTTTACATATCCGTTTCAGTTCCCTCACCCTTCTCTCCTCCCCTGCCCTCTAATCCCCATCCCATCCCTTTTCAGTTCCCCAGGGAGGGTGAAGCCTTCCATGGAGGGGATCTTCAAAGCCTGTCATATCATTTGGAACCAGGCCTAGGCCCTCCCCCATGTGTCCAGGCTGAAAGAGTATCCCTCTATGTGGAATGGGCTCCCAAAGTCCATTCCAATAATGGGATAAATACTGATCCACTACCAGAGGCTCCATAGACTGCACAGTCCTCCTAACTAACATCCATGTTCAAGGAGTATGGGTCAGTCCCATGCTGGTTTCTCAGCTATCAGACTGGGGTCCACGAGCTCCCCTTGTTCAGGTCAGCTGTTTCTGTGGGTTTCTCCAGCCTGGTCTTGACCCTTTTGCTCAACACTCCTTCCTTTCTGCATCTGAATTCCAAGAGCTTGGCTCTGTTTAGCTGTGGATGTCTGCTTCTGTTTTCATCAGCTACTGGATGAGGGCTCTAAGATGTTGGCCAGTACTTTACAAAAAATTGTAGTAACTCATACAAAGAAGAATTCACTGTTCCAACCATTATAAAGGCCCTGTTGAGGGATACCCAAGAGATGCTATAGAACCATCAGCACCCTTAACCTCCCAAACTGAAACTCTACACTCTGCACACACCTGCTATACTCCCCACCCCACTTCATCTCAAAGCACCCCCCATTTCCACTTCCTGTCTCTAGATGTAAGAATCCCAGGGGTCCAATGTAAGTAGAATCACATGTTACTCTTCTTTTGTGTCTTATGATTGTCACTTAGTATAATATAATCAAGACTGAAGCTGGATTGAAGCTCATTGACTATGTAAACCACATTCTGTTGGATCATCCATCCATCCATCCATCCATCCATCCATCCATCCATCCATCCATGACCAGTTGGGTTTTTTGTTTCTTTGTTTTTGCCCCTGGATTTTGTCAATTGTGCCTAATGTTCTTATGAACAGTAGCATACAAACCCCATTGATCACCTGCCTTCAGTTCTTCTGAACATTTAACTACTGGATTATATGTTGGTTCTATGTTTCATGTCAAAAATGCCCTTCTGTATATATATATATTTTTTTACACCAGACACACTATTGAATGTTCCCACCAACAATGCTGAGAGGTTCCAATTTCTCTATAGCCTATGAGAACTTGTTACTTTATTTTTTTCCATCATGGTCATCCCAAAGTATTCAGTATCTTTAAAAAGGATAACAAGTGAGTAGAAGAGAAAGAATACATACATTTTATATTTATCTCTTATATGCAATCTCACCATCTACTTTTAGTTTAGAAAGATAAATAAACCTTAAATTTAGAACACTAGCTCTCACAGTACTGTCTGTAGAACTGAATTGCAAATCTGTCCCCTAAAACTACTAAAGCAGAAATTCAGGAGGCAAGGTTCAACAGTTCCATGATTTGACACAGCTTCCAGATTATTTGGCACACATCTAATTAGAGAACTACACTTCTGGAGTCCAGGATTGATAAGAAGCAATCCAGGTCAAATGCATAGTGTCTATAATCCAAATACATTGATCAGATACAATTTTACTCCACTTGCTTAATGAATCAGCAATTTCTGCTTCTAACCTTCCATGCCAATATGCAAGGATAGTTTAACCACCACATTTTCTCCCCTTAAGCTCTTGCTCTCTTGCATTTGCTCACTCCCAAGTGTAACTGGGCTACAGTGTAGTGAGATGGACTGCACCAGACCACCGCTCACGTCAGTGATCCTCTGTAGTAACTCTCAGTCTTGGTTACTCACTTCCATGAATGTTGCTCCAGAATCAAGCCGACCTCAAGGAAGTTGACAGTAGGGGGCAGCATTCACGTCCTGATAAATACCCCTCTGTAGAACTCTTCATATACAGGCAATTTTCCATCTTACCTGTTCTAGAATGTCTTCTTATCACCTTGTTATCCTGACTTCATCCATTTTTTTTTTTTTGAGACAGTTTCTCTGTGTAACAGAGAGAGATGGCTGTCCTGGAACTTGCCCTGTTGACCAGGCTGGCCTTGAACTCACACCTACTTCTGCCTTCCAAGTGTTGGAATTAAAGCCATGTGTCAACACTACCTGGCCATTTTCTTAAATTTTTATAGGGCAGAATATATCTCTTCTTTATTACCCCCTGTATCTATGCATATGTGGTTGATGTTATCCCCATAGTTAGCAACAATATTTCATGTAGTCACAGAGAAGAATTTTGTTGAAAGGCACACACTCATGTGCTTATAGGGATGAGTGTGGGTAAATGTAGGTATATTAACTGCAAGTTGGCTATATGCTGCAAACACAGCACTGTACAGTACAATTCATTAAAAAGAGCTATTACTCTTTTCAACTGGGAGGAAGGAAAGAGAAGCATGGTGAGGCTAAGTAACTTTTCTAAGACCATATAGCCAATGAGCAAAACTAACAAAATTCCAGTGGACAGCCTGAATGCTAAACTCCTGCCACCAACAACAGCACAACTCACATTAGCCAGAAGTGCAGGACAATCCAAAGCAAGGAAGACATATATATAGATGGGAACTTCAGAGATGAAATCTTCTGAGCTATTACCCATAACTAACATCTATACTTCTTAGTAAAATTACCCATGTTCTGGACTTCCTGAGCTATAAATCAAAGTTTTAGGGTTCTGTTCTTTACAGCATTCTGGAGAAATTTTAGGAGTGTGTTAAGCCTGGGGGATCTCACAAGTGTCTCAGGAGTGTTAGTCTGGGCTCCCATCTCTCATATGCTCATGATCCTTCACCCACAGATAGTGCCCTAATTTTATTTACTTGCCAATTGCTATTTATCAATCAAAGCCCTTATCACCAGTTCACTATTCAGAAACAGAGGCTTATTCAAAGGTCACACAGCTAGTAGATGACTACAACTAAAAGCACATCTGACTCCAAAGGACAGACTCAGGCATCCTGACCACCCATCTTTACCCACAATTCATTGGATCCTACTGAGTGTTTGGGGAATCATCCTAAACAACTCGTGACCAGAAAGAGACAGAATGGAGACCTTCTACTCTGTAACTAATTTCTTTAGATGTCTTCATATTTGAATTCACCCAGGTTTTCCTGTGGATAACTCTTCAGGTGTAAAGTCAATTAGTAACTTGACAGTCATGTTTTCCCATGGTGTTGGCCAAGGAATACGTCCAAATGCTCAGAAAACTGATAGTATAGTCAACCTGAAAATAGGTCTGAAGTTTCTTAGATTGAAAGTCAGCAAAAAATGAGATATCTAAAGAATATCAGTGCCAGCCATTGTTGTGTATGTCCAGGTTAGAAAAATATGCCAGTTGAGACTTCATACCACATGAGATGGATGAAGGGGGCACCAGCAAAGCCAAGTTTAAGACCACAGCTTTCAAAGGACAAGAAAATGACAAAGCATCTTCAGGAGACAACAGTAGGCACAGCAACCAAGGTTCCCAACTCCTCACCCTTTCGTCTGGTAATGGGGACTTGGTATATGGGTAGTTACTATAATGCTACTGATCACATCAGGATAATGGATGTACTAAACAAATGTTCATGTCTAGATTCTCTTTAATGATAATCCAACCATGTCTTTGTAAAGGTTTTCTGTTTCTGGGACTAGGTCTACTCTTAGCCTGAAGGTAGTTTCTTTTTCTAGTCTGCCAGCATTCTTACCAGCTCTCTTAATACTATGAATGGCACTTTGCTTGTTTGTAAAATTCTTTGATATATTGAAACATGTTATAAAAAATCATAATTTGTGCTCTTACTGAAAATACCTTGAAGTAGGAGACTTGGATATATGTTTAAATGTGTGTGTAGAAGTGTAGGGATGGAATATAGGTGTGTCTAGGACTGAGTATATAATTATGTAGTTGTGAGTATATGTAGGTGCCTGTATATGTCTAGGAGTAGGGTTTAGGTGTGTATAGCTATATGTGTAGGGGTTATAGTGGTGGGGCAAGTGTGTGTGTGTGTGTGTGTGTGTGTGTGTGTGTGCGTGTGCGTGTGCGTGTGCGTGTGCGTGTGTGTGTAGAAATATGTGAGTATGTAGGAGTGAAGTGTGGGTGTGTGCAAATTCAGTGTGTTGGTACGTTGGGATGGGGGAATAGGTATGGTGATGGATGCCAACATAAGTATTTCTAGAAGTAATTAAGTGAATTTGGAGTGGAGGAATGAGACAATATTCTAACAGTAGTAGAAACTGAAGACAAAATATTTCTAAATAAATATATGCTTTGAAGATTTAGAAGCACTAAGATGGCCAATGACTCATACTGTATAATTTCATCAGCATAAAATTTCCTTTGAAAATAGTAAACTTAGGTTTTTCTTGCTATTTCCTGAGGTAATTTTCTTCTCTTTAAGAAGCATAAGGTAATAAAACACAAACACTGCAGCAATTGCAAATTATAAAACCAAGTCAGGATTGTCTCCCTTGCCTCCGTTCACTAATGGAACAGCCCAGAGTTAAAGCCACAGGCTTAACTCTCAAGTAAATGAAGACTCAGTCAGAGACAGCACATCGCTGTAAGAGTGACAGTTGTGGTCTGCGGTGACAGCACCCTGCTCAACAGTGGCACCAGTCTCAATAGGGGAAAGAGGACAGCCCTGCAGTTTGGCTCAATCCTCCCACTTGTGGGTGGGAGAGCACAGTGAGCCTAGAGAAACGACACACTGCCATCATTTCCTGACCTCTTATAGTTGCAAAATTCCAGATAATTCTATTAGTCAATTAGAGAAGGAAATTCACATTATCAGGAGGAAATTAGTCTGAGAGTGGCTATTCTCCAGTTCAATAAGGTCAGGACTGTCAGTTACAAAGTAAGGTGAACTTACTAAAACTGTAGGAACTTGCAGCACAAGCATGAAGCCAAGACCCATAAGGCTGCTCCAGTACCCAGTAGAGTAGGTTAAACTGGAGTCAGACCCTGCTCAAATTGCCTCTCACCCTCATTCTACCACCCCTGACACATGATGCATTTACAACACACACACACACAGAATATGCACAGGATGAGTAGTCACCTGCTGGTGGAGGCCTCTTGAACATCCATTACCATGAGTAAGAGAAGGCGAATACACTAGGGCTATCATGGCTCTCAGTGCAACACTACAGGATGAACCTGGTGATTACCCCTGCACTGTGGATTAATTTTAAATAACAAGCACACAGAAAGCATGGTTATTAGGTAACGCACAGCATTTCAGCCAAGCTTCTCTTGTTCACAAGCCCACAATGTTGAAACACTATCTCTGCAATGAATATTCAGAACTGTTACCGCTGGTTCAAAACCCAGTTCCACCAAGGATACCTGGGGAAGTTCAGCTGGAGTCTGTTCTTGGTGGAACACTATATCTAACTAAATAATGTGTTTGAAACATTCTTTCTCATATGAAGTGCTACATAGATATTCTCATCTTCATTGTAGGAAATACGATGCTCAATGCAGAGGAACACATCCATCCTTCAGGCTTTGAGATTTACACAAATGTTGTGTCTAACTTTCTCAGTATCACCCTGTAGCCACTATGGATTTCTTAACCTTCCAAATGGAGACCCACACATAGTAAGTTACGCAGTAATGAACATGCATGTCGTCACTATGGTGAGCCTTTATGGAAAGCATGCTCTCATCTCTTCCTGGCCTCCATACCACATTTCCCTTGGCCCAAGCTGGTAGCTTCTCTGCCTGCATGAAGGCATGCTAACCTCATATCAAACCACTGCCAAACAGCCTAACCCACAGAGGTACTACAAATGGATAATCAACCCCAACCTAGGTATGCATGGCTTAGACAGACCACCAGGAAAATAAAGCAAAAGCCTTCAGAGGTCATGATGTACCCTCAACTATAGCATTGAGAATGGTATCTAATAATATCAGCTATGCAAGTTTTGGGGTTATTACAGAACCTACTAACAGGTAACATTTAGTTTTTATTAATGCAGGGTATTGAACTTAGAACCTTATGAATGCTAGGCTCCAACTATGGATCTATTTAACAGCACTTATACTATTTCATCACAAATGAAAACGGTTGTTCATTTCCTACTGTCTCTTTTATCTATGTGGTATATGCCACATATAAGCAAAACTATTGATGATCTCTCATACAACAGTGACAATGAGTTTCAAAGGGGAAGTGATAAAACTTAGAGAAGGAGCCCTCAGCATTCACATGACTAGAGAGAGCATGGCTCAATGTTCAAACAGAAGATGCTGAAAAACAAAAAAGCAGACCACAACTAGAGTTTATCCCTTCAGACCTTGGCAAATATAAATTGTTTGTTGAAGCAACAGCTCACAAAATTTTGTTTTTCATTGTGTTCAAAGTATCCTTCTGTCTCTCCCAACTCCCCATGAGTGTTTTCCATAAACCATCTCCTCTTATAAACATTAATTTGTTAAGAGAGGAAATGTGATGTTAAGTACTCTGAAACCTCATTACATACATATTATTTGTAATCAATGCCCCTTCCTTATGAAACCTGAGTCTGCAGGTACCCAGAACACATTTAATTTTATGACTCTATGATATTAAGTCAAAAAAGCAGAGATGGACAGAGAAACAGAAAACCATGGCCCTTTACTAAGAGACAGTCTCCAACCACTGATGCTAACAAATTACATAAAATGTGAATCTCAAATATGAATGTGTCATCTTGAAATCAGAGTGTGTGTGTGTGCAAACTACCCAGAGGGAAAACAGAATGCTCAACAAACAACTCAAAGCTGTTTGAGAATATACAGTTTACATACAAAAAGCATGAAAGCTTAATACAGGAAGTAGCTTCAATTGACTAATAAATTATCGTTTATGTTCCTGCCTTTGGCATGCATCTTTCTGTGAGGTACAGGCATCATCATTCATGTATGACCGATGTGTGGTGCCAATCATTGTGAAGCCTTTTCTCCTGGAGTCCCTCATTTATCTACTCAGGGTGAAGTGAGCTCTGGTTACCTGATCACACATCATCAATGTGCTGGACACAGAGCTCTGAATCTTCTAAGGGGCATGCTGTCTACATGGGGGGGGGGCGGCATACGTAGTCAAGCTACAACAGGGAACAGTATAGATAGGGCTATTTTAATGCCATGATTTGCCTTGTAGACAAGAATTGCCAAAGGCTTAAGATTGGATTGCTCAGCCATAGCTACCACAGATAACAGACTTGACAGAGTAAAAGGTTTACTAGCAAGGAGAAAAGAAATTTCTGGAATGTTTCAAATCAGAATCAACCTAGTGGGCAGGTGCAGATCTATATGAATGAATGAGGCAAAATTTATCTTGAAAATGTCCTAAGATATAATAGACTGCATTTTAAAAATGGGTGGTAGGCAAGGTATTCAAATATAGCATTACTTCATCTGTGGTCAATTTACCTAGAACAAACGTTCACATGACATGTCTTCATTGTAAGGAAGAAGGTCTGTCTGTGTAAGACATCATGCTACCCTCCAAAAGTCCAGCAGAGAAGCTTCCCACCAAACCATAGACCTACTTCTAAGAGAACTGATTTTCAAGTTCTCATGTCTCCAACTTATGTATTATTACTGCCTGAAGTCATCTTCTACTGCAACCCATGAACACTAACTTTGAGCCCTGACACCTCTACTGGTGAGTCTGAGGTTTCTTCTCAGCTCAGACTTGAAGTTTGGATTCAGTTGTTTCAACATTCTGTAGCCATCACTACATTACAGCCCAGCATTTTAGAACACAAGTTCATGAACATATATAAAACAACTTGATATAGAACTTACACCCTTCCTAAATATGGTGGCTTGAATAAGGATGGCCCCGATAGGCCATCGCTAAATGGTTAGTCTCCAGGGAATGGCACTATTTGAAAGGGTTAGAAGGCTTAAGGGATGTGCCTTTGTTGGAGTAGGTGTGGCCTCATTGGAGGAAGTATTACTGGGGAGGACTTTGAGGTTTTAAAAATGCCTTTTTTAGGCACAGGCTCACTTTGTGTTTCAGCCTGCAGATTAAGATGTAGCTCTCAGCTACTGCTCTGGTACCGGCCTTCACAATGCTGTACCTTCCTCCATGATGCTAATGAGCTAAACCTCTGAAACTGTAAGTGAGCTTGCATTTAATTGTCTTCTTGCATACAAGTTGCATTGGTCATGACGTAGCTTCACAGCAACAGGACAGTGATGAAGACACTAGGGATTCTCCATCTGAAGCTGAAATTTTCAGTTTGCAGTGCCTTAAGAGTATTCCTAGCCCAACTTGAATTTGGATGCTCACATTTCTCTATGGTGTACTTGCTGGCGTACTCATGATCACCTTTCACCAATATTTTTCAACCACTGAGCAGTTCCTAAGCAACTCCTTTCCTACATTGCATGCTTCCTTCTTCCCCTTGGTCCTCCTTGAATCCCATAAAGCCAGTAGTCTAGCTCTTGTCTTAAAGCCAAGATGGCTGCACAGTCAATTTGTTCAGTGTGCTCCTTCCATATTCACCCTGAGGATACCCCTGCTTTTTCCCAAAGTGGTCCCATTTGTCAATTACACTGTCATTGTAACACAGTAGCTCATGCTCAGCGATTGATAACCAGAGTTACCGTCTGCCCTAGCTTTAGTTAAAACTCTCTTAAGTTGTTTAACTATCAGGACCGTTTGCATATCACTCTTCAAAATCTGGTTCCTACAAATAGTTTCTCCCTGACCCTGGAGATAACAGATAGCACTCAATCATTCCATCATGATTAAATGACATAGCCACAAAATACGTTCACAAAGATGTTTCATAAAAACTAAAATTAAAAAACTAGAAAATATCACAAATCAAGCCAAAGAAGCCAGTACATCACTTTGGGTTTTTTTTCTTCTTTGTTTTTGTTTTTGCCATTAGTGAACTTCTATGGGAAACATTGGGCAATGAAAGTCAAGTTTGCAGCTGCTCTCATGGTAGTCCCAAAATGCCTCATTTTCAGCTGAAGGAAACAAACCGCATCGATACCATCACACCAGCTGTGTGTAAGTCCTACTGTGAGTGGAGCCACAACATTCATAGTCCAGTGGATGAATCATGAGGCATAGCCCTCCCAGCCTCCTCTGCTGGAGTGTCACCACAGCTCTCTGAAAACATGCTTTCCAGTCAGGAGAGTCCATAGGTGGGGTTCGAGGGACACTGGCATTAACAGCTGGCAGTGTGTGTGTGGGCACAGGCGCTCGCAAGGACACCTGAGAGAGGGCTTTATTTTCCTTAAGATTTTTAGAGCAGTGACATTTTTCTCGACAGCCTATGTAGCTTACTGTAAGTGATTATTGTGTCACAGTAAACAAAACAAAATCATCAGCACCAGGCATGAAGGACAGTTTGTGAGCAGATGCCTTTGTCTACTTAGAAGGCAGGGAAACACATCTGACAAAACACATACCACCTGGTTTGCTGGTGACGATAATAAAAATTAAATAACCACATAGATCCTAAGATGAGAAATTTGTTGTAATGATAAGGAAATACAAATGAAATGTTAAAATACTAACAACTTACACAAAACCCATTGATTTCTTTCCCTCGGATTACTATTTCAGTGATCAGAGTGTATTAGGGACGTGTTTTCTTGCAATGTGTTTTATTAACACTCTGTTTCTGACACCCAATTTGGAAATCAATGCTTATTCCATCATTTTTCTCCGAGGGGTTCTATTATTTACAATTGATTTAACAGGAATGAAAGGCTTACCATTAACAAGACCCTGCTGCTGACACTTCACAGATGAATTATTGAACTTCAAAAAGTGAATTAACCATTGCCAAAACTGATGGCTTGATGATATTTTTGCACCACGTCTAATGTATTTATAATTACAGCGTCAAAACAGCAGCGTTCTTGCTTGATCCTCTCACATGATTCCTTAGCTTTATACTATGCAAGGTGCTTTATTTCACAGACTACCACTGTGAGTTTAAAACTGTTCCTTACTGCCTTAAAAACACCTTCTAATGGCTTTGAGTCTACCGGAAAGGAAGTCCAAGTGTACACATCTCTTTCATCCCTGAATATTAAATGAATATGGTTCATAAAGACAACTTGGAGAAAGAGCAATTACAATTACTTCAGTATGAATCAGCAACAGCAGCAATCCAGATCCCATTGGCTATCTTGAGTAAACTGGAATTTTGAAATGTGTGTTTTTGTTGTATGTTCTTTTAAATGCTTCAGTGGAGTGATGAACCATTCCACTACCCTTCATGCTATGAGGAGTTCCCAGCACCACACCTAATACCAGTACTGCCCTCAAGAAGGTTCACAGACACGGTGACTTGTTTTGTAATAAATAAGGTCATGTTTCCCAGACTCATATGATCACCTCCACTGTAGCTCAATCCAGCCAGAATTCTGCCATGTTGTCATTCATCAACCAACTAGGGATTGCAGGTGGTACTTCCACCCCTAACCATTTCTCTGGAGAGGAGGAGGGCAGTTTTTAAATGTCTGCAAACAGGGTGTGCAGGTATGCAGTCCAGGGAGTAACCTCAGTCTCCTACAGACTTGGCTGCACTAGGACAATGAAAACGTCAGCTATTCTGTTCTTCTCTGTCTAACACTAAATTTGACTTAAACTTTCCAATGTCACTAACATTGACATCAATGTGGCTCTCTTCATATAGATTGCAGTAAAATTAAATAAGCCATTATGTTTTACAAACTCTCCCACTCCTTCTTTCCCTGCATGATTATAAAATCATATTGCTGTTGAATTTCCAGCTATAGTCATTGAGTAATTCCCACCTCTTGCCCCCATTCTGTGCCCATCCATATGTTCGCTCATTCTCCAAACATAATATAAAAATGTCTGTTTGTTCACTATTTGATTTCCCACTATTAATGACTGTATAAATGCTATTTATAGCTCAATTATGTGGCACAAGATACACAGTTTTTTTTTTCATGAACCATTTTATTTCCCTAGTGTAAAAAATTTGGAGCAAATATTTTGGCTCTGTCAATTTAATGTCATTAATTCATTTATAAGCTCTGAAGTGCAATCCTTCTTGATTCAAACAAGGCAGAAAATGCTCTGTTTCATGAATCTCTACAACTACACTCCTGGGACCCTATTTTCCTTCAGTCTGTACAGAATCTGAATGAATGGTCACCGTGTCTGTGAACCAGCTCCATCTTTCTTGGATTAGAACTCCATTTACCATCAAGATCTGAAGGTGTCATCCTTCATCTTTGCAATTTGTCCTTAGAAAGTGTGGTGTGTCACCATGAGTTCTAGATGCATACACGGGATCTTGTTTTCTTTATGAAACCATCCAGGATTGTTTCCTGGTCCCATGAGCTTTGAAATGTCACTCTCTATCATATATGCAAACTAACATGTTCCTCTATGTACTGGGCTCACTCAATTTGAAAACTTGTCTCTCGTGTTCAAGTTGTTGTACAGAATTATTTCACTTCTGAAATACTTGAATAATTATCTTTACCTTATTATCAAGTTCTATTTACCAGATGTTGGACCACTTGTGCTAACTGAATAATTCACCAATTATCAAACATTTTTATCCCAGACTCTTCACATTAGGGTCTGGAGGAGCTGAGTGCTTTATATGTTAAATGTAGAGTTTTACAAAAATATACTTCAACAAAAAGATGAGAGTGACATTATACTTTTTGTTTTTAATATCTATTTTAATACAAGCAATTTGGATTTTCATATCTGCTTCTGTATTAAAATTGGGGCTGTAGTATCATTGGAGTCTCAGAATTGTTTAGATTTGCACTGATATGGAAATATGACCTCGGAAAGTTTCCTCTGAGAGAGACTTTAGGGACCATACCCTCCTATTCTGGGTCCTCAAATCCTATGCTGAGAATCATAGGACAAACATTAATACTTTTCTCTAGTTTGCTACCTTCTTATTCACCTGTTTTATGTAATGATTTTGCTCTTTATAATCCTTCCCCATCTATGTAATTCTTTCTATAGCTTGGGATTTTTATTTTTGTTCATCTTTGTATCTCATGATATCTTCTTTTATCCCTTCAAGTGTATTAACAGTATGTTTGGGCTCCATACCCACAACTTTCCTCTACAGGCAGTGGGATCCTCTTATGTTGTTTGCTTCCTTATTCTGTGGGCATCCTTGGAATGTCCAGTGGCCATACATATCTGGACCAGATTTGCCAAACAAGCAAACAAATAGAAACTCTGGAGTGCTATGGAGTTATGACAGGACAGAATGTGTGATTGACTCTCTCATTGAGAGCAACTAACAAATCTAAACTATTTTTGAAAACTCAGCATTTGTAAGTTGTCCTGAAAGCAGTAAACACTACAGAAAAGCAATCAGAGAAGCAGTGCTGAGCAGGCATCCGCGCTGCATGCCTTCAGTACATTTCTGCTTTGCTTTAGTTTGGATGGCTGTGTGGAGAACAGAAGGCAGGACACAATGCTTAGGACCTCCAGAAGCCTTAGTGTAACTGAAAGCTCAAATCACAACCCGACAGGGTCTGCAAGCAAACCCACCTGCTTAGAATCTTGGTGAAATGTGAAGGAGAGAAAAACATCACACTGGGAACTGGTCCATCTAACGGGGTTTCCTGCTGGCCTCTGTCAGGGAAACAGAAGGCAGGAATTTAATGTGATGGTAGATTGATAAGTTCTGGTTAAAAAGCAGTATGTTTGCATGTTCAGACAGGATAGAATTTAATTTCAATTCAAGCATTCAAGACTGCCCCCTATTAGATCCCAAGATGCTTAAGTCCACTGTGGAGAAAAATTATGAAATGAAAAGGAAAACTGTCATGAATGTGCACGATGTAACAGATGGCAAAGACTCTACATTTGTCCCTGTCAGATATACAATGCAAGCATTCTTACATTTCTAAGTAGTGAGAAGTGAAAGAGATTACACAGATGAACAAAGAGATTTTTAAAATAATCAAAGTTAACAAAACTATGTTCAACAGGGTTTTTATCTCCAGTTTTTTCTTTTCTTTTCTTTTCTTTTCTTTTCTTTTCTTTTTTTTTTCTTTTTAACACTTTTTGTTTTGTTTTCCAGAGGAATCCCATAGCTTCTGCCTTCAGGGACTCCCCCGTCAAGAGGTGTATACACATCGTTCTGAAATAGGGATTATCATCGCAGAAAGCTATGGACCCATCTGGAGATACAGGAAACTCCAAATACTGAGCTCCTCTGAAAAGATGGGGACCATTGCTCTCATTAGTCCTTTATATCTGCTGGGACATAGTCTATAGAGATGGGCAAGTTATGATGCTCACAGCTGCCCCTGACACCCAAGAATTCTTTGGCCCCCAAATGTCCATGGGCTGACATTTGAGACACATACTGTAATGCTTAGGAATATGCCCTCCCAGCCTTGCAGCATCCCCAGGCCATTTTATTTCCCATTCTGCATGATGAACAGCCAACCAAGAGGTTTACCAGATGCAGACGAATGCATGTGAAATAAAAGGCAGGAAGCAAACATAACCCAAAATTCAGGAGGAAAGCAGCTTGAAAGATACCAATCAGGAAGAAAACAAGTCAGAACCTACTTACTGTGTCATACAAGAACCCACTGTGTGCCACACACAGAAAATGTCTTAAAAAAAGAAAATAAAAATATCAAGAAAGCCTTGCATGGTGGAACATGTCTGTAATGCTAGCCCTTGAGAGGTAGAAGAATGAAGTCTGGAGCCCAATGTCATTCAGGACTATATAGTGAGGCTGAGGCCAGCCAAGGATTCATGGCATCCTGCCTCGAAAGAAATAGATAGTAACAACAACAAGACAAGAACAAAAGCCTCATATGCTTCTGAGAGGTACATTGACCTGTCACTCCACTTGCCAGTGCTCAGAGGAAGCCAGGATGTCAAGGCCTGTCTTGTCAACACATGGGTTTTCATCAGGTCCCTCCTTCTGGGTGCTAGTATCCAGTGTTTCAACTGAGCTTCTATTGTACCAGAGTCTTTACAAACGAACCAGGCTGTTTCTTCTGTAGATTTGCAGCCAATTCTCTTGTTTCTGGGCCATGCCTGGATTCCACTTTAGAATGTACCTGGTATTTCCTATTCTTAAGATCTCCTAGCTCTCTAGAATAAACAGTCATAAATTACTGAACTACTAAATCAAGTTCATCCCTATGCAGTGGCCATTTAAAGTAAAGCAAGAATCAGCTTTACAAAGTCACACAGGTATTATATCATAAACCATGCAAAGGTTAAACTAATGTACTCCAAATTTAGTGGATGACGATAAAAAATGAGAGGCAACACACACCTGACAGCCTGTGATGAATTTCCGTTTGCACTGTTAGTGTTGTTAGTATTCATTATAACTTATTTCATAAGATTATAGCCAATAAAAAACAATTGAGTTAAAGAAGGAAGAAAAGTCTTTTCTATAGGGAAAAACTGGGGCACTATAGAGGAGAAAAGTAGAGTGAATTGTTGCAAGCTGACTACACCAAAGGATGATGAGACAGCTAATGTATGTTCTTCCAATACACTTATTAATTACAGCATGAAACATTTACCGTGAAACAAGCAGAAACCCCTTAAGTGAGTGATCAAAGTTATCATAACTGAGACAATATGTCATTGTTAATCTCTGGAAGGGCAAATATATTGTGTAAGAAGTAAGATTTCAGGTTAGCAGTATTTTGTTTGTTAGATATAACTGCTCATTTCCAAAGTGGCCTCTGAAAAGGACATGGGAGGCTAAAAGAATGAAAAATAAATAGCAAGAAAAAATAGGAGGAAAGTGAATATATAGGAAGAAATATAAAAGACAAGTATGTTAGAAATAAACTCAAAGCAGTAACTATAGCAACAAAAATTAAGTAATTTTAAAATAAATAGTATTTTAAAAATCAAGTTATAAGACATGTATACCTAAAAAATCTAATATAAACAGGACAAATAAGACTGAATATATAAATATAGGAAAAGCAAACTAGTGAAAGCTTAATCAAAATGATGTAGGAGGCCACATAAGCCAACTTCACAATAATAGGAACAGGTAGCTACAAAGAACCACAGGAAAATGTTAACCATTAATCCAGCAGAAAGATAATGCAAGCTGTAAACTTAACCATAACTATTAACATGATCGAAATATTTAAATATCATTATAATGCAGCTATGTGGATAAAATATGCACATCTATGCTTTGGGGTTCTAGCAAACATGTTTTAGAAATTGATAGGTGGATATAAAGTCACAGCCATAAAGAACACAATTGATAAGCTTGATTTAATAAATATCTGATTGTTCTAAATAGGTCACATTTCATACCAACAGAAAACACTATATAATGAATCACATGGGATAATACAGTCACTTGAGATAGATTTATAATTCTATGTTCTGGGGCATGTGAAATTTGTGTCTATCCATTTCCTGGTTCCCACAAGACCTATTTAAACCATTGGCATTTATCTTTAGCTCTTGTAAAAATGAGAGTCCAGAGTTCCTTGTCCTACGTTTTAGTGAGTCAGTAGCTTGTCTCCCTGGAAACAAGTTACTTTGATAGTTGAGGTTTCTGTATTAACATTTTGTTTAAAGAATGAACAGGCATTAAGATTAGAGTGGTTATGTGGATTGGCCTTGAGTAATGGAAGAGGTAGGCATTCAGAAGACTATGCGTAAAGCCCAGAGACATGCAAGGGTTCAGAGCTTCAAGTATCGCAGTCTGCCACTACGGAAATGGACAGTGAGGCAGCAAGCAGTGTATGAGATGAGAAGCAATGGGCAGATCTGTATGGAGGTCCACATTATCAGCCGAAGGCTGTCAGTTGATTCTGGAGCTCAGATCATTACAGGGGGGGTCATCAAAGCATTATCTGTGGGATTCAGGACCACTTGGGTGGTGAGAAATTATACCATATACAAGCAGTTTAGAAAAGAAAAAGAAAGAAAGAGATCAACTTAATGTTTATAGTATGGTATAAAAATAGAAGTTCCAAGAGAAGTTGAAGGAACAGATATGATACCTCTCAGGCTGCATGACAGGTCAAATTCACAAGAGCCTGGCTGTAGAAAAGCTACCCTAACTCCAGTTCATACAGCCTCTGAATACTAACACAGATTTTTCTTTATTTACATTCAAGCTGGTTTGGTTTTATAATTGCTTAACAACTATTAGCAGAGAAGAATGTATATATAATAGTTGTTAAGTTCTCTGCTAATAGTTGCTAATAGTTGATATATACGTATCAGAGAAGACATTTATATATATATATATTTAAAGTAATATAATAAATATGAAAATACAAGTAAAATAAGCTAGGGTCAGAAAGTATGTATTTCATGTAGTATCTTCTCCCAAACATAGAAACATATGGTCATGACCATATCCCAACAAATTTTCATTTGCAGATAAACTGGCCAACAGGCTACAGTCTATAGATGTCTGCTGTGAACCTTTGATGCCAGAACCAAGCATAGATGGGCAGTGAAGAGGAATGAGCAGAAGGGAGGATAAGCTTGCATTTGACACGGCAGGCTTGAAATAAAAAGGGGCAAGTTTCCCATTAAATATCTGATTCTAGAACCTGAAGAAAACCAGGCTGAATACATAAATTCTACCTTAAACACTAGAAGAAGATGTATATTTTGGAAGTTCATACCACTCTCACTGCCCACAGATGAACAAAGAAAATGGCCAGGGAAAGAAGCTAGTCTCCCACCAATACTGCCCACAGAGGGAGGAAAAGACATTAATGACAAAAAGCTGATAGACATTCAGACTGCTGTAGTTAGGGCTAACACCATGGGAGCTGCCCTGACCTGAAGATATGGCTTCCATGCCTGTTGCTCGGACACCCCCAGGGCTCAGCATACTTAGTGCAGACACAGCAGAGGTTAAGTTTAAAGTCAGACAGTGACAGGAGAAAGGCCTCCACGAAACTCTATTTCTAAGTTTATGTCAAACAGATATCCATGAGCAGAAACAGACAGCAGATGAGAGAAGAAATAAGGGATTGAGACCACTAAGCACCTGGGATAGGGTGGAGGCTGCTGCCACTGCCCCACATGTATGCAGACGGAATGGAGACACAGTTGTCTCAGGGTGGGCAAGGTTCATCTTTACATTTTGTGACTTGATCAGCAAAGAGGAGATGGATTTATCAAACAAAGAAAACCGAAAACTAGTGAAAATTGAAAAAGCCAGGTTTCTGTTTGAAAGTCCAACTGTCACCAGTCTGTGGAGATTGGCGGTGTCTTCTAATGCAGTGGACAAACACACAGGCTGGGCACGTAGTAGACTACCACATGGTCTCTGTGTGACATCTTCCAGAAACTCTCTTCCCTCACCCAGGTTATTGTATTCAGTTTATTTCTGACTTTCCTCAAGGAAGTGTTATTTTTCTAACTGACAGGCAAATGATATCACCCACTGAAGGCCCATCACACCAAGTGAGCATTAAACCATCACACTTAAGGACTGTATCTCCAGACACAGGATTTAAGAGCGCAAACCAGACCTCAGTTTAACTATTGGCATTTTATACACAAAAAAAATGTCATCAAAGAGCTGCTATGAATTCCTCCAGTTTTAAACAAAATAACTGGGCCTGGTGAGCTGTGCTCTTCATGCATGAAATTAATCATGGGAGGAATTGCTACACAGGTCTGTGGATGTGTCTCTGTTCACAGGACACTCATGTGCAAATCAGTAAGAGCAGTATCTAAGGCTCCCAATGATGGGGTACGGTTGCCAAGGTTCCATCTCAGCTCCCTCTCATGTTTCTTATCTTTTCTATCCCTTGTCATCATCACTCTATATAGCCCTGCTCCTCACTGCTCCCACTTTTTGTGAGTAAGGCTGTTTCTCTGGCTGCCCTTGCCTGTACATCTGCCCTAAGTTGTTTATCCCATAAAAATCATTCTCAATAGCTCTAGGTCCTTCCAACACTTCACCTTTGAGTCAATTCCCTGTGCTCAGTCCAGCCTGCACTGGTCTCTGTGCACCAATGGTTACACTTGAAATCTCTTCCCTGCAATTGAGGTTGATGTCCACCTCCTAAAGGCAGGTGCCATGGGCACCTCATGGCACACTGTTAAAAATAATCTTACTTCTACTTCAAACCAATAATGCCTAGTTAGTTAACTATGAGCAGCTTACTCAACCTCTCTGGCTAGGCATCTCTTTAAGTAGAAGAAGCCATTCCACTGTAATGCTGTAATTCCTCCTTTGTTCTTTGCATTCACTACAGCCTTTCAAAGACAAGGTCTCACTATAGAACCCAAGCTGACCTTAAATTCATGGCAACCCTTCTCTTTTGCCTCGGCCTCTCAAGTAATAGGCTCATAGGCATAGACTACTGACAACCATATCTGACTGGCGCTTCTTAATATTTTAACCCTATTAATACAAATCTATAAGCAGATTGCAAACCAAACCAAACCAAGGCTTCTGAGTATCATGTGTTGGGGTCAAAGTGTCTTTCTTTACTTCTCTCATCCATAGCACACCCTCCACAGCTGTGAAGATGGGTAGCTCTCTCTTAGAGAACAAGTTCTGCTTAGATATTTGGTAAGCATCTTTACGTCACAACTTCAAAAGCATCACCACAACAAAAGGCTATACCCAACAACAGGACAGGTGAACAAGACGTTCTAACCAACCATGACCTCAGTGGAAACTCTCAAACTACTGTCTTTCTCACCCTAGCAGGCCCTATGGTCACCCAAAGCCAAAGGATCATAGCTTCTGAGGGCAAACCTTTCTTTTTTGCTCCCATTTTCTCCCAAGTGTACTGCTCAGCTTTGCAGAGGCTCAGTGCATGTATTACCACAGCAGTGAGAACCATGAAGCTAGCTTCATTCTACAAAGACAAATACCACATACCTTGTGAAAGCTTAGGGGGAAATTCTATCATTTCCTTAGCAGTTTTTGTTTGGAGAAAATTGTGTCAATTAAGAAAAATCTTGCTTATACAAGGTTATTCCAAATAAAGCAATAGGCAGGAAAATGTGTAACCTGCTTTCCCATGTCCCCTTGGACTCAAGCTGAGCATTCACAATTCTCAACTCAAGTCTAAACAGCATTAACTACAAGTGAGTGAAAACATAGAAAACAGTTATATTTGAATTTCAGACAAGCAACAAGTACACATTTACTATACATCTATTTGCTATGTAATATTTGGGGTATACTTAGAGCTGGAGTTTAAGTTAAAATACCTGTTGTCTGAAATTCTATATTAATTGTGCATCCCTGATTTTATCTGAAAAATTAGAGAATTGACTAATTCCAACTGATTTTATAAGAACGAGTAAAAAGAAAGGCTGATGAGAAGACTGCATCTAGCCTTGGCAGATAAACATCCTTTTAAATTTGGGCCCAGACTCAAAATTGGTTTAAGCCTCAGTGCTCCAGTCTGAAAAATAAGGGTGTGCTACCAAAGCATCATATAAACCTTAAATGAGAAACCTGGGGAGTAATAACAATTAGGGATAATATCCAAGAAATGGCCTTGCATTTTTTTAGGATGTTCATGTATGATATTCAGTGGTCACCATGATTAACTTATAATACTTAGGTTGAGAAAGAGAAATCAATGAGCAAAAGCTGGCACTTTCTATTCATCTTTGGCCTCATCAAGAACCATCAGGTGTAGCTTAGCAACTAAATAGAGATAAGGAATTCTCTCTGCAATTTTGGTGTGTTTTCTCTACCAAATAAATCAATTTAAAACATCTTGCCCATCTTGAACCCCACCTCCCTCATCATTTTAATTTGAAAAAAAGGATGAGATTCTAGGCAACTAATCCAATTGCTTTCTCAAGACACAGGCTCCTGAAGTGTTGCCCCAGTCCATTTGTGACCCTTTGAACTCACAGAGGGGAAATTAAGGCAGAGAACCTAGCCATTCAAACCATTGTCAGTATAAGACATTGTAAAATTTAATCTTTGTAGTTCCCTAAGGCAAATAAGTATAAGCCAAATAACCAGAGTTACATGATGAAGAATAGGTTGTTTCAAAAGACTGAAAATGGCCTCAAACACAGAGCGGATGAGACACTCTGGGCCATAGGATGACATGGAAGACACAAGCTTAGTGCTGAGCAAATGACACACAGGTCACTGGGTTTAAGGACTCTTTCATCTAACCACCCTAAGAAACTTCTTTGGTGGACACAACCACATCTTCCTTAGGGTTGCTTTTAACACACTGTGGATTGTGAAGTGTTTTTATTTCTTACTACTATTGATGAGCTTGAGCAAATTAAAGAGGAATTAGAGGGGTTTTGTTGGCTTGTGCCAAGACGCTCACGTGGACATTGAGAAAATGTGTTCATTGCTACCACCTGGGTATTAGACTTTACCATCTGAGCCATCTTGCTGGCCCGATAATTCGTTCTTACTTATTGGGTCCTGAATATTCAACCCATGATGCCTCACTTTAGCAGGACATTGAAAGCCCCTCACTGTCCATGTGCCACTTAGAGAGGGGGGTAGCCTAGCCTAGCCTGACCTGACAAATTATTTACTTTTCTTACCTGAAAACTTCATGAAAAAGGAGACTTCATATAACTATTGGAAACGAGGTTCAAATATATGGAAGAATAAAAATTCTTAAATGAGGTTCAAATATATGGAAGAATAAAAATTCTTAAATGGTATATTTATCCACAAATCCATTGGAGAAGATTGCTTATGAATGCTGTTTCTAGTCTCCATCTGGATGATTAAGATTCTGATGAGAAAGATATTATTTTTTTTCTTTTTATTGCATATAATGAGTACTATGTCCTAGGAGTGATGTAAAGGGCTAAGAGATGGAAGCTGAGAAATGAACACATACAATCTCTGAAAGGTGAACCAAGGGTGTTTATCATAAATTCAGAGAACAAGTAAGTATTCATCCTACTTTGTAGAAGATAAAGGTCAATCCAGCAAAGGTCACAGATGCTGGAGGCCAAGTACAGGCATCAAACCTGCTCTTGAGGGCCATTCATTGTTCTCTTGTTCTTTTCTCCTTTCTCTTCCTGGCTATTTCCTGAACCCTTGCCTACATTACATTATTACTCTGACTGCTACCAGTTTTCAAACTTGTCAGGCACACATCTGCCCAGGCCTCTTACCTTGTGTCTTCTCCCATCCAAGTACTAACAAGGTCAGATTCTGCTTAGCTTCTGGAATCTGAGGATAAGAACATGTTCAAGGTGATGTGGTCATAGACAGTGTCTCTTGTTCATGCCTGAAGAGCAGACCCAGCTTTGTCACTTCCTTTAGTCTTGGAGACACCCAATAACCAATTACTTGGAATAACACCCTTTGGTCCCCCTTTTCCTTCTAATCCATTTTCTGGATTAAAATTAGCAAACCGCAGAGACACCAAGTTCTAAATCTTAAATGCTATGCATACTTCATTCAGAGTAGCTTGCTTATACAAATATGCTCAATCAGTGTTGCTTGTGTTTCCTGCCAGGAATGTAATTTTCAAAGCCGAACACATCAGAATCACCAGGAGAAATTGTAATTAGATTCCTGCTTCCCACTCATGGAACCTGACAAAGGTGCTGTTCAGTGAGTTGGTCAGCCATCCATTCAGCACAGCATTGCAAAGAAATAGTAGTTTTGATCAGAAATTATTTTGTAAACTCATGGTTCTAGGGACCATAGCACAATATCTAGGTCTTGCATCTCTCTGTTGTATATTGAGGCAGAAGGGTTGTGAAGATTTTGTTTGTGTGCGTGCTAAGTGCCATAATCGAAAAACCTTCTAACTCTATTGAACACTCTGCTCAGTGAATACCAACCAAAAATGTGAGGAGTAACCCATACCAAACAGTTTGCCTGGGAATGGGGGTGCTTGAATCACATCCAGAAACTGTCAAAGGTAAGTCTTCATTTTCTATTTATTTCGTCTTATGTTTCGTTCCATGTTTTTCAAATGGCATCTTTCTGATTCTTTTTCTCTTCTTTTCTCCCTCCCTCTCTTTCTCGTGTGTGTGTGTGTGTGTGTGTGTGTGTGTGTGTGTGTGTGTGTGTGTGTGTGTGCGCGCATGTGTGCATGCACAGCTCACTATAACACAGGATGGCCTTGAAGTACTTTATAATCCTCCTACCATAACCTAGTAGTACTTGGATATAGGTAATACCAGGCCCCACTATGTTCTTCCATGCCCGACTGGAATGGGGTCCTTAGAGTTAGTTTCACACAGTTGAGATCCACATGCCCTGGCTGCACTTGGGCTTCTGTGAACATACCCCTGGCACCTGTTCTCTTTCAGATAAAATCATCCAGTGTTGCCAATGACCTCTTTTGACATCATATTCTGAAGCTATAATCAAGTTAGTTTTTTTTTTATCCTGTGCTCTATGCCAGCCATAAAGCAGTTGATCTCCATAAATCAAGTATGTCTGATGGTTTAGATTCAATTGCCCCATTTAAGACAGGCACTTAATGAAAGATCTGGAGAAGGGTGCATTAACAGCTACCATAGAGGCACTCCATCTTCCAGATCTCTCTTTACCCGTGTGGAATCATCAGTGTGTCATTGATTTCTAGTTACAGCGGGACTCTATTGTTTTCGATGTGAGTATTCTCACTCTACCATCCTGCAGGCTTTAGTGGCAATGTTAGGCTTGCAGTCCTGTAAGCCAGACTTCCTCAGTGAATTTAATAATATGGCAAATCCATGATGTTACACAGCCCAACCCATTCAGAAAGCTGTGAAGCACTGTCTTCCTCATGTCAAAGCTGAAAATCTACATGGGAAGGATGAAAAAAATCTGAAAAACGAAGAAGATTCCCCTCTATGGAAAGCAATGCTATGGGGGTGGTATAAAATGCACATTATAGAATTCACCTATTTAACTACACAATTCAATGAATTTAGTATATTCATAGTTGTGCAACTAGCAGCATTATCCTGCCATAGGGCATTTTCAGCCTCTCAAGGGACACCTTGCATAATCAAATTCCTGATTGGTCTATAGACTAGCCCTTTCTGAGAATTCCACTGGAATGCAACCGGAAATGTTTTGGTTTTTTGTTTGTTTGTATGTTTGTTTGTTTGGTGTGTGTGTGTGTGTGTGTGTGTGTGTGTGTGTGTGTGTGTGTGGCTACTTTCAATTACCACGATGTGTGAGGGCCATACACATTACAAACCAGCAGCGCTGTGTTCTTCTTCACTGCCAAACAGTATTCATCACACAGATACACTGCAATTTGGCCATTCATGAGTGAGAGCCTTTGATTTTATTTGGACACTATATATCATGCTGCCATAAACATTTGTGAAGCCTTGCCAGGGACATGTTTTCATTTCTCTTAGTCACAGAGTCCTTGAAGTAGACATTCTAGGTCATACGGTGAACCTGTGTTTAACATTTGAAAGAAACACCAAACTGTTTTTGACAACACTTTTGCCATATTACAGTCCAGCTGGCAACGTACAAAGGTTCCAAATTCTCCACATCTTTTCCCAATGTCTGCTACTGCCTCGTGTTGACCGGAGTTGTGCATAGCCCATTCTTAGTGGTGAAAATGTGAAAAAGTGCTTTCATTGCATGCATCAAAATATAACTCAACAGGAGGGGTGTGTGGTGGAGGTGGGGGCAGAGAGGAGTGGCAGGACTGAGCAAATACATTTTGAAAAATATACAAATTCTCGAATAATAAAAAGACTTAAAAATAATGCCCAACATCACTGAGGACATGCTATTTTCTCTGTCATACCCTTTAAATATTCACTGTTAACCTGAGCTGAGGAGATAGATCAGTGGCATGACATTCACTTGGCATGTGTGAGACCATGAGTTTTAACTGTGAGGTAGAAGGAAAGGAAGGAAGGAAGGAAGGAAGAGAAAGAGAGAAAGGAAGTCAGTTGTTATTAATACAGCAAGAGCTCTAGATAGATGGCTCAGTAGTTAAAGGCCTAAACTTCTCTTCTATGGAGATTCACATTTAGTTTCCAACATACCAAGGTATCAACCTTAATTTACCAATAAAACAACCAGGCTTAAAAATGCTTAAAATTTTGCCCATAAAACACAGAAAACTGGTAGAGAACCTGAAGTTGTGGGGCATAAAACTTCAATACCAGAGTCATTAATGGCAAGACAAGACATCTGAATTCCAGGTGCACTGCATCTAATCTCAGCCTAGGCACTTCCCTTACTTACGGTACCAGAAGTGGACTAGGCAACGTTAGATCTGGCTGCTTCTAGGGATTCCACATTTTCTTTTGAGGAAGCTATACTAACTTTCTACAGAACACACCTTGCCATTTTACCTTCAAATCTCACCACTATAGTTCTGATCAGGATTTAACCAGCAAGGCATTCATGACAATCAGAAGGCAAATGGAACATCCTTCATAGCAACAAAAATGCTGAATGATTCTTATCAATCATACAGAGTCCCTTTCTACTATCCAAAGGCATAAATTCTGCCAATAGCAGCAGCTCATGTGTGAGTACTTGGAAACAATTATCTTATCATCAGCTTCTGAAGTCCCAAATAATCCTACTGCAGGAGGTGTCGGTGGAAGGTAGTCCCAAGCAGAAGACAACTCTCCCAGCCAATTGTCAAGCTTCAGTTGGGTCACAACTTTTCACCACCAACCATTCCCTTGCCAGCCCATGATGCCATCTGACTGTTGCCTGCCACTTATTAAGCCACCCTGCTTACCAAGGCTCAGTTCTTGCCTCTGCCCTGGAGTCGGAATGCAGTCTTACAAAGCTCAACACTTCCCTTAAGAGTCATTCTTCACCATTTGACAGGGATGATTTGCTAATGAACACTCACTTCCCTGTTTCGTTTTCAAGTGCCTAGTGACATACACCCTTGCCTCTGAGGCCTGGCAGCACCAGCATTTCGGGAAGCTAGTTAGAAATGCAGCTTTCTAGGCTTTACTCTGACAGCTCATCAGAGCCTACATTTGAATCTGCCAGATGATTGCAGGTACTAGGTCATTAGACTTCCATACATCTTAGCCAGTGTCACTTTGCTGACCTGAGCACCTGCCCTGTCAGAAGGAGCAGCTAAAATGTATGACACTGAAACCACTTACTATCTCCTCCCTACACAACTTGTGTCCATCCATCTGTAAGCCACTCCCTTTCAGACAAAAGCTCCTTTTGACTCTATCATCTTGTGAGGAAGAATGAGCCATTGTGCATATTTACATGCTTTCTCTCTGAGTCTGAGTGTTAAATAGTCCCATCCTATTGAACATGGGATTCCTCATACAACTTGCTTTGGCCAGTGGAAATGGAATGCAAAATGATGTGTTATGTCTCAGAAGAAGCTTCCAGTTATTTCAGCCTCCCTTTCCCTTCCCTCTCCTCCTCCCTGTCCCTCTTCCTTTCCCGGTTCTCCACAATCCTGGCAGGGACCCAGATGCAGGAGGTTCTGGTACTGAAATGAGACAGGACAGTATGGAGCAGAATCCAATGCAAGCAGAAGCCTGTGCAAACTGTTGAAAGCCATGGAGATTTGGAGTCCTAGCTTTATTTCTATTGCTGAGATAAAAGACTCTGACAAAAAACACCTTAAGGAAGACAGGATTTTTTTTTTCTTAAGCCTACAATCCTTCGTTGCAGAGAAGTGAGGGCTGCAGGAACTTGAAGTAGCAAACTTTATCATAGTCAAGAGTAGACAGAAATGAGTACATGCAAGTTTACTACTCTACTCACTTTTGCCACTGATTTATAGTTCAAGACCCAAATAGAGGGAATGGACAGTGGTCTTGGTCATCCTATATCAGTTAAAAAAGCAAGAAAATCTCCAGAGAGAAGACTACAGGCCTACCTGATCTAGGCACTCCTTCGCCCTCTTTCTAGAGCTTTCTAGGATGAGTCAAGTTGATGATTAGAGAAAAACCTACTATTGAAAAACCTTCAATAGTAGAATCTTATTGTTAAAAAAAACTGTTAGCTTAAACTTATGGATTATACCCTCATTCTTTACTGGGGTTTTTATTTCTCTCATTTTTCAATGATTGATGAGAACCAAAGATACCCTCTGCTCTGCCAACTTTGCCAACAGAGAATTACTCTTCACCTTCTGTCTCCTGGGTACCTCAGTCTGCATTATAATTTTCAGTTCATCGAAAGGATCTGCAAATGGTTCCTGTAGGGGAACAGAGAACAAACATTCTGGGCTTTGCAGATCACACAACTCAATGGTATGGCATGAGACAAAGGCTGATATAAAACTGGGCATATGAATTTAGGAGATGTGTCTCCCAAATTCATGAAGAGTATTCTCCGTGGTACTATGTGTAGAGGAGGGGACTTTAGAAAGAGGCTTAGATCATGCAAGTTCCCCCATGAAAAAGGAAGGCTGAGATTGAGTCCCTTCTCTCCTTTTACCTTCTGCATTTGAGGACACAGCAAGGAGCAAGTAGGTGCCCAGATGATACCCCTGGCTTGCCTTGGACTTCCTAGTCTCTGAACTCTGAGAAATAAATACATTCTCTTTGTTCATTACCCAGGCTCTGTCATGGCAACACAGCTCAGACTGATACAATGGTATTCAAATAAAACTTCCCAAGCCCAAAGTTCAGAATTCAGAGATTATCACTACCTCATCCCCCTGGGTAACTCTTCTATACTAAGTCAGTTGCCAAGTCATCAAGTATTCAAAACCAGCAGAGTCCTCCCTTGCAGGGATATTTATCAACTTTCGGCTCAACCTCATGATACTTCATATAAAAACTGTGTCAATACTAACTGTCCTAGCATCATTTTTTGCTGCTGTGAGAAACACCCAGACAAAAAGCAACACATAAAATAAGTTTATGTGGCTTACAATTTTAGGTTGCAACCCATCATTTCAGGAAAGTCAAGACCAGAACTCATCAAGATATCACATTATTCCACAGTTAAGTGCATAGAGAGAATATGCACACCCTTTCCTGCTTCCTTGCTTATTAGTATTCAGCTAGTATTCTCTTCATTTAAATAATCCAGAGCTCTGTCCATGAAATCATGCTGCCCAGAGGGGGCTTGGTTTTCCCACCTGAATTAGCAATCAAGCCAACCCCCATCCCAAGCATGTGTACACAGGCCAGCCTTATCTAGAAAATTCCCCATAATAGTCTCTCCCAAAGTGATTTTAGATGTTAATTTCACCATTACAACTAACAAGCACACTAACTACAAAGTTATTTCATGAACAGAGCTCTGATTAATATTATATACGTAGAAAAATTGATGGTGTCTAATGGGAGACAAATATTAACCAACCTTTAGCAGGTATCAAATTCTCCCACATTTGTTTGCCGTCCATTTGCACTTAATGTTTACCATGTTTCATTTTCTACTCCTTCCCCATAGCGATGGAGATGGAAAGCTCATTGATATAAAGCTCCTGTGTCCCGGTTTCTGTTCCTTGTCCATCATTTCGAATACAAGTCTTCCATAATGTATATCTATAAAGAAAGGACTTTGGATATAAATATATTGGATGTAGCCAGGGGGAGGGTATACCTTTATTTACATCAAATGCAGATCTCTACCAACATGGATCTAGCAGTGGGGCAGCAGCTGGGACAAAAACCTTCACCCATCCGAGGGAGCACAGATCATCAGAGTAAGAGAAGTAGATAGCAGACGTCCGTATGAAGAGATACAATCAGTCCTCAATACCCTGGTCTTTGCCTACTCACATTCATGTATGTCCACCAAATCCACATGCCACCATTGTGAGTGTCTGTCTGTGGACACATGCCTAGCCATGAGGAAGCTGAGCTGTGGTTGGAATATACCAGGTGAGATCTAGTGGATGACATGACAGTCTGCCTCTGTGTTTCAGATCCTATCTTGTCCACAAGTGTCATTGCGTGCTCTTTACTCTTTACTGTGACACGCAGTGATGATTTTGTTTAGCTGAGGTGCTATCTGGTGTTTTTACACACAGCCAGGCTGATTGATGGTATGAAAGACATACCCCATATTCTATAAGTTTCTTCAAGGAATGAGCTATATGGACCAATACTGACAAAAAGCTTATTTTGATTGGTGTATGCCCCAAAAGGGTGTCTTTATCAGAAAGATAAATAAAATGAGGCTGTACACTGACTCGTGTACACGGGCTATACCTTGACCACGTGTCTATAGGCATCTAACCTTGCACTTCCTCTAGGAATAATGATTTGCTAATTCAGTGCTTTTAGTGATTTTACAGAACTTAGCTATCATGAATAACTAAAAGTAGTAAAATTACACGATGCACCAAACTCCTGGGGCAATTGTTTTTTGAAGCTTTTGCAGCACTCTCCCTAATTACAACCATTCTCACTTCTCCATGGACACGCATGCTCATTTACAGCGAGGCTGACTCTCATAGACATAAGCAAAGTGGGTCAGGGATTCCAGGTGTTCAGTCCAGCATGACCAGAGTGAGCAGTGAGGAGACTTCACTCAGCAATGGGAAGCAGAGCCTTTCTTCCTCTGTGAGTGCTCACAGGCACAGAAAGGCATGCTTAGATACAAGTTTGTGATGATCTGAAAGGGCACACTGTAGCCTCGTTTTCCTTTTTGAACAGCCCCCTAGGACAATCTGAACTAAAAGACAATCAATCATGGAAACAGATGGGGCACAGAATGTGCTTCTGTGTTGTAATTAGTTAACGGGAGAGATGGAGAAAGTGAAACTCATTATGCTGAAAAGCAGAGGCTTCGCCAGCAGCTAAAAGACCGCGTGGTCATGCACAGCTGAAAACTGCAGGGCAGACACACGGCTTTGGAGAGAAGAGGCTAAAACTGATAAACACATCCAGATGCTTTTCAGGTGCTCCAGCCCGAACAAGGAAACACGTTGTCTACAAACATGAACCAAGACATTGATAGAGTTAAGAATGCTGAATTCGTGTCCCACCAGCAGTCACCTGTCTCGGTCCAATATCAAAAAACAAATAAGAGAGAGCATTTCAACCTGGCAAATTAAAGACCTCCAGCCCAGAGCAGAGATTTATTACTTCTCTGTATTTACAGTAAACCAAGCTCCTAATGACAGAGCCTGGCTCTGAAATTTCAAATGGGTTACAGATAGGCTAACATTTACAATGAAAGTAGCTCCGAGTTTACTTCCCAGAGATACATATGCCAGCTCTGTAGCCTAAGAGTGGTATACTGTTGGCCACTCTTAGTGGTCCCCAGCAAAGTGCATGATGTCACCTGGGAAGCTGTAGAGATCTGAAGCCAAGAAGTATTCATTTGAGCTTGGGTTTTAACAAGACCTCCACAATCACCTGCAAGGAAGGCTGACAATACCTTGGAGTCTGGTGTGGACCCTGTAGGAAATCTCTGGCTCACAGAAAACTGACTCCAAGGCCACAAACATAATACATTCTCAACTAGAAGATAACCTGAGATGTGGGAGTCAATGAAGGGCTCTATATCCCCAAACAATTGTCCAGTCACATCTGTGTAATCCCTAAAAGGAATGGGAAGCAAAATTGGAAAGAGTCACGTGGAAAACTAAGATTTCAAAGACCTGTTCTCCTTAGTACCTAGTCTTCAATCCAGGGCACAATGATATAATTCCATTTCGAAGATGAGCAGGAAAACATAAATAAAATATTAAAAGCAACAGCAACAAAAGCCCAGGAGACATTTGCATGCTTTTCTCCATTATCTCAGTCTTTTCAAGGCTAGAGACAACCACTACAATAGCAGCTATTTCAAAACCATCAGATTTCTGGCTTCACCCTCAGATTGAGACACAACAGCAGCAGCATCCTAAGCTGGGGTGGGGGTGCTTAGAAATTTAGAAACTTGAGTTCTACTCCAGCCCTGATGAGCTGTGTCCCCTGATGATTTCCTTGTGGGGTCCTCTTTGAGAAGCCTCATACAGGAGATACTGCATTCTGTGTACAAATACAACAGCTTAACCGTCCCTTTAGCTTGTGAGTAGTTTATGATTTGTCTTGACATTTGTGTTTTTGTTTTTTATTTTAGCCACAGAGCAAGACAGAACTCAGTGTCCCAGATACAGATTCAAGAATGGGCAGACGGGATTACCTTCGACAATCAGACAGTGCCCTTGCTGACCTCAAAGGAGTGCCTGACCCAGCTCAAGGAACATAAGCCACTTTGCTGTCTCCAGGGATGCCATCACAGCCAGATGATGACACCTGCACACAACCAGTGCCAGCAGGCTGTGTCTTGGACAGCCTGTGCAGACACAGCTCAGCATCCCTGCTGCCCTCAGGGCCCCTCTTTCCTTTGTAAAAGATTTTGCAATTTTGTAAGAATGGCTCATATGGGCTGCTTTGGCCTATAAGAAATGATATATTCTCTTCTATCAGTAAATAATGTTGCTGTCCTTTCTACCTTAGCATCACTTTTCCAGGAACATAATCACACATAGCCTGTTTTTCTAGTCTAGTGTACAAGAGCCACATAGAAGTTCACATAGTAATAGCTGAAAGTCACAATGCACACATTATAGTCCAGATATTGTTGTAGATGCTCAATAAGCATCAATTTATTTCATCTATATGACAGGCCAAAGGAACAACTATGTATGACTGGTTCCACTTTACGAATTAGGGCATTTGAGAAGATGGTGGGGGAAATAACTTTCCCAATATTACCCAGAAGGAAGATTCTATAGCAACACACTAATAACCATATTTAAAAAAACTATTTATCTTACCTTTCTTTTCCAGAATTTCTATTTTAAAAATTATTGTAGCAATAGAGAGGGTGCTGCATGCAGGAGTATCCCTGTTACAGCAGACAGAATATGCTTTCAACCTGTGCATATCAAGCTCCCTGGTGTGCAAAGGACAATGAGCCCAGACTTGTCCACACGCGAGTCAAAAGCTTAGTGTAAAGACAGCGATCAAAGTGACAGAAATCACTCAGATAATCCATTAACTCTCACAGTATCCTTGTGAACTATATGAGTCTGGATTAATTGTTAGAAACTGTCAAAACGTAGCACATTGAGGATCTATTCTTGTTCTCCAAGTGGGTGGAGGAGGCTTTGTGAAGCAGAGAACTGATTCTCAAGTAGGGGAAGGGAATGCCAACTCTTTCTCCAGGTTTGCAGGAGGAAGAGACAAAAGGAGCAGGGTAGTGACTGATGGAGGAATGTCAAATCTGGCACATGGCTACCTGAGTTTCTCAGCCTCCTTGCGGTTAGTGTGGCCTTGGGATTCAGTTTAAGGTAGTGACATGTGAGCAATAATCATGACCATTAGATCCAGGCAGGTAGGATATAACTGTGAGTCCTGAAAGCAGGAGACTGAGGTAGGAGGGTCATGAGTTCAAGGCCTGTCAAAGCTATTTAGTCCCAACTCAAAACAAAACAACCAAGATTACATGAAGGTTGGGAAAAATATTTTTAAAAGGTTAAGGGAAATTTTCTTTTCATATGGGTGTTTAGATGGCAGTTTTCCTTCTAATGCCTATCAGATTATTCACACTGGATACAGGATACATGAGAAGACAGATGGGCGGATGGATGGATGAATGGATGGATGGATGGATGGATGGATGGATGGATGGATGGGAAGCAAACTTTTCAGCAAGGACAGCGAAGTTTGTAAAAGGAATGGCATTGCTTTTTTTTTTTTTTTTTTTTTTTTTTTGAGTTCTTCAGATTTCCAGGACCAAATCAAAGTCATAAAGTCATAAAGTGAGGTGTATCAGTCCAACATGAAGCTCCCAGGCTTGCCAATTTTGCCCGGACAGACACTGGAGAAGGGACAAAGAAGATTGAAAGGGTGCTACTAGAGGCTGCCTCTCTCAAAGGTCTGGACACTACTAGGCAATTTCATTGATCTACAGTCCAGACACACACTGACAAAACCCAATTTGGATATACTCGCCATAGCTGTATACATTAAGGAAGCACCAAATTTGATTTCCTTGTGGCCATGCAGTGCAATTAATTTCCTAAAGCTCCATGAGTCTGTAGTTTTCTACTTCTCACTTTCCCCTCAAGGCAGCAAGTTGCCTCCAGCCATACCAACTTTATCTACAGAATATCTGCTTTTTGGTTTCCCCTACTACAAGAAGACTTGGGAATCAGCAATTAAGAAATTTGAAGCCGATAGAGAAATTTTGAGACTGGCTAGTCCCAGATATGGGAGAATATGATCCTGAAGTAAGGCCAGCTACCTACCTTTTTGCCCCATAGGAACAATTAGAACTATCACCCAATGAAACTCTCCCCAAAGCATCATCACCCTGACCTGGCGAGGCAGAGGAGAGGATGAAGCAGGGGAGTTCCCTGTCCTTTGTTCTGACTGCACACATTTGACAGGGCTCTGTAACTTCAGCACATCTACTGGCAGAGAAGAAGAGAGCAAGCCCCTCCTCCACCAGGCCTGGGTAATACCTCTTGGCAAAGACCTCCACACATTCATCTCTCTCTCCAGGTCCTTCCAAGCTGCTGTGGTTCTGCAGAACAGATGGGAAGGTCTGCTTGTCTGATGGCTGGCTGTTTTATCTCCCTCAATAAACATTTATAGATGTTCCACCTATGCCAAGCCCTCTGCTGAGGGATGGTCCATAGATACATATGCTAACAGGCATGTGTCAACCTGCTTCAAGAAGCAAGCAGCCCTGCATGGGACTGTCACCACCAAATCACCACACTAACAGGTGAATGGTGAAAAGGAAAAGGACGACCAACAATGGGGAGTTTAAGTGGTCAAGAGAGAAATGTCACGGTCTAGCTTGCGATTTCTCGTTCTTGAACTTGGCCATGCGAACAAATCCTCCAGGGTGTTGTTAACAATAGATTCTGTGCTGCAAGATGGGCTCTGGATTCTGCATTTCTAATCAGCTCTCAAGGGATGCTGCTGCTGTTCACCTGAGGGCCACAGAGCTAGAAGATGCTCTCTCATTTCCATACTCAGGGCACATTTTAGTGTGATAGTGTGTGGGTGGGTAGGTGGCGTTTATTGATCCAAATCCACATGTACCCAAGAGGGAAATGAAGCCATATAGCTCCCTTCAGGATGGGTCCACCACATGTCAAGTTTTTTGCCTGTGTAAATCCAGTCAAGCTCATAGGCAGGTGCAGTTGCAGCTCTCTCGGGGTGAGAAGGTTACACTCAGAGCAATGCAGTCACTTGTCTGAGGCCCCACAGCTAATGAGTCTTAAAGGCAACACTGTCTCCCTGTTTCATGAAGGCTACACCTGACACCCTCTCTTAGAGGCAGCTAGCCTGCCTCTGGTCTGAAATAGACCACTGGACATTCTGCAGGTATCGAATCGTGTTCTCTGTTCACACTGGCCTCAGCAAATACTCAAAGCCATTGTTCAATTAATCTGAGAGTTTAAACATAGCTGCTGTTTATTAATCTGAGTTTTAAAAACATGGCTATTGCTGAAACACCCAAGTAGGTGCTGAGAGAAAACTGATCTACTGAATTAGCAGTCACCACAACCCCTTTGAATTGACCTGACAGTAGCAAACAGGAACCAAGAGGATATTGTGTCAGAACAAAGGAATAATAATAATAACAGCCAAGGGTGAAACACCTTCTAGCAGGAGAAGACTTTCTGGGAGGCCATCCACCAGACAGCCTTTAACTCAGCCTAGCTGTTGCCAGAAAAGAAACAATTGTTCACTGTGATGTAGCCTGACCAAGTATTCAGAATACACTGGATTTCTTGGTAAAGAAATTATTCTTATTGTCCCTTCTAATCAATTCTCGTTCACAAAATAAATAGCGGTGTGTCATTCTTAACTTTTCAAAGAAAGAATTGTCAGAAGCCTTACAAATGAACTGTGTTAAAGGAAATGGGCTTTAATATAGCGAGTGGGCTCTTATTCCACAGTGTGTGGGGGGAGTCTACGGTCAGCTCTGTAAGTTCGTAGGAAACTCTAACTGCATTAAAGAATCATAATTTCTCCTGAGAACTATTACTTAGCAAAGTCTCCACAATAACAATGAGTGATAGCTTGTCAAGGGATATAAATAGAAAAGGAATTGATGCATGCCCTTAGTCATGTGATCATTGGCCAAAGAGTCCTGATAATAAGATCACTCCCTCAGCCCCGATCAAATTCCCACAAAGTAATATTCAGATCATCAGCCTCATAAGGGAAGAAGATGACCCTTTAATTTGCTGCCCAACTTGCATTTATTTTCTATAAGGGAAATAAAAATGACAAAATAATTCCATTTGGAAGTAGTTCTTAGTGTGCTAATCTACCCCTGGCTTAGAATTTATAATGGCGCCTTTCCACTGTTTCTAAGGACAATGAGCCCCTGACAAGACCTGACACTGAGGAGCACTGAGTTATTTCCTTCCCTCCTGTAACTGTAGCGAGTCCTGGGCCATTCCCAGTCTCTTCCCTGCTTTTTCTTTCTATTATTCCCTGGACTGTTGCTCAATAGAAAAATCAAAGCAACAAAAATGGAATGGAGAATTCTTAACTACACAGAGACTTTGGAAGCCAAAACCCAAATAAATTTAAAAGGCCACATCAATTAAGAGAACAGGAACCAAGAGTAAATGTTCCTCCTGATTATTTCAGCTGAAGACAGGGCATTTCTCAGGGTGTTCTTTTATATTTTACAGGAAAGCTCCTGATACAAACGTGATACCTTATAAACCCATTGTATAGGCATACATCATCACTTATAAGCATACAAGCTCTTGCATAATTATGAATTGTGTCCAATTATCATCTTACTATTAATCCTCTCATTAAGTTATTTGCCGTTACACTGGGGAGTCATGTTTTATAGAAGATTCTTGAGATTAGAACTATGCAATAAATTCTTCTTCTGTTGATTTATTTACTTGTTTATTTATTTATTTATTTTACTGATCTAAAATACCACATGAACAAAATAACCTCACTATAGGTAGTATTTTACAGTCACCCAGACTATCATGGGCCATCTAGAATATCCTGAATTAAACAAAGGCTTTCTGATTGACTACAGCCATCTGAGTAAACAATTACAGTAAGAGTAATTGAAGTGATAGCTGTGATGAATGACACGCACCCAGCCACAAGCTGGGCTGGAGGCCAGGGATATGCACGTGGGTGTACATGGCTGCTGTGACCTGGGGAATAGCCAAGTAAATGCCCTTCTGGCAAGTGCTGGAGTTTTTAAATTTTATGTAACATTTTCAGTGATGCTGTCTTAGGCAGAAAGGACTTCCACAGAGTTACTGTATTAACTGCACTGAAACTGAAGTGTAACTATGAAAACAAATTGAGAAATATTGGTTTCTTTGGATGCAGTCCTTGTATTCAGAGCATCTCTTGGGTTTTCATCTCAACCTAAAATACGTTTTATTGATACTTCAATTAGAATATCTTTCTAGCTTTCCATCCCCAATGCTACCACCCCACCACTTTCCCATGTGCAAACACCTGCATCTGTGTGAGCATCCTGTGTTATGGTGGCATTTGAGTGCCCAGCTGGAACGTGGCCTCCAGGAGGTTAGGCACTGTGCAGTGTGTTTACGAGTGCCTGTTTGCCTTTATCACCCATGCCTACTATAGCTTTGGAAAAAGGGATGCTCAATACATATTTATTGAATAATGGAGAAAGCTTCTGGGTCATCTTTCCATTTTGTTCCTCTTGCTCATGCCAGACTGAAGGAAATGGCCCAGGAGGGGCAGCAGCAGGTACTAACCATTTGGATTCCAAGGCTTTAAAAACCATTTTATAGGCTTTGCCTCAGGCAATCTTTTCAGGCCCATGGTGACTTAGAAGACTTAGTGTTCTGTTTCATACAAAAGGAATCCAAAGCTCAGAGGATTTGAGTGTATTTCTCATATCCGTATGGATTGGCTGAAATATCATAAAAGCAAACTAGCATCTGGGTCCTTAGGCACCAAGTCCAACTCTGTTGCCATGAATACACAGCAATATCCTATGCTGGAAAATTCTGGAAAGAGGAACCCTCCATTCACAGCAGCCGTGCCTGGGGAAGAAAAGGAGGTTCAACCTGGAATCTGGATTGTTCTTTGATGCTATTATAGCTTCATTTACTAAGCCAGAGGTCCAACATTCATATTTTGCAACATTCAGGCAATTTTCAGTCTACAGCTTGGAGAATGATGGGTGTGGGTAAGATGCTAGGGGTCCAGATCTGGATTCATGGAATGAAAATAATAGTAATATGTGGGTTCCTTCAGTTAATCTTCACAACAACCCTACAGGTATGTGCTAAACATCCCTTAGAGAGCCACGAAGTGCCACACCTTAAAGATGGCGCTGGCTTCCACCTTCCACCTCCCCAAGGGTGAGCGCTCTCTGGCGTAAACAAGCCCTTATTTGGTTAAGTCTGTTCAGCCTGTCTGCTTCTGCGTTAGAGTAGCCTATCTGCAGGGTCCAAGTAGCTCACTGGGGTTGGTTAGCACAAGGGTATTTAAGCCTGTGCAGGGGTCCCCCGGGTCTCTCGCCGGTCAGAAGAACATGTTTCAAGGATCCTGATTAAAACTGCATGAAGAAGATCTTCCTGGAGTAGCGTCTTCCTTGCTGGCAGGGGTAGGCACGTACACATTCCATTTTTGTGACTGGGGGGAAAAGAGTCTCAGGAAGTGAAGTAACCTAGCCAAAGTCTCTCTAGCAAATGTCAGGACTCCATTTAAAGTTCAATCCCATTAGCTCAGAGCTGTATTCTCAACCACAAGATCTCCAACCCACCCACAGAACCTTATGAGCTACACTGGGTTGCATACATCTGTACTCTCAACACATGGGAAACTGAGGCAGGAGTATCATAAGCACCCAGCAGAATCTTATCAATAAACAAGAGCTACTCAACCAAATACAAGCAGAACTACTCTATAAACCTCAAACCCAGTGACTAGTATGCATTTCCTGGGTCTCTGAGCACCTTGTAAAATGGTTTTTATTTAAGTCAGTCTACATTCTGATGTCCTTCCCTCCTTATCTTTGAAGACAAGAGCAACTTTGTAACAGTAGATTTGCTCCTCACTTCTCCAAACTTTTCTTTACCAGATCATCAACCTCTACCCCACTTATGCTGTAAGTCTGGAGAGAATAAACCCAGATCTCCAGCCACCAGAAAATTAACAAAACCAGAACATTTGAGTCACAGTGTGTCATCATGGAGCTAAATAAAGCCAGGAGCTTTCTGACCTCACTGTGCTGAAGTGGCTTTATATCTTCATCCATGCTAATTGAGCATAATCTATCATATTGCATTCTCTTTTACTCAAGCATGCATTTACTTAGGACAAGTAAAACCACAGACTGCTAACTGCATGCCCCGCACAAAAAGCTGAGTTTAGCTAGTTTGGGTTTTCCTATATTTTAAATTTTGACTTAGTTGGCATTTAAAATCCTGGAGATTTTACACTGATTTCCAGACTCACCATACGATTTCAAAATCGTCTCATATATATTTGTATGTATAATTTTTTCTTATTTTACTTATCGATTCCAGTTCCCTCTCCCTCCCATGCCACCCCAACCCCTACTTCACATGTAGGGTGATGCCGTCCAGGAGGGATCATTAAAATCCATCAAGTCGTTTGGAGTAAGGTCTAGGCCCTCTCTCCTGCCTCTAGGCTAAGGGAGTATCCCTCCATGGGGAATGTGCTCCCAAAGTCCTTTCATGCACCAGGGATACATCATGGTTCCACTGTCAGAGCTCCCTTAGACTGTCCAGGCCACCTGACTGGCCAACGTCCAGGGGTTCTGAGTCAAAACAATGCTGGTTTCCCAGCTATCAGTCTGGGGGTCCATGAGCTCCCCCTTTTTCAGGTTAGCTGTCTCTGTGGGTTTCTGTAGCCTGGTCTTGACCCCTTTTTCTCATCACTCCTCCCTCTCTGCAACTGGATTCCTGGAGTTTGGCTCAGTGTTTAGATGTGGGTGTCTGATTCTGTTTCCATCAGCTACTAGATGAGGGCTTTATGATGGTGGATAAGTTAGTCATTATTCTCATTATCAGGGAAGGGCATTTAATGTAGCCTTTCTACTATTGTTCAAATTATTAGTTGGGGTCATCCTTGTTGGTCTCTGGACATTTCTCTAGAATCAGTTTTTTCTTCAAACCTATAATGGCTCCATCTATTATGGTATCTTTTTTTCCTCTCACATCTATTCATCCCCTGATTCAATCTTCCTGGTCCACATGTTCTCCTCTCCTCCACTTCTCTTTCTCCTAACTCCCACTCCACTCACTGCCCTCCTCATTCCCAATATGCTCAGGAGATCTTGTCCCTTTCCCCTTCTGTGAGGGACCTTGTATGAATTTCTTAGGTCCCTCCTTGTGTCCTAGTTTCTCTGGCAGTGTGAATTATAGGCTGGCAATCCTTTTCTCTAAGTCTAAAATCCATATGTGAGTGAGTACATACCATGTTCCTCTTTTTGTGACTGTGTTACCTCACTCGGGATGGTTTCTTCAAGTTCCGTCCATTTGCCTGCAAATTTCAAGATTCCATTACCCTCCCCCACACTGAGTAGTACTCCATTGTGTAAATGTACCACATTTTCTCCATCCATTCTTCAGTTTATGGGCATCTAGTTGCTTCCAGGTTTTTGCTATTACAAATAAAGCTGATATGGACATAGTTGAACACATGTCTTTGTGGATGTGGGTCATTTGGGTATATGCCTAAGAGTGGAATTGCAGGGTCCTATGGTACACTGATCAACATTATGTCTCATATTTAGATATTTATCATTACTAGTCCCCAAAGCAACCAGAATTGAAGTTAATTTCACTCATTTTTTCCATTACAGGTGCTTTATTTCTTGGTGATTCCTGCCTCCTAAAGACACTCGAAAGTCCCATCCAGGACATGAAAAGTTCTTTTTTGAGGGTTACTATTTAGAGGCTATAATTAATAAAGGAAGTATGTCTGCGTAAATCCCATTAATACCACGATAAGTTCTCAGTGTATTCAATGATGGATGGAAAACCACCCATTTTGTCCACTTTACCAGCTCTCCAGCTGACATTCCTGAGAGTCACCAGAGAGGTACCTCCTGCCTCAGTCAGCCCGTATCCAGAGAAGATCCCATGGACCCTGTAGAGAGCAGCCTGTGAACACTCTGTCTTCTACTCCTCTGACATTCATGTGAATATGGCATCTCACCACACAAGGAAAGATGGCTTCAGAAGTAACTAAAGTTAGTCATCAATAAACCTTACAGGAGGAGATTTTCCTGAATTACCTGGGTGGACTAATCTCACATTTGTCCTTCCAGAATAAAAGGGCTTTCCCTGGATGCCAGTAGAATAAAAGTAGGAAGGGGGGAAAAGTCTGGAAAGTTCAAGTTCAAGGAGAACTTAGCCCATTGTATTAGTCAGGATTCTGAAGAACAGACCTTAAATAATGTATGTATGTATGTATGTATGTATGCATGCAGGTATGCATATGTATATCCTAATATTCAATTAATTCCAGATATAGTCAAGTTGAGGAACAAGAAAAGCCACCACACCCCACCACCATTGCTGACTCTGAAGATGGCTAGCGTCATAAATCAAGGGTATGCTTCTAACAGTTCAGAATCAGAACTGAGCTAAGACAGCACACTAGTGGGTGGATCTCACAGAAATGGAGCCACTTCATTTTAACACTGTCAGTATTATCTGATATGATAGTAAATGTGTGATATATAGGCAAAAAGAAACAATCTATCATTTCTCAGATTTCTTCATTAGTCAAAAGTCAACTTTAATAAATATTGTAACAGTGAAACATCAAATATAGTTTATATCCTGATTTGATGGGAGATGTCATTCCGTAAATATGTTTCTCTTATTGGTTAATGAATAAAGCACTGCTGGCCAATAGGAAAGAAAGATAGGCAGGACTAGGAGACAAGGAGGATTCAAGGAAGTAGTAAGGAGGGGTCAAGATATAGATACTGGAGAGAACAGAGGTCTGCACCCTCTCTCTGGTATGATAAGACCACATGGAAACACTTCAATTAATAGAAATGAGTTAATATTTAAGACAGAGCTAGCCGATAAGAAACTAGTAATGGGCAGCTAGACCCGCCTATCAGTGTGGAAACATCCTGAGTATCAGCTCAGCCTTTGTCCCTGTCACCAGGCCTCCGATACAGGTGAGTTTGGGTCTAATCCTGCTGGGGCAGTGGATTCTCCCCTACACCCTCCCCGGGAAATCCCTGGGTGGGTCTTGGATCTCCCTGCCCCTGCATTCTGTCCCCACCAAGAGTGCTCTTGGAGCTCTGATATACCCCCTCCCACCCCCACTGAGATCCTGCGCTCTTCCCTACCCTGCTCACTGTCCCATCCCTCTGGTTGAGCACTGAGTCAGAGGGTGAAACCAATAATCCAGCCACCTTCAGGGAAATTCCTGGAGCCTATCTGAGCACAATAAGCCAGCCTATCCACGTCGGACCACCCGTAATTTTCACCTGCCTGGTCTCTGACCCCAACCACCAGTCTTCTACTAGAGTTCTGGGCACCTCCCAGAGATCCACCTATGTCTGCGGGTCCACCCTGAGTTCCTATGGGCTGGATCCTTGACCCCTATAGCAGGTCCTCTGCTAAAGAGGCACTACTCAGTTGGAGAGTGCCAGCTAGAACCGCCTATCGGTGCTGAAGCATCCTGAGTATCAGCCCAGCCTTTGTCCCCCAACACCAGACCTTGGCTAGAGGCCTTGGCTAGAGCTAGACCCGACTATCCCTGAGGAAACATCCTGCAAGGCTAGCCTGTGTCAAAGAGGCCTCAGCTCTCTTCTTCTGGAGCCTGAACTTTGACCCACAATGTTGTCAGGCCCCTGCCTACAGAGAGGGCTTCTAGAGAACTTGTTGAACTACAGACGTCGAACCTTTGACCCACCTAAATACATAGAGAGAGGGAGAAACTCCACCAACACCTACTGGAAGAAGCTATGGGAAGACGGCAATACAATAAAACACCTAACATCAGAAAGACAAGCATAACACCACCAGAATCTAGGGAAGCAAAACCAAATAGACCAGAACACAACAAAGCAAATGAATCAGAAGAGAACAACCTAAAAATTATCATCATAAAAATGATAGAGGCCCTGAAAGAAGATCTAAGAAAATCTCTTCAAGAAATGGAAGATAAAACAAACAAAAAATTGGAAGAAATGAATAAAATTCTTAAAGAATGTACAGAAACCAAGAAAAAACAATTAAACAGGTTCAAGACTTGAAAACAGAAATGGAGACAATAAAGAAAACACAAACCAAAGGAATGTTGGAAATAGAAAAACTGGGCAAATGATCAGGAACTGCAGACTCAAGCACAACCAACAGAATTCAAGAGATGGAAGAGAGAATCTCAGGTGCTGAACATAAACTAGAGGAAATAGATTCATTGACCAGAGAAAATCGCAAATCCAACAAATCCTTAACAAAAAACGTTCAGGAAATGTGGGATACTGTGAAAAGGCCAAACCTAAGAATATTAGGCATAAAGGACAGTGAGGAAGCCCAGATCAAAGGGGCCGAAAACATATTCAATGAAATCATCGAGGAAAACTTTTCCAATCTAAAGAAGGATATGCCCATGAAAGTACAAGAAGCATACCGAACATCAAATAGACTGGACCAAAGAAAAAAGACCCCTCGACATATAATAATCAAAACACCTAAAATACAGAATAAAGAAAGACTATTAAGAGCAGTGAAGGAAAAAGGACAGGTAACATATAAAGGCAGACCTATCAAAATTATGCCTGACTTCTCCATGGAAACCCTCAAGGCCAGAAGATCCTGGATAGATGTTCTACAAGTACTAAGAGTCCACGGATGCCAGCCCAGGCTACTGTACCCAGCAAAACTCTCAATCACTATAGATGGAGAAAACAAGATATTGAATGACAAAGCCAGATTTTCATAATATGTATCTATAAATCCAGATGTATACAGAGCTTTGGAAGGAAAACTCCAACCCAAGGAAGTTTACTACACTCACAAAGATTTAGGCAACATGTAATCCCACTTCACCAGAAACCAAGGGTAAAGAAGGACAAATAAATTCACAATACCACTGCCAAAAGCAAATCTAAAACAAACATTAACAGTCAATGATCCTTATTCTCCCTCAGCGTTAATGGTCTAAACTCACCTATAAAAAGACACAGGCTAACAGAATGGATACAAAGACAGAATTCATCCTTCTGCTGCATACAAGAAACACACCTAAGCTACAAAGATAGACATTTCCTCAGGGTAAAGGGCTGGGAAAAGATTTTCCAATCAAATGGACCCAAGAAGCAAGCAGGTGTGGCTATCCTAATATCTAACAAGTTAGACTTCAAACCAAAATTAATCTAAACAGATGAAGATGGTCATTTCATATTCATCACAGGAGAAATCCATCAACAAAAAGTCTCGATTCTGAACATCTATGCCCCAAATACAAAGGCACCCACATTCATAAAAGAAACCATACTCTAACTCAAAGCTCACATAAAACCTCACACACTTATAGTGGGAGACTTTAACACACCACTCTCACCACTAGACAGGACCACCAATCAGAAACTCAAAAAAGAAACAAAAGAACTAACAGAAGTTATGTATCAACTGGGTTTAACAGACATCTATAGAACACCCCATCTAAACACAAATGAATATAACTTCTTCTCTGCTCCACATGGAACCTTCTCTAAAAATTGACCACATACTAAGAGGCATAACAAACCTCAACAGATACAAAAGAATTGGAATAATCCCCTGTATCTTATCAGACCACCATGCTATAAAATTGGAATTCAACAACAACACAAATGGCAGAAACCCTGCAAACTCATGGAAACTGAACAGTGGGCAATTGCACCACACCTGGGTCAAAGAAGAAATAAAGAAAGAAATTAAGGACATCCTAAAATTCAATGAGAATGAGGACACGACATATCCGAACTTATGAGACACCTTGAAAGCAGTGTTACGAGGGAAGTTCATTGCACTGGGTGCCCATATGAAGAAAATAGAGGATAGTCACATTAGAGAATTAACAGCACAACTGAAAGCCTTAGAACAAAAAGAAGCAAACTCACCCCAGAGAAATAGACTCCAGGAAATAATCAATTTGAGGGCTAAAATCAATAAAATAGAAACCAGGAAAACATTACAAAAAATCAATGCAATAAAGAGTTTGTTTTTCGAGAAAATCAACAAGATAGACAAACCTTTATCCAAACTAATGAAAAAGCAGAGAGAGATCATGCAAATTAACAAAATCAGAAATGAAAAGGGGAACATAACAATGGACACAGAGGAAATCCAGACAACTTTCAGGACATACTTTGAAAACCTGTACTCTACAAAATTTGAAAATTCAAAGGAAATGGACAAATTCCTGGACAACTATCACTTACCAAAACTAAACCAAGAATAGACAAACAACTTAAATAGACCTATAACCCCCAATGAAATCGAAACAGTCATCGAAAGCTTTCCAACCAAAAAAAGCCCAGGGCCAGGTGGCTTCAGTGCAGAATTCTACCAGAAATTCAAGGAAGAACTAATTCCAATACTCCTCAAATTGTTCCACACAATAGAGACAGAAGGCACATTACCAAACTCTTTCTATGAGGCCACAATCATCTTGGTACCCAAGCCTCACAAAGATAGAACTAAGAAAGAAAACTGCAGACCAATATCCCTGATGAACATTGATGCAAAAATACTCAATAAAATACTGGCAAACCGAATCCAATAATATATCAGAGAAATCATCCACCATGATCAAGTAGGCTTCATCCCTGGGTTGCAAGGATTTGATTAACAAACAAAAATCTATCAATGTGATCCACCATATAAACAAAATGAAAAATAAAAACCATATGATCATCTCCCTAGATGCTGAAAAAGCCTTTGACAAAATTCAACACCCTTTCATGATTAAGTTCTTGGAGAGATCAGGGATAACAGGAACATACCTAAACATAATAAAAGCAAACCAACAGCCAACATCAAACTGAATGGAAAGAAGCTTAAGGCAATTCCTCTAAAATCAGGAGCAAGACAAGGCTGTCCTCTCTCTCCATGTCTCTTCAATATTGTACTTGAAGTTCAGCTAAAGCTATAAGACAAGAAAAGGAAATCAAGGGGATCCAAATTGGAAAGGAAGAAGTCAAACTGTCTCTATTTGCAGATGATATGATAGTTTACATAAGCAACCCAATAAACTCTACCAGCGAACTCCTACACCTGATAAACACCTTCAGCAAACTAGGAGGATACAAGATAAACTAAAAAATCAGTAGCCCTACTTTATTCAGATGACAAAGAGACTTTATTCAGATGAGAAAGAAATCAGAGAAAGATCACCATTTACAATAGCCACAAACAACATAAAATATCTCGGGATAACGCTTATCAAACATGTGAAAGACCTATACAATAAGAACTTTGTGTCTTTAAAGAAAGAAATTAAAGAAGATACCAGAAAATGGAAAGACAAATATAGTAAAAATGGAAATCTTGCCAAAAGCAATCCACAGATTCAATGGAATCCCCATGAAAATCCCAGCACAATTCTTCACTGACCTTGAAAGGATAATAGTCAACTTTGTTTGGAAAAACAAAAGACTCAGGATAGCCAGGATAGCCAAAACAACCCTGTACAATAAAAGAACTTCAGGAAGCATCACCATCCCTGACTTTAAGATCTACTACAGAGCTATAGTCCTGAAAAGAGCCTGGTATTGGCACAAAATTGGACAGGTAGACCAATGGAATTGAATCGAAAATCCCGATATTAATACACACACCTACGGGCACCTGATTTTCGACAAAACAGCTAAAAAAAATACAATGGGGGGGGGGAGGAAAGCATCTTCAACAAATGGTGCTGGCACAATTGGATGATGGTGTGTAGAAGACTGCAGATAGACCCATGTCTATTGCCATGCACAAAACTCAAGTCCAAATAGATCAAAGACCTCATCATAAATCCAGCCACACTGAACCTCTTAGAAGAGAAAGAAGGAGGTACCCTTGAACAAATTGGTATAGGAGACCACTTCCTGAACGTAACTCCAGTAGCACAGACACTGAGATCAACAATTAGTAACTGGGACTTCTTCAAACTTAGAAGCTTATGTAAGGCAAAGGACACAGTTGACAAGATCAAATGGCAGCACACAGACTGGGAAAAAATTTTTACCAATCCTACATCTGACAAAGTGCTGATCTCCAAAATATACAAAGAACTCAAGAAACTAGTCAACAAAACACCAAATAGCACTATTAAAAAATGGGGTACAGAATTGAAAAAAGAATTCTCAATAGAGGAAATCAAAGAGGCTGAAAGACACTTAAGAAAATGTTCAACATCCTTAGTTATCAGGGAAATGCAAATGAAAACAACTTTGAGATACCATCTTACTCCTTCAAGAATGACTAAAATTAGAAACACCAATGACAACTTATGCTGGAGAGGATGTGGAGAAAGGGAAAGACTCCTTCACTGCTGGTGGGAGTGTAATCTCATACAGCCATTTTGGAGATGAGTATGGCGATTCCTCGGGAAAATGGGAATTAGCTTACCACAGGACTCAACAATTCCACTCTTAGGTATATACCCAAATGACTCACATCCATGCAACAAAGATATGTGTTCAACTATGTTCATAGCAGCATTATTTGTAATAGCAAGAACCTGGAAGCAACCTCAACTGAAGAATGGATAAAGAAGATGTGGCACATCTACACAATGGAATACTACTCTTTAGAAAAAAAAATAGCGGGATCTTGAAATTCGCAGGCAAGTGGATGGAACTTGAAGAAACCATCCTGAATGAGGTAACCCAGTCACAAAAAGAGGAACAAGGTATATACTCGCCATATATGGATTTTAGATCTAGACAAAGGATCACCAGCCTATAATACACACCACCAGACAAACTGGGATACAAGGTGTATTCTAAGAGATTCATATATGGTTCCTCACAAAAAGGGGAAGGGACAAGTTCCCCAGAGCACATGGGAAATGGGAGGGCAGTGAATGGAAAGAGAACTAGGAGAAAGAGAAGGGAGTAGAGGAAAACACGTGTGACTAGATAGGTTGAGTCAGGGTGAGGGAGGGCATAAAAGAGGGAGCCATTGTTGGTTTGAAGAGAAAACTGAACCTAAAGAAAGGTCTAGAGAACTACAAGACCAACTCCAACTAATAATTCGAGCAACCATGGAAAGGCTACCATAAATGCCCTTCCCTGATAGTGAGATCATCAACTAAATTATCCACCATCATGGAGTCCTCATCTAGTACCTGTTGGAAACAGAAGCAAACACCCATAACCAAACACTGAGTTGAACTAGAATCCAGATACAGAGAGACGGGACAAGACCAGGTTGCAGAAACTCACAAAGACAGCTGACCTGAACAAGAAGGAGCTTGGGCCTCCCAGACTGATGGCTAGGAACCCAGCAAGGGACTGACTCAGACTCCCTGAATATGGCTCTCAGCTAGAAGGACTGAGCAGTCTGGGGGACCTCAGACAGTAGAAACAGGATCTATTTCTGGTGCACAAAAGGACCTTGCGGACACATCCCCCATGGAGGGATACTCCTTTAACATAGATACAGGAGAGAAGTCCTAGTCCCTACTTCAATGACTTGACTGACTTACATGACCCAACCTGGATAGCATAGCCCACAAGTGGAATGGGGGTGGGGGGATGGGAGGGAAGGGTGGCCAGGGTGCGTGTCACAGGGGAAAGAGGGTAAGAGGAAGGGAGGGAGGGAGGGAGGAAGGAAGAGGAAACTGGGATCAACATGTAAAATTTTTAAATTATATTATTATTAAAAAAAGAAGGAAAAAATGAGATAAATTAATTATATATATTAATATATATGCTAGTATATATTAATATATATATATTAATTATATATATAAAATGCTTTGACTTCAAAATTTAAGCCTAAGGACAAGTTACTGGGAAAAAGGATTTCTAATTTTGTTTCCACAGAAAATGAAAAGCTGTGGATTCCTTCCAGATTAATGTGGTTTGATTGAGCAAGACTCCCTGAAGCAATGTCAATGGGACAATGCAGCCTTGCAGACCACTACAGATTTCTGTGTCTTCTTAGGATTCCCCCACGACAGCGCCCCCTACCAGCAGGAAGCAGCTTGGAAAGAACAATGCCCAAATTCCCAAATATTGTTTATAAATGTTTGTTTTCATTAAAAAAGGCATGTATAATTATGTCCAGCATAAAATAAATAAATGTTTAAAAAAAAAAAAAAAAAAAGGAAGAAACTAGTAATGGGCCTACAGCTTTATATCTAGTAGTGTCTCTGTGTGTTATTTGGGGCTGGCGCTGCCGTGGGACCAGGCTGGCAGAAAAACCTACTCATAAAATAATGGCGCCACAAGATGGATGATAAGAACTTAAACTTAAATCTTAAGTAAAGCTTAGGAAAGGGTTTTAGAAACAAAAGAAGAGAGACAAGCAAGGCCTCTTGGTAGCAGCATTTTTTTCAGTTGGGCTCTGTTTTGCTAGAGACAAGCTGAGACTTGCACAGCTCCTTTAAGGGAGGTTTCCTGACTCAGCATAAGTGGCAAAAAACAAAAACAAAAACAAAAACAAAACAAACAAACAAAAAAAAAACCTTGCAAGGCTTTTAAAGAGCTCTGCTAACAATTTAATGGTGTGTAGGAGAGCTGGTAATGGCAGTAACCACATCTCCAAGCTGGCAACATGCTGCTGGATGGCAGTGTAGACCACACAGCTCTCAGTTCTGGTGGTAAAATTACCCCCGCCATCTTTGATACCATGGCTAATACAGCTGTGACTTTCATTTTAGCAATGTTGTTTAGCAGATAAAAGACTCATGACCAGAAAAAGATAAAGATTTACAATAAAGACAGATTCAGACAAAGAAAAACCTCTAAAGGTTTAAAGTGTGTTTTAAAAAATACGTAGGTTTGGGAGAGAAAAAGAAACAAGATAAGATGGTTTAAGACAGAATAATTAAAAAGAGAGTAGCTGGTGTGGTGGCACACGCCTTTAATTCCAGCACTCGGGAAACAGAGGCAAGCAGATCGCTGTGATTTCAAAGTAAACCTGGTATGCAGAGTGAATTCCAGGACAGATCAAAGTTACACAGAGAAATCCTATCTCAAAAAATGAAAAAAATAGAAGTAGAAGAAATAGAGTATTAAAAAAAAACATGTAAAGATGGAAAGCACTGAGAGAATCTGGGTACTGTATGGTATTATATTGTCTTTGTATCATTTGACGGCTGAGGAAATAACTGTTAAAAAGAAATCCTGCTGGATAAATTCATATTAAAATTAAATTCATTTAAAAATATATATATTAAAAATGCTTTGACTCCAAAATTTAAGTCTAAGGATGGATTACTTGGGAAAAGGATTTCTATTTTTATTTCCACAGAAAATGAAAAACTGTGGATTCCTTCCAGACTAGAATGGTTTGATCAAGCAAGACCCCCTGAAACAGCATCCTAGGTGATCCATCATTAAAATAGTTGGGACAAGGCAGCCTTAAAAGCTATAGCCAAGATTTCTGCATCTTTTTAGGATCCCCATGATAGCGCCCCCTACAAGCAGGAAGCAGTTTGGAAAGAACAATGCCCAAATTCCCAAATATTGTCTATAAATTTTGTTTTCATTTAAATAGGCTTGGTTACAAATGATTAATGATCACAACCAATTCTTTTTAAAGGTAAAAAGGGGATGATGGTATAGATATGAATACTTTGCTTTGAAATTGATTTTCATTTATTGATATAATTTAAGGTCAATTTTGTGATAAGTATATTTCTCCTCTTAGGTATTGTGTTTATATAGCTCATTAAAAATGTAATGTATAATTTAGTACAGATTATAGTTACCTGTGATAGTCAAAACTTAGAGTTAAGTTAGGTTTTCAAGATATACAGAGATATATTTGAGATGGATAAATATTCTTCAAACCTTTCAAAGACCTACAGAATATGGCATTTAAAATGATTTAGGATTTTTCTTGACAGTGAGGCATAACTGCTCCTGGCAACACCATCTGTATCAAAAAGGATGATGGACTTCAAAGAAACTTGTTATAGAGTTCGCTTTCAATATGGCAGGACTGGCCATTTGGGCAAGATACTGCTCTTGTCTGGACTGTTTGACTTTATGCTGTATAAACTGGACATGCAGGACCCACAGGAAAGTGACTGCTGATTCAAGATGGACATTGCTACAGGGTTCCTGCTTCATGAGACTGCCAGACAGTCTGCAGGACACAGAGAAAAGTGACTGACAAACTGCCAATACAGGTGGACAGTTTAAAGTTTCCTGCTTTACTGAGGAGTCTGTCAGACACACTATGGCCTATAGGCTGAAAATGGAACATTACAAAAAAACTTTGGGTGACTGACCAGACGAGTTATCTCTGTCATTTCTAGAGTTTATATATTATCCTTCTATGGTCTTTGATGGAGTTGAAGACAGATAGTTATGGTTACAGTTTTCCTTAATTAGGATTAAAGATAAGTTACATATAGAACTTTAGACTCACAAAGATAGGATAGATGATAAAATGTTTTCTTAAATCTTGCTAAGTGTTAATGGACTAAATATTGTTAACTGTGGTTCTTATTTGATAACATTTTCTTATATATTTTACTATGTTAAAGTTAAAACCCTTCTTTTTATTTTAGACAGAGAAGAGATGATGGAAGATGTCATTCTGCAAATATGTTTCTCTTATTGGTTAATGAATAAATCACTGTTGGCCAATAGGAAAGCAAGATAGGCAGGACTAGGAGACAAGGAGGATTAAAGAAATAGTAGGGAAGGGTCAAGATGTAGAGACTGGAGAGAACAGAGTTCCTTGCCCTCTGTCTGGGAAGATAAGACCACATGGAAATACTTAGATTAATAGAAATGGGTTAATATTTAAGACAGAGCTAGCCGATAAGAAACTGGCCAACAGCATTATATCAAATACAGAGTCTCTGTGTAATATTTGGAGCTGGCAAGGCGGTGGAACCAGATCTGCGGGGGAGAAACTAAGCTTAACACTGATTTGCTTTTATTGTAACTTGATACAGCCTTGAGTCACCTGGAAACTGGGAGTAATAATTGAAGAATTGCCTCATGGCCTCTAGCAGATTGGCCTGAGGCCTGTCTTTGGGAGGTTATCTTGATTGCTGATGGATACAGCATGGTTTACTCTACTCTAGGTAGTACCCTCCCTAGGTGGGTGGGTTTGGGCTATAAAAGAAAGCTATCTAAGTATGGGCCAGGAAGCAGGTCTGTAAACATTGTTTCCCCATGGTTTTTGTTTCAGTTTCTGCCCTGACTTTCTTCTGTGATGGACTGTATGTAACTTGTAAGTATAAACAAAAATAAACTATTTTATCCCCAAGTTATGTTTAGTTAGAGTATTTTTCCATAGCAAAACAGAGTAAACCAGAACAGCATAGAATTACATGCAGAGCAAGCCACTGACTTGGGGTCTTCTATCTACTGGTTTTTTGTTTGTTTTTTTGTTTTGAAATTTTTGGCTATTACTCATTTAGATTAAGGCTTCTTCCATTAACAAACAAAACTATTAGGGGAGACCATGTATGCACTCAAGATGAGACTGTGTAAACTGTTCTTAGCTTTGCCAACTGAGTGAGTTGTATAGGACCTGCCATGAAGTTGCATTGTACCTTACATGTTCTTTCTCACTGGAGAACCATCATTTGATCCTAGCATGGTGGCACACACCTATGACCCTGAATACTAAAATGAGGGGATAAAGAGTTCTAAGCAAGCCTTCCTACAGAGAACTTTGCCTCAAAAAAAAAAAAAAAGACATTTATTGATTCAACAAAAATGTCATATATAATGTGAGAGACATAGACTATATATAGTGATGTTTTCTTCCCAGAATTCACTGATATCTTAAATTATAGTTTTATTTGTTAAATTGGTTGTAATCTATTTTATAATAAACTGTCAGCCACCCAAGACCAATGAATTTGTCTTCTTACTCTCTGATGGACAGCCTACCTTTAGACTGAGACCTGAAACAAAGCAGATACTCAATGTAGACTTGTGGAACGAATAAATAAACAAATAACTTTTATTCTCAGTTCCTCATTAATTTATCCCTGTGCCTCTTTTCTCTAATCCTAATTTCTCCATTAAGATCACAGCCTACCTTTGCTTAATCAATAAACACCATTAAGGACCCTATATATTTCCTGACTTATTCAGTGAAAATTCACTTGTCCATTCACTCATCCTCAATTCCACAATTACAAATTGTATGCATTCAGAAGCCTCTTACTCTTGCCAACTTTTTGTGACACCCCCCATCCAGTTATGTGACCCTGCTATAGGGTCACAACCCACAGTTTAAGAAACTGTGGTCTAAAATATTTCCTCCAATTAGCAGTTTTTGCAGCCATGCAAATGGTAACATGCTGGGTTCACATGCCATGTGGACTGTGTGTGTGCATATGCATATATTTATGACATTATGTCAAAGAGTCAACAGACACCCAAATCATGAAGAACCTTGAGGACACTGTGTGTCTATGGCATAAGGCCTTCAGGGAGAGTGAAGTGAGCCTTCCTCATACTTTTGATCACTTTAATAAAACCAGTTGAGTGAGGCAAGGGTAGACCTGAAATTGTTATCCAGAGAGCTGATGGGCTATAAACATGTGCTTGCCTTCCTGGGCATTTCTGTGGCTCAAGTTGGATTCCTTAATGAATTGTGTTCTAAAGTAGCATTCATCTTCGAAGACCAATAAGAGGCTCAGTACTGTTGGTCCACTCTCCTCTCCTTCATCCCCAGGCCCTCCCTGTGAGCAGGATCAGGGGGCACTGCCAGTGCACAGGAAAACAGAATCACATCACCACCTCTGCCCAGGCTATTGGAGGTGCGTCCTTGTTCACCCACCTGTTCCTCTCTCCTCCTCAAAACCACCGCTTTGACCTTCAGATCAGACCCAGTGTCATCTACCATTCACTCACTCATGGAACAGATTATACAAACATATATCCCCCAGACTATAAAGTACAATACCTTCAGAGAAAATGAAAAGCAGTTTCAGGGAGGTTCTAAAGATGTTGCAAAGCCTTGTGCTGAGGTCACCCCACATGGAAAATCCTGCTGATGTTGGTCCTCCTCAGCAATCATACCAGAGAGCCAACAGTGAGCTTCCTCTGCCATGCTTTCCTACAGAATTTCAAACCTTCAGATTTACCCACTGAACAGAGCATGTGGAACTTGAGCTCATAGTGCCAGTGTGTGCCATTATTATCACTCATAATTTCCTTGATGCGTGCCCATACTAATCTAGCCACTGCAGCCTTCACACTCTCCACAACACACTATCTATATGGTTATTCTACATTATAGGAACTGGGTGCTAGGAAGAGAGTCTACACTCTGAGGTCATATTCCCCTAGCTCTGCAGCCTTGGCTCATGTCCATTCTGTCTACATCCTCAACTTTTATAGAACACAGGCCACTGAAGAGCAAGGATTAAATAGCAGGTCTAGGTCTTCTACTCCAGAATTTACAGGCATCAAGCACTCACCAATTATTACTTAACAGCACCCAAGCCATTATTCAATTTTATCCATCTCTGTGAAGATGAGCATGCATTTTCCAAATAACAGGTGAAGCCAGTGTGTTGCTATTTGCCTGGCCTGTTACTTGGTTGCAAAAACTAACTGAAGAAAAATCATTTTAGAGCAGTTTCTTAAACCATGGGCTGTGACCTTATAGGAGGGTCACATAATTGGATGGGGACATCACAAACAACAACAGAAAGAGGTTCTGAATGCTTAACAATACAAACTGTATGAGCCCAAGGTGTATCTGGCAGCATCTACCCTGTTGCTTCATGCAGCCCTTTGTTCTGAACACATGACTTATGCATATTGCGCTGTGCATCCCATCACACCATTAATAAGAATAAACGCTGGCTGAAACACCTCAGCTCAGATCAGAATCTACTATACATTAGAAATTGCTGTTTTCTCTGGACATAACAAGTTGTCTCTTTAAAGAAGCATGACCGTTTAATGACATGGGGGAAAGACCCTTAGTATTTCCCTACTATCACTTCTTACCTCAGAAGCATCAAAATTCAGTAATCTTTGCACTGCATTATGGTTGAAGATTTGACTTTAAAAGTTGTTATCTAAGGAGTCGGCGGAATGGCTCAGCTAGCAAAGTGTCTGCATGCAAGCATGAGGACCCAAGGTTTGACTCTCCATCGGCTATGTACAAGCAGGCATGGTTGTACCTGACACCTGTTAGCCCAGGACTTAGGGAGGATTAGGGAGGCAGAGACAGGCAATCTCTGAAGCCCATCTGGGAGGCAGCCTACCTGAGTCAATTAGCTTCAAATTTAACAAGAGACCTGTCTAAAAATATAGGTAGGGAGCATTCAGAGGAAAGACATCCATGTTGACCACTGACCTCCACTTCCATATGCTTACAAGAGTGCACATAACAGCCCCAAAAAGATATACATCACAACATACATGCATGCATGTTCATGCAAACAAAATTACTGCATGAATTGCTGGCCTGAGTTTCATAAGAAGTTCTTCGATGAATTTTGTCTGAAGATTATGACAAATTTTTCAACAATTTCTAAAATGACCCTAAACATAATACTGCCACTTTGTACCATGTATTTATGTGAAGGAACCTTTTCAGCATTAATGATTACAAAATCAAAACATCAATTAACTCTAAACAACATTGAAGATTCTCTATGTCCTGCGGTATCAAATGTCCCCCACAAAACTTAGTTTTTATATAAAAATAAAATTTCAAAAATCTACCCAATCAGTTTGAAAATATTTTCATCTTTAATAAGTGACAGTTACATGTGTACAAGAGAATTTATTTAAAATAAATTTTTAAAAATGTATCTATTTTTTAAATTTCATTTTATATTCCAATTACAGATCTCCTTACCCCTCCTCCTGCTCCCCGTCCTACTCCACCATCCACATCTCCTAAAGGGTAAGGCCTCTAGTGGAGGCACATTAAGTTGGGGCAGGACCAAGCCCCTCTCCGCCCCCTGCATTAAGGCTGAGCATGGCATCCCACCATAGGGAATGGGCTCCAACAAGCTAGTGCATGCACCAGGGATAGATCCTGGTTCTACTGCTAGAGTTCCCTTAGATAGACCAAGCTGCACAACTGTCTCACACATTCAGGGGCCTACTTCGAAACCTGGTACTAGGGAAATTCCTAAAAATCCACAAGGATGACCTCAGCTGAGTCTCCTGGCAATAGTGGAATGGGGGCCTGAGCTGGCCATCCTCTTAATTAGATTCGTGAGTACCCCAACTGTCATCATAGAGCCTTCATCCGATTATTGATGGAACCAGATAGGGATATCCACAACTAAGCCTCAGGCCAAGTATGGGGGATCCAGGCAAAGAGAGGGAGGAGGGAATATATGAGCAAGATCACTAAGGGGAAACCTACAGAGACACTGAACCAAGCTCGTGGGAACTCATAAACTCTAAAATAAAATTTTTAACGGTTTATTAATAATAAATATTTGGTTTGTACTCTCATTTCACACACTTACAAACCTGGAGTCTTCTGAAACTCCTTGGGAAACAGTTCATGAGTAGAATTAGTTTAAGAAGCACATTCCGTTCCTGTAAATTTCTTCTTTTTTCTATCTCACGTATGTTTGTTAATTAACAGGAGGAAGCAAGTAAAGAATTTTAATCTTCTGTATATAAAGCTTAAATAATACAGAGAAAGACCCTCTCACCCCCCTGCTGCAGAAAAAGCAAGGGTGCTGTGGCAGAGAGGAACTGGAAGGTACAAGGGCCAGGAAAAACATTCATCTAGGTCTATGTGGGTTTTATTGTTAGGAGTATGTTTGCTTGGTTGGTGTTGCTCTAAGAAGGAGAGTGGAAAAAGAAAATGAGCAGAGGGGGCAAGAAAGCAGGGAGTGGCTTGAGTCACCAAAGTGGTAAAGAGAAGAAATGGATACACAGGGAAAGATACATATAGGAATAGTCAAACTACATCTAAAGGGAAGAAGGAGAGGAGGGGAAGAACTACAGGAAGGAAGATGAGGAGGAGACTGGCATCCTAGTGCTCTGTAGAGGCAAAGCCAGAGGGCACAGATGTGTGTGTACAAAGGAGCAGATGTTTCATGGTTCCTGTGAATTTTTACTCTAGGAAGATGGAAATGGACTTAGTCTGTGGGGCTGTGACGTCACTAAGCCATGATGCGAGACTTGTTTGTGTGGTTATACTGATGTTATCATTGCTGGGCACTGGCATTTATGTTTTTCCTTCCTCACTGAGGTGAGGCTACGACTGGATCACCAACTTCATGTCCTACAGCCAGAAGCTCCCCACTACCCTTCAACTGTGAGCAAAGTAAACTTCATCTTCTTTTATCACAGCAATGAGTAAAGTCACTAGTGTAGACAGTAATGCTGTCTCTCAAATGACTTTGCTTTCATTTCTACTTTTCCTCAAAAAATCTGCATGCCAGTATATAATATCCACATAACAGTCTCTTGAATACATATATTGTTTTTGAGAGACAGGGTTTCTCTGTGTAATAAGCCTGGTTGTTCTTGAATTCCCTTTGTAGACCAGGCTGGCCTTAAATCACAGAGATCTGTCTGCTTCTGCCTCTGCCTCCCAAGTGCCAAGATTAAAGGCCTGTACTACCACCACCCAGCTCTCTCGATTGTATTTTAAGATTAGGTTTTTGGCCAAATGTACTCTGCTTACCTAGATAGAAAGAATAGTCTCTTCACTACAGTGATTATGCTATTTTCTCTTTTTAGTGGCAAAACTTTAATCTGATATCATTTCTTTAAAACACAAAAGTAAGCTCTGTGAGTCAATTTTGTCACTATGACGCAATACCTGAGAAAATCAACTTAAAGGTGAAATGACTTCGTTTGGCCCATAGTTCCAAAAGTTTCAAATGGTATTCTCATAGCCCTGCCCAAGATGGCAGGTGGGGGACATGCAGTGGGGGCAAAGCAGCCTACCTCATGCAGTTAGAGAGAGGACAGAACACCCAGGGAGGGATAGTGGGGACAAGACACAGACTCCAAGCAGGCCTCCAAGGAAAGGCTACCTTGAAACAAGTCTCAAAGGCTACGTTTTTGTCATCTCTCAGAAGCTCCCAGCAGCTAATGCAAATCTCAGCAGAAGCTGTCTCCTTGGGAGGTAGAGGCAGATGTCAGCGTGATATGGATGGACACTAAGGCAGGGGGCAGTACAGACAGACCTCATGCAGGTTTGAACCACCGAAGTTTAATGACATGGAGCAGAATTCAACCTGTCACACTGTAGAGTTCCAGCATTCGCTACAAATATTTGAGTGTGTTTGTTTATGCATATAACTATCTCTCTTTTGTCTTCAAAAACTACCTTCCCCTTAGCTGGCAGAACACACTTGTATAGATTACAGGACCCCCTTTTAAGTACTGTGATTGAGTCCAACTCAGCCCTAAATCCTTACTATGTAATTCAACACCTAGCTCTTAACAATAATCACTGTAATTACGGATGTATCAATACTCAGTGAAATAACAAAATTCAGATTTGTGCCTTTAAGAAAAATAGGACTCCTGCAGGGCTACTATAAAGAATAATGGAATTCAGAGAAATTGGCCACCCTATAAAACACATAAAATATAAAAGTGTAACAGAGAAATGATGACGTGAAAGGTGACTATTGTAATGAAGCACAGACTCAAAGGACTCTGTTCACACCACTGTGTGCCTGAGTTTGTGAGCAGTGAGCTGTTAAGAAGTTAACCCAGTCTTAAACACCAAACCATCCCAAACCACCGCCACTGTGAGGGACACAGTGTTTTAATGTTTCTCTGTACCTAAAAAGTACATAGGAGGTTCTTGTCCTTACAGGAAGACCGCTCCCAGGTAATGCTGAATTCACAGTGTTGTCTCACACAAAATCACTGTGTTTGCTTGCAGAAGAAGAGGCACATTCAATCGTTCCAGTGCTGTGTGTGCCTGGTAAAGATAAATGGACTTAAAAAAAAAATTCATGTGATTGACTGATCACTCCCAGCCACCACATGTGTGGCTCAGCTGTTTTGCTGGCATGTACTTCAGAGCCTTTTAATACAGTTATTAATTGTTCCCTTTATCATATGAGTGAGGCAGTTTTAACAAACATTCCAAGGTTAGGATAATTCAGTCATTTTAAAGATGGGTGAATGCTGAGGTTTGTCTTAAAATGTGAACAACTTTTTTGTCTTCTGAATTTTGACTTGAGCAAAAAAAAAAAAAAAAAAGAAAAAAAAAACAGAAAAAAGAAAGAAAGAAGAAAAAGTCTGTCTTCGCCTTCAGATGATCTGTCCTTTGAAACTCTGAATAGCAGAGAGGAGTTTTTGCAGACTAACACAATTGCTTCATGCTACAATACATGATGCTTAATTTTTTTTGTTTGTTTTGTCTAAGATTAGCTAAAATAAGGTAAAGAGTTGACTCATATGCACTTTGGGGCAAACTATCTGAGCAGAGTTAAATAAAACAGAGATGGTTAAGGTCGGCTGAATCTATGTTCCCATTATTTGCAGCCAGCTTCAAATCTGATGAAGTTTTCAATTTCTTCATGCCTACTGGAAGGATAACCTCCTAGGGTTTGTGGGGTTTTTTTCCCCAGTGTAAGTGTCAAGTATGTTTTTTGCTTGAAAACGTGGTATACTATACAATTTAGCTATTCACTTATGCAAATGACGGTAAACAGAATTCTAAAGGCAGATAATAAACAGCAAATGAGGTTATTTTGTTTCACGCTTTATGTTGTCAGAGCTCTGAGCATGGTTTAGTGTTTTCTATTCATGCTTTATATTACCAAATTACTCCCTGATGGTGTCTCAGATGTGCTTTTGTCTGCAAATGAGAAGAAATAAAATACCAGGACATTAACGTTAAATTACAATCGTTAATGGCGTAAATACGAAAATAATTACTGCATCATACCATCAATTGTTATGTGTTCATTACTGAAGTTCTTGTAAAGCCTTCATTTTCTTGTTACAATTATTTTTTTCCTTTATTTTTGTCTGGCTATTTTATAACCCTGCCAGTACTTTAACAACATTCAGCAGTTACACAAGCCATTTAATCCTGCTCAAAGCTTCATTTAAACTTCATTTAGCTGCATTTTATTTGCCTATATGACTTTTACTTCTTCCTGGCAGTCAAAAGGGTTTTCTGGATAGGTGCAGGAATGATGTGTCAGAGGGATTGCCTAAAACCAGTCATAAACTTCAGGGAGGATTTCAGACTTACTTTAACACCACTCTGTAAGACACCTTGGGAAAATAATGAAATTTATTGTGCCATAATCTCTAAAATGTTGGTTTCATCTCTATTTTCTTTTTCTTCCTCGATGTCTTTTTAAAAGTCAATTTATTATTCTTCAGCTCATCAGGAAAGATGCTGCAAATCCTGGCTTTCTTTCCCCCCTGGGCTCCCTAGTCTCCTGATGGTGTTCTCACTACCTGGCAGGAAAAGGACCTGGTCTACTCATATGCATATCGAGGCAGCAAGCCCTCCCAGGGTCTTCCAAATGTGCCCTTTTGTCTGCGCCACCCCAAGACTTTCACTTTGCCTTTCTGCTGTAAGAGCAGGAGTGGAATAGCTCAGAACTCACTAGCTGTCAACAGAGCTAAAGAGGCAGGGAGAAGGCACCCTGTGGTCCAGTCCCATAACATCTCTCATCGTTGTATGTGCCTGCACTTTCACACAAGGCACACACACACACACACACACACACACACACACACACAGCCACACAGCCACAGGCGGCGACTGTCACTATCACCTGTTCGCTTTCAAAGCCAGATCTAGAGCTTGGTAAAACTTATCCATCACACACACACACACACACACACACACACACACACACACACACACACACACACACACTTCAGCCCTATTTCCAGTCACCACTTGTATTGTTCTTCCAAAATATCCAGACGCGGGGCACACATATAGATAGTCTCGGTACCTCCCTCATTTTCATCTACTTTATAGCCACCTGGCATGCTGTAGTCAAGCACCCCATCCTAGCCAAATATCCAGGCTCAGAGCTACAGTTTCCAGGGCTGGGTCCTGGTCCTGCTCTCTCTGCGCATCCTCAAGTGCCTTGCATTCTCTCCAACTCCTGCAAGCTACAGCCTTACTCTACCAGTTCTCTGGGCCCAGTCAATGCCCCAAACTTTTTCTCGCCCCCTCTCAGATCCCAAATCAGCACAATCCAGAGGTACAACGCCTGGGCTTGAGCCCAGACTCTCAAGGAGCGATCACCACTGTTCAGATGGATACAACATCTCATGGTGTCTACCCCGGTAAGCGCTGGACAGCGCTGAACCCCAGCACGGGGTTCAGACCCAACAGGGAAGGACCCAGCAAGCCAGCAGGTGGAACTTGCCAGCTTCTCCCAGGTTCACACCCTCGGAGAGCGCGGGAGAACAAAGCTGGAGTCCGGGGAGCTGGTGAGGCTGGAGGCGCTAAGACAATGGCAATAAAGGGAACTTGGAAAAGGAGCGCTGCGCAAAGTTGCCTCCGACTCGGGACAGTCTAGCCCCGCTAAGACGTCGGCAGCGACCCCACTTCCCCAATCCCGGACCCAGGGTCACGCACGACGAACCCCCGCTGGGCAGCCGCTGCCTGGATGCCACCCAGATGCCCAGGCACCCAAATGCAGCTTTTTTGGCCCGGGACGCTCTGAGTTAGCACCGCAGCCACCGGGTAGGAGGCCCGCCAGCGCTCTCCTGGCTTTACCTTTCGCGGGCTGCTGGGAGTCCACGGCGCGCCGCCCGCTGGCTGTGCCCTCAGCCCCTGCCGCCGCCACCACCAGCCACCAGCGGGAGCCCGGACCGCTGTGCCCCGCCCCCGGGCGCCAGGCCCCGCCCCCGGTTCTAGGCACTGCCTCCCCACGCTGGCTCTTCACCTTCAGATCCAAGCTTGCCCGGTGGGGTTTCTGCTTGATCTGCCCCGGGCTGCTTCAGTCACAACTACTGTGGCTATAGCTGACTGGCAACTGTGCCACCTGCAGTCACCACTTCTGTTGATGCCACGGGCTAGAACATCCTAAATTGCCAAGGAGGTACCTCTGACCCAACAAAGGAGAGCGTTGGAATTGAGATCTACACCTTGGCTGCCAAGTGCCAACCATGCATCGTCACCTGTGAGCTTGGTAAAAAGCAGAATCGCTTGGCCCCACCTTGCAGCTACTGAGAAGGAATCTCTGAGAACCCAAGCTGGCCGGGGGATATTTCAGAAGAGGATTTCCTAAGCACATTAAAGTTGGAAACAGACTGGCTAAGAAAAAGAGGTAGAAAAGAGAGCCAACCCTTTGCCCTGGCTCCTGCCTGAACCCAGGAGCCACCCAGAACACAGCTCAGCTTGGCACTGCCTACTCAGGAGCACGCTGAGTGTGCTCTGGATGTCGTTCATCTTTCTTTATTGACTACGAAGTCTTTAGACGTAAACAGAGAGGGGAACACATTTACTTTTGATCTGACAGCTCTAATGAGCTAAAGGAAGAATTATGTAAACATTATTAAGTGTAATAAACACATGTCGGCACCAGGCAATCATCTCTGGAACAGGGCTGGCAAAAGTCGGCATGAGCCACAGTTTTCTTCCTAATGTCTTTTTAACTTTACATTGCCTGTGTAATGGGCCTTTGGCTGTGCTGTTGTCCAGACGGAAAATCATTATCCCAGTAATGGATGAGCCCCTTCGAAGGGAGAGTCACCCGGATGTAGAGTACTTTCATTCATAAATACCCATACTGTACCAAGACAAGAGGAACCCTCTCTGTCATTGTCCTGCTGTTGTACTGGTTTAACATACAAAACTAAATAGAAGTTAGCTACCACTTGCCTCACCCTTTATGTTCTTTCATTGCCCCCGCCCCGGCCAGGCTCCTCCCCTTTTCTTCTCCCCTCCACTCTCTCTCTAGCTTCAGATAGTAATAAACTGATGGTCATTTTAGTGGGAGCACATGCGGTACTGATGGCCATTTTGGTGGGAGCACATGCGGTACTGATGGTCATTTTAGTGGGAGCACATGCGGTACTGATGGCCATTTTGGTGGGAGCACATGCGGTACTGATGGCCATTTTAGTGGGAGCACATGCGGTACTGATGGTCATTTTAATGGGAGCACATGCGGTACTCGTCTTCACCGTTGGCTCTGGCCATGAATTCAGCTGTGAAGGGTAAGTGCAAGCCGGTTTGGAAGCCTGAGGTTTGAACCTTGTGGACATTTTCTCATGGTTTCTAGAGCGAGTGTGCCTTCAAGAGACTGCTTCTAAACTGCTTCACATTCCTTCTTGATTGAAAAGTTCAACCAAGAGCATGATCTTTTGGCAAAGGTGACATGTGCCATTGGTAGGGGGCGCAAGGGAAACTTTGGGGACAGGCTGTTAAAAACAAAAACTAACAAACAAAAAACCACATTGTTTTCAAGGAGATCAATCCATCCAAGAAATAAGCTAGTTCAGCTTCCTCTCCATGATCCCCAGTGCTAGGCTAGGAAAGCTAGAAGTAGAGTCAAGGCTTATTATATAAAGAAACTGGGAGAGAAAAGGGAAAAAAATATAGGCAGAAAGGAGGAAGGGATCAAGGAAAGAGGAACAAGGAAAGAAACATTCACAGCCACTCTGCACTTGAAGTTAACCAAAAAGGAGGGTGGACCAAGACGGTGGTCAGTAGTGACAGCTCCACACTTGCCCAGCTGCCGTAGCTGCCTGTCAGCGGAGCCGAGTGTTAAGAGCAGGTTTTTCCAGCAGCCTGGAGCCACCACCATGCCAGCACCAAATAACACACAAAGACACTGTATTTGATATAAAGCTGTTAATATGTTGCTAGTATTTCTTATTGTCTAGTTCTGTCTTAAATATTAATCTATTTCTATTAATCTAAATATTTCCACGTGGTCTTTTCTTACCAGACTCTCTAGAGGGTCCTGAACTTTGTTCTCTCCAGTCTCTACATTTTGACCCCTCCTTACTACTTCCTCAAATCCTCCTTGTCTCCTACTCCCGAGCCTATCTTGCTTTCCTATTGGCCAACAGTGCTTTATTCATTAACTAATAAGAGAAACATATTTACAGAATGACATGTTCACCACCTCCTCTTTTCTGTCTAAAATAAAAAGAAGTGTTTTAACTTTAACACAGTAAAATATATAAGAAAATAGTTATCAAATAAGAACCACAGTTAACAATATTTAGTCCATTAACACTTAGCAAGATTTAAGAAAACATTTTATCATCTATCCTATCTTTGTGAGTCTAAAGTTCTATATGTAACTTATCTTTAATCCTAATTAAGGAAAACTGTAACCATAACTATCTGTCTTCAACTCCATCAAAGACCATAGAAGGATAATATATAAACTCTAGAAATGACAGAGATAACTCGTCTGGTCAGTCACCCAAAGTTTTTTTGTAATGTTCCATTTTCAGCCCATAGGCCATAGTGTGTCTGACAGACTCCTCAGTAAAGCAGGAAACTTTAAACTGTCCACCTGTATTGGCAGTTTGTCAGTCACTTTTCTCTGTGTCCTGCAGACTGGCAGACTCATGAAGCAGGAACCCTGTAGCAATGTCCATCTTGAATCAGCAGTCACTTTCCTGTGGGTCCTGCATGTCCAGTTTATACAGCATAAAGTCAAACAGTCCAGATAAGAGCAGTATCTTGCCCAAATGGCCAGTCTTGCCATGTTGGAAGTAAACTCCATAATGAGTTTCTTTGAAGTCCATCTTCCTTTTTGATGCAGGTGGTGTTGCCAGGAGCAGTTATGCCTCACTGTCAAGAAAAATTCTAAATCATTTTAAATGCCATATTCTGTAGGTCTTTGACAGGTTTGAAGAATGCCTATTTATCTCAAATATATCTCTGTATATTTAGAAATCCTAAGTAACTTAACTATAAGTTTTGACTATTATAGGTAACTATAAACACTCTTGTAAATTATTTTAGTAATAGTGAGACAATAGTATTATACAGCTTACACTGATATAAATTCTTATATGTGGTAACCTATGTAAAATTAAGTTTATATTCTTTTTCCAAAAAAAATTGTATATTATATTTTGTCATATTTTATAAGATCTTTCCATTTGTGATGTTTTATTCACATTATTCTTACCATATTCTATGTGTATATGTATACTTTTACTCATGTTCAAGACACTTTGTATATTGATACCATTTAGGATATTTTTATCATGATGTACTTTATAGTTCTGCCTCTGATCTAGACATTTCTACTCTACCTCTACATTTCTATGTGGATTTACATGTATATATACATACATAGTTATATTGCTTAGGTATTTGTCTCTGCTTTACTCCAGGTAGTTTAAATCAGTTTTTTAGCTAAGTTCCTGAGTATTACAAATTCTTCACCTATACCTATGAGGTTAGTCAGACATAGATGCTTAATCTTCAAACACTTCATAGACCTGAAGAACATGACATTTAAATATTTTAATATTAGTGCTCCGTTGACTTGAGACACTGTTGTTTCTGACAGCATTGTGCATTGTCCTGAAAATATGTTAGAAACTGTTGTCACTCCTTCTGGAGTCCATCCTTGCTTCAGCTATGGCCTCTTGGGCAAAGAACTGCCCCCACCTCGACCATTGTTTTGGACATGTGGTCCTATATGCTTGCAGGAGACAAACATAGAAGACTGCTGAACCTTGCCAAGTCAGGGTAAGACAGCCTTTCTACCTCCCTGCTTTTGTTGTGGTCTGTCAGGTACTCTTGGCCTTAGCCAAAAGTGTCTATACCAATGTTGCTGTGAGACCTTGGGTGACTGCCCATGTAGCTTGCTGTTTCTGTCCTCACTGCACCTTTTGAAAGTTGCCCATCTGCACTTCCTGTCTACCCTAGTATTGTTATATTCCTTCTCAGGTCTTTGATGAGGTTGAAGATTAAACTATCACAACTATTATTCTCACTTCTTAGTTAGATATATTATGTACTAGACTTAAGCTTTCCAGCTTAGGACAAATCTATTGTAAACTCCATTATGCCTTTACCCTAGGACTAGATATGTAGGTCTTAAGTTTATATGTTTTTGATTTTCCTTTTATGTTATTCACTGTTTTGTATATAGTTTTGTATGAAGCCTAAATCTTTTCTTTAGACTAAAAGGGGAACTGTAGTGAGATATTCACTTTGTTTGCATCTGTGGTACTGACTATGCCCATTGGGGGTGGAAACAGGGGCGGAAGTAACTGGTGGAACTAGGTCTGAGGAAGAGCTGGGGAATGCTCTCTTGCTGGCGAGATGAGAAGAGGAGAGCATCCAGAAGCATTCTTGGGACCAGGAACCTGCTGGTGTTCATCTGTCTATGTTGTAAGTTATTTATCCCTGAATAAACATCTATTTGGCCTATTTGTTTATCCTGATCCTTATTAAACCACAGTATCTGGTGTCAGAAGTGGGATCCGGATTTTCACGGGACCTGCTTTCACTCAGGTGGCAAACGCTATTCCCTTCCTCCACAATCCCTGAACAGGCAGGTCCCTTGCCTAATTAGGTGGACACACCACAGCTTGTGAGACGTTTGTGTCTGCCCGACAATTCCTTTATCTACACCGTGTCCCAGAGACCACTGCTCATCTCCTGCCCATTCCCTCACATTGCATTCACACAGAGCTCCTAGTTGGGCATCATTTTGTTAAGAGTATGTCTTTCCTGTCTTTCCCTACCAGCCTGGTCCTACCACCATGCCAACCCCAAATAACACACAGAGACCCTGTATTAAATATAAAGCTGGTGGCCAGTTACTAGTTTCTTATCAGCTAGCTCTGTCTTACATATTAACCCATTTCTATTAATCTAAGTATTTCTACATGGTCTTACCTTACTGGAGAGTGGGCCCGGACCTCTGTTCTCTCCAGTCTCTACATCTTGACCCCTCCTTACCACTTCCTCAAATCCTCCTTGTCTCCTAGCCCTGCCTATCTTGCTTTCCTATTGGCCAACAGTGCTTTATTCATTAACCAATAAGAGAAACATATTTACAGAATGGCATCTCCCATCAGAGACTAACACCAGCAATGGCATTAGGGGCAGAATGGGGAAGATGAGGAAGCTGGGTCCCCAGGCCCAAGTCCCTGAGCAAGTTGGTTTGGGCTTGACCCTGAAAAGACATTAAGCCTCTAGCTTGTTTCTAATGGAGTGAAGAGAGCAGAACGGGGCACTTGGATTCCTCTTCTAAATAATCCATGGTAGATACTTGTCTGGAGAAATCAACTTTGGTAGCACTTCATTAGGCACCACTAATTCAAGAGCTGACCTTCAAAGAAGAGGCAGTGTTAGCCATAGAAAGCAGTGAGAGTGGGGGTTTGGGAGGAAGTAGGGTTTTAGGGTATTTGAGCTGATGTCTGAGTCTGCATTCTTCACTATGGAACTTCCTATTCTGAACATCAGGCAAGAACTGAGAGGATTAAGTCTCATCCAAGAGGATTGAGATGTAGGAACAGAGCCTCAGCCAGACGCAGCTATGGAAAGTTCTGTTTAATACAATAATTGGGCAAGTGGATCAGTGCTAACTCAGAGAAGAAAGATGTGGGACATCTCCACAGCCAACTCCCAACTCTGTCACCAAGAAATCTATCATGTTGGTATCTAGCATAAAACAGACAAATGGGGGTATAGAAAATCATCTAATGAATGGAATCCTGTTATTGCTGGCAACATGAACAGAGTATGAGGATGTTACAGTAAATATGTCAAGCACAAGAAGACAAATCCTCATGTTCTGATGAATATGTAGAAAATAACAAAACTGATCTCATTTAAGTAGAGAGTAGAACAGTGGTTACCAGAACTCAGGGAGAGGGGTAGGCACAAGAAGGTGGAGTGTGGACAGCCAATCAGTGCGGACCCACATGACTTTATTGTTTTCTCACTAGCATAGTTTTGACTATATTCTACATGTATATAGTATATTCTTCCAATCATATTCTCCCATTGCCTTCTCTTGGCACTGAGCCCCTTCTTCTAGGAGGCATGTTCATAGTGTGCCTACAAATCATTATCTGGACAACAATAGCAGACAACAATTAATCTGTGTATTTCAAAATAGCTGGTAGAGAGGATTTGGAATATTTCTACCATGATGACAAGATAAATGTTTAATGTTATAGATCGCCCAATTTACTCTGGTTTGAACATTACATTCTATATACATGTATTTAGATGTCACACTGTACCCCATAAATAAGTATAATTGCATGCCAGTTGAAATGAATAGTAAAGACTGGAATGTGAAATTGCCCAGTATATGAAAGGCCTGGCATTTACTCCCCAGCCCTGAAAAGGAAGGGAGGGGAGAGTAAGGGAAGAAGAGGGAGCCATGTGAGAACAGGGAGGGCAGGCAAGAAGATGGAAGGGAAGAGGAAGGAGAAGGACTTTTAGCCTTGGAAACTATGGCAACCATGGAAGAAAACTTAAACAGTGAAAATTTGCACATCTTCCTCTTCCCTTCCTAGCCTCTATGACCAAAGAAGTGAGCTGGGCTTTAGAAGCAGAAGGAAAGCTATACCTAAGCTTCACATCTTCCTGCTGGTGCTGGTTTGAGACAAGGAACCACAGGCTTCTCCTGCATACTTCCTCTTAGACCAGACACCTGAAAGCATAGAGGTTGCCTTGTCGGTGAAACTGCAAGTTTAGCAGATGGATTTGTCAGCTGTAGGTGAATAATTGAAAGTGGCACAGTCTTGGTAACGGGTGTTCTACCTGATGGGGAAGGGAGTTTGACATGACCTATCTGACACCTGCCGTCTGAGAGACAATGGATAGCTCCATGTTTATCCTGCAGTTTTCACAGAGAATCTATCACTTTGGAATTATTTGGTCCTGTTTCCATCCTGTTACATGTACTCACATCACTTGTCCCACCTCAGGAGAATCTCCACACTGGCAGTCATTGTGATCACTGTCAACATGTATTCTGCCCAGTTACACTGCCCTCTGGAACACTGAAAATGCAGCAAGGGATTAAATAAAAACTTTGACACATGTGGCTGCATACCTTGTGCAAATCTATTTTGCTTTCTTGTAAGGAATAGCCCTAGATTAAAAATAGGCATAGAATAGATTGTTCTCTTCGTTTTTCATATTTAGTGTCCCTTAAAATGACAGTCTAAACACCTCAGTTTGTCTCTTAGTTGAAAAGTTGGGTCCTGAGTAAATGTATGTGGGTTCATCAATTCAGGAAACTGTTGTTACCTTCACTTGGAAATGGTTGGTAATCAGTGGGGCTTAAAATGCCAATTGTCCTACATACATCCATCTTCTTTTCCACTGTATGGATGTCAGGGGCTGACATGTTTTCACCCCAGTTTTGGAATGTAGAGTCCTGGCTAAGTTCTCTGCCCACTCTTTTTCGGTCTGGTATTTCCTAACATGCCTTCTATCAGATTCTGTCTCTTGTTCCATCTTCCACTTGGAAATGAGTATAAAATAAGAAACACAGCTCATCCTGTTCTGCTGCGGATGAGACAAACATGATTCATTGGCCAGCACATACCAACACCAGGTGAAGGCAGAAAACACACCACATAATGAATAGCCAGCAGTTCAAGATTTGAGGCAGTATAGTTGTCCCACAGAGGGTTTTCAGTGATGCCATCAATCACAGAAGGAAAACTAAAATGGTTTGTGGTTTACTGGAACACCACAAGGGTTCTCTTCTATTGCCTGCCTCAATCGCCCAACCACAAACATCTGCTTTCACTAAAGATGTAAAACTGAATCCCACATGTGAGGAGCTCGGTTACCTCCTGCCCGTTGTAGGTACCTGTGTAGGGTAGATGTAGGGCATCTACTAGTGTTACATTATTATCTAAGTAAATCTATCCAATAATAATTTCATGAAGATGCTCCAAGTTCATAAAATTCATTTGTTCACTGGATCCAGCCTCAGACCTCAGCATCACAGAAAGGGATGGAGCTACTGAGTACCTGAAAAGCAAAATTTCTTTTTTTCTATTTTTTATTTTTTAATTTCATTTTACATTCCAACCACAGTTCTCCCTCCTACTCCTCCTCCCACAACCTTCTCCCTAGCCCATGCCCAGTCTACTCATCTTCACAGGTAAGGACTCCCATGAGAAGTCAACAAAGTTTGGCATAATAGGTTGGGGCAGGACTGGGTCCCTCTCCCATGGTTTAAGATTGAACTCGGCATCCAACCATGGGGAGTGGGTTCCAACAGGCTAGCTCATGTACCGGGTTTGTATCATGGTCCTATTGCCAAGGGCCTCTCAGCTAGTTCAAGATTCACAACATAGTGAGGGCCTAGTTTGGTCCCCTGGAGTCTCCACAGTTGTAGCTCTAGAGTTCATGAGTTTCCACGAGCTTGGTTCACCTGTCTCTGTAGATTTCTCTACTGGATCTTAAACTCCCTTGCTCATAAAACACCTCTTCCCTCTCTTCAACTGGATTCCCAGAGCTCAGCCTGGTTCTTGGTTGTGGATCTCTATGTCTGGTTCCATCAATTACTGGGCTCTATGATGATAGTTGGGGTATCCATCAATTTGATTGCAGGATGAGGCCAGACCTGGCATCCTCTCTACTATTTCTAGGAGTCTTTGTTGAGAGTTACCCTAGCAACAGGTTACTCCCTGAGGCCACAGTGTCTCTCTCTATTAAGATATCTCTTTGATTGCTGTTCCACTGTATCCCTCCCTGCCAATTTTCTCCTGTTCTCATTCCTTCTCCTTTCCTTACCACCCCCCTATTTCCCAGTTTGCCTATAGATCTCATCTAACTTTCCTTAGGGTCCTCCTTCTTACCTATGGATTGTAGTCTGGTTATCCTTTGCTTTACATCTAATATCTACATATGTGTGAATATATACCATGTTTAACTTTCTGAGTCTGGGTTGCCTCACTCAGGATGATTTTTCTAGTTCCATCCATTTGCCTGAGAATTTCATGAAGTCATCATTTTTCACAGCCAAGTAGTACTCCATTTTGTAAAATGTACCACATTTCCCTTATCCATTCTTTGGTTGAGGGGCACCTAGGTTGTTTCCAGGTTCTGGCTATTATGAATAATGCTGCTATGAACATTGGTGAGCAAATGCTCTTGTGGTATGATTGAGCATCCTTGGGTAAATGCCCAAGAGTGGTGTCATTGGGTCTTGAGGTAGATTAAGTCCCAATTTTCTTAGAAACTAACGTACTGATTTTCAGATGACTGTACAAATTTACACTCTCACTACATTGAACCTGATAGATGAGAAAGCGGGAAGAGTCCTGGAAGGCATTGGTACAGGAGACCACTTCCTAAATATAACACCAGTAGCACAGACACTGAAAGTAACAATCATAAATGGGACCTCCTGAAACTGAAAAGCTTCTGTAAGGTCAAGGACTCTGTCAATAAGACAAAATGACAGCCTACACAATGGCAAAAGATCTTTGCCAACCCCACATCTTATCTTCATAATTTATATAGAACTCAAGAAACTAGACATCAAAATACAAAATAACCCAATTGAAAAATGGGGTACAGAGCTAAACAGAGAATTCTCACCAGAAAAGTCTTAAAATGCCAAGCGATATTTAAAGAAGTGCTCAATATCTTCAATCATCACGGAAATTCAAATCAAAATGACCCTGAGATACTACCTTCCACCTGTCAGAATGGCTAAGATAAAAAATACTGAGGACAGCTTCTATTGGGGAAGATGTGCAGAATTTCTCTTTAAAATACTTTGGAATCTAGCTCCAAATGCCTAATTTAAGAATTCCTCTGAATACACAACACTTACAAAGGTTAAATCAAGATCAGGTAAGCAAGCAAGTCAAACAGATATATAGTCCCTAATGAGATGGTAATTAAATGCCTTCTAGATTTCTAGGCAAAATAAAACAAACCCCAGAACCAGTGGTTCATTGGATTTATCAAAGAATTCTATGGGCCATTCAAAGAACAGTTGATACCAATACTCCTAAAATTATTCAGCAAAATAAAAACATAAGAAACATTGCCAAATTTGCTTTATGAGGCCTCAGTTACCCTGATACCCAAACCATGCAAAAACCCAAATAAATAGGAATACAGACCAATTTCCCTTATAATCATAGATGCAATTCTCAATAAAATCCTTGAAAACATGGTCCAAGAACACATTTAAAAAAAAAAAAAAAGGAAAAGCATTCATCACGATAAGGTAGGCTTTGTAATATAAGTGATGGTTCATCATATGTAAATTGATAAATGTAATCCACCATATAAACAAACTGAAATTCAAAAAACACATGATCACCAGGCATGATGGTACATTCTTTAATTAGCACACGGGAAGCTAAAGGCAGCCAGATCTCCATGAGTTCAAAATTAGTCTAATCTACAAAGGGAGTTACAAGACAGCCAGTCTGTTACTGGCTGTCTCCTGGGGGAGGTGGGAGGAGACTGTCACATTTATAAAGAAAAGGCCTTTGACAAAATCCACATCCCTTTATGATAAAAGTTCTGAACATATTAGAGATACAAGGGATATGCCTAAACCTACAAAAGGCAATTTACAGAAAACCTTAAAAGCAACATCAACTTAAACGGAGACAAACTCAAATCAACTTTACTAAAATCAGGAACAAGAAAAGGTTATCCATTCTCTCCATATCTATTCAAAATAGAACTTGAAGTCTTAGCTAGAGCAACAGGACAACTGAAGATCAACAGGATACTAATTTTAAAGTAAGAATCCAAAGTATTGCTATTTACAAATGATATCTCTAAATGACCCTCAAAATTCTATTTGGAAACTCCTATAGCTGAAAAACACATCCAGCAAAGTAGCTGGATACAAAATTAACTTACAGAAATTAGTAGTTTTTCTATATATAAATGAAAAAAAAATGGACTGAAAAAGAAGTTCCTGAAACAACCCTTTCCACAATAGCCAATTCTATAGATATTCTGAGGTAACTATAATCTTCAAGTATTTGAAGAATGAAATTAAAAAAGATATCAGAAGATGGAAAGATGTCCCACGCTCATGGATCAGTAGGATCAATATAGTAAAAATGGCTATACTATGTAAAATAATCTACAAATGCAATGCAGTCACTCATTAAAATTCTAAAAGAATTTTTCATAAATATTGAAAGGAAAAGTTTCAACTTCATGTGGGAAACACACACACACACACACACACACACACACACACACACACACACCATCAGGATAGCTAAAACAATCCTGAAAAATAAAATAACTGTTGAAGATATCAACACCTAGGACCTCAACTTGCTGAGAAGAAGGGGTTTGGTAGGAATGGGAAAAGAGTTAATACGGGGGTGGGGATGATCAAAGTACATTGTATATATTTACAAAATTATGAATGAATAAGTAAAAATGTATAGAAGCCCTTCGTTTTGTATGCTAGCATTAAAATGATGTTACAGGAAGTAGGAGGCAGGGGAGAAAGTGAAGGCTTAATGATGTGAGTGTAGTTCAATGACAGAGTTTATTCTTAACATAAAAGAAACCCTGTGATCCATCCCTGGCTTCCTACTCACCCCAAGTTTATCTAGGCTCACAATTTTCCAGCTTCTGGTCCATGATTGTTTTGCTCTGTTGCTTTAGAATCCGTGATCAGTTGCTTTTGACCATGGGGAATCTCACATCAGTCAGGAGTTCACAATGAAGCAAACTTATTACCTCACAGGCAAAAAGCAAGAAAGAGAAAGGAAGGATTCAATATCCCACAATTCCCTCTTAAGCAGCCTCTACTAATCTGAAGACCTCCCATGCTCCTACCCTTTCAGCAGTATCCCAGTGGCACCAGCCTGGAAAACTTTAGCACAGGAGCCAGAGAACAGCAAAGATTCAAATGGCCACATGTTCTGAGGAGATGTACATGTCCCAGGTAGACAATGCTGGGCACTCTATAAGTTGATCCTAGTTTCACCCCAAGTTTAGATTCCTTGCTTTATAAAGCAACCAAGTTTTTGTTGTTGTTGACAAAAATCTACAACTGTCCTCTCAAAGACTACAAGAGAAAGTTTATGCTAGAGCTAAATACATGTGTGCATGGCCACATTGTACAAAGGACAGGATCAAGGGTAGAAAGACAGCTCAATGGTTAAGAGTACTTGTTCCTCTCCAAGAAGACCCAGATTCAATTCCTGAGTAAAAATGACTACTCATAATCAGTTCCAGATGACTGATATCCTTTTTTGACCTCCATGGCCATGTGTGTGGTACAAAGTCATACATGCAGGTAAGCACTCACACACACATAAAATGAAGCAAATAAATATTTGAAAGAAACAAAGGACTCCAGATACTTTCATGTTATGCAATATTTGTTTTGGAGATCATTTGTTTTGGAGATTACAGGCTTTCTGGTTCATTTGCATAGCATGGGCTTTATGTCTCATTGGCATAATCTAGAACTTCTTATGTAGTAAGACTTCATGCAGCTTACATCTCATCAGCATCATAAATCTCCACCCAGAGATGTACATTTTAGTATTAAAATGACCTCTAGTCACATTCAAATATCGGGAGTGCCTCTGCTCTGGCTGAGGGCACCAGACTTTTTAGCTGACAATAGGTCTCTCTCCAGTGCTAGTTTTAGTTTTTGTGTAAGGCTTCCAGAACCTTACTCTCTCTTCTACATTCCCATCTCACCAACACAAGCTGAGGAGGAAAGATCATCATAATTTAACCAGGTTGGAGTGCTGGTCAGAATGTCTACAGACTAATACTCTCAGTCTTATCAATTAAATGGTATGGCAATGTGTTAGACAGACATCATGACTTACTATCTCCTCTGAGCCTGCAGCCATTATGAAGAGAGTTACACTCTCGCCTCATCCACAATAGCCCCTTTCTCAAATTCTTCTCCCGTTCTGTGATGCAAAGGCTTAGTCATTTAACAATCTACAACTTTTTGACCTGGAGACAAACTGACCCAAACAAACAGTATATTATGAGGGGAATAGGGGCTCCAGTGGATAGCTAGGGGGAGGTAGGGTCCTAGTGCCACCAGCTTCAATCATACTTTATACTGAAAATAAACCATAACAATTTGTGTCTTACAACCCACTTTCCTGTAAATAACAACTTACCCATTCCCCACTAAGTAACCAACTAACTTCCTGGTTTACCAAGCTGGGGGTGAGCAGTACCATTTCTCTGCTCAGCCTTTGATGCCACATCTACAGTGGATAGATGTCTGTTTACATCTCCCCAGGAAAAGTCACACAACAGCAAGTGGTGATACTCAACTGTGGCTGAGTTTTGCATTTTCCTAATTATTGATGGGTGTTCAAAATACTGCACTTTTCAGAAGTTCATTGACCTCCTGTATTCCCTTGTTTGTTAAATGTTTGTCCTTGTCTTTCTGTGTTCCAGTGGAGCATTGATCAAGAGAAATTCTGATTTAAAAGCTTTAACATTGACAAACGGGAGCCTTTAAAAGAACTTGGTGATATTAAAATGAATATAACTCACCCTTCCCAATACACTTAAAAATCACTCCACTTGATCTCAAATCCCCTTCAACTTCTCACTGCCAAATCCAATCAATCATAAATTTTAAATGGTAGAGGAAAATTAATTCACTTATATTCATTAATGTGTCTACAACTGGAAGATGGATTGTACAAAGCTCTTAGATACAATCTGTAAAGCATAAATATTGTAAAACCTTTAAGTTAAGTAATATCCTAGTTTAATTTTTATTAAAATATCAAAGATATTTCACTATTTCTTTTTAGCAGAGGTTTAAGTTTGGAGTAAATTGCTGCTCTATAAATTCAAAAGTATTAATGGCAATGTCGTTGACTGAGTTTGCTCCAGTGAAGGCAAAGTACTTGGTAGGCATTGCTTTGGCTGTCTTAAGGAAATAAAAGACTATATCTGAACTATACATAACTTCGAAATGCTAAACAGAAACTATTTGATAAGTCAGAAAAGCAATTGAATTCTTTTTGTTACCTAAAAACAAAGTGATGACATTTTAAAATCTAATTCTATGTGGAATTAATATATGGTTTTATTGCAGCTTTCTCAGAGTAAAGGAAATAGAGCTAATATACTTGGTAGGCTCACTTGGTTGAAGGGAAAGAAGTTGGTAATCACATTGCTGAAATATCTGAGATTATGTGGTGTGTGCATGAGAGGTGAGAACAATGCTGACCACCACCATTCACCAACTCCAGAGTGTTTGGGGACAGATTGTGAGTTATTAGCCAATGACTAGACTGCATAGCAACAGAGTGATATGTATGCAAAAGTAAAAGCAGAGGGCATCATATGGGACTCAACAAGGCCCCTGCCCAGATAATATAAGGGCCCTCACTTGAGACCATTCCATTAAATCCATAGTAAAATGTATGCTCTAGAGTGCAGACATGATCTAGGATGACAATGAAACTAAAAACTGGTTATCAATAAAGTTCTAATATGTAATAAATTCCTCCTACAAAAACAAGCATATCTACCACTGATTTAACGCTGTTTAAGATAAACAACATAATCTAAATTTTCTACAGCTTCGTGATATCTAGCATATGATCATATAACTAGACATGATTAAAAAGATAGAAAACAGAAATGTATACTGGAGATAAATAAAAAACATCTATTACCACAAGAAAACCCACAGAATCAACTAACCTGGACTCCTAGGGGCTCATGGAGACTGAACTGCCAACTAGAGAGCCTGCATGGGACTGACATATGTTCGCTTGGTCTTCTTGTGGAATGGCTATCATTGGGAGCAGAGGCTGTCTCTGACTGTTGCCTGCTTGTGGAACCATTTTCTCCCACTGAGTTGCCTCGCCCAGCCTTAAGAGGAGAAGAGATGTCTAGTCTCACTGCAATTTGGTATCCCATGGTTGGCTGACATCTAAGGAAGACCTACCCTTTTATGAAAAGAAAGGAGGTGTGGTTGTGGGTGGGGTGGGGATGAGAGGTTGGGAGAAGGGACTGGAAGAGAAGAGGGAGGGGAAAATGTGATCAAACTTGTGAAAATGAGTTAATTAATTAAAAATAAAACAAATGTCTACCACATTAGAAAAACCAACAAGTCCATACAAATCAGTGACAAACTGTTGTTGACATTAGTAGACAAAGACTATATGACAGCTGGTATTTGTTGTAAATATAACAGAATCTTTAATCCCCAGAAAGATGGGTCTCTGAGTATGTCTATGGGAGAGTTTTCTTGATTCCATTAATCAAAGAAAGAAGACTAGGCCACTTTCAGTGACACCATTCTCTATGCAGGGGATCTGGTTTGCTTCTCTGTTGCTTTATAGACACCATGATCTCATGCGATTTCTTGGGGGAAGGGTTTATTTTAGCTTATAAATGAGTACAGCTACTATAAAAATCAGAATGGCAGTTCAAGAGTTGATCTACAGCAACAACCAGCCATACCACTCTTGGGCATATACCAAAAGACACTTCATCCTACTGCAGAGACATTTGCTTGGCCATGTTCCTTGCTGTTCTATTCAAAATAGCAAGAGATTAAAAACAACCTAGCTGTTTCCCAATAAAAGAATGGATAAAGAAATGTGGTGCATTTACAGAGTGGAGTATTACTGTACCATTAAAAAAATTATAAAATTCACAGGTAAATGAATGGAACAAGAAATAAATCTCTTAGTGAGGTATTCCAGACCCAAAATGTCAAGGGATGTGTTTGCTTATATGTGTGTATTAGCTGTTAAACCAGTGATAACCAAGCTACAATCCATAGAACCACAGGGGTTAGGTATAGAGTAAGGGACTGGGACAGACAGATAATTTCCCTAGGAAATGGAATTAAGAAAACAGCTATACATGGATGGGGAGGTACAAGAATGGGAGGATAAAGTGGGGAAGGGAAGGAAAGGGGGGAATGAAGAAAGGGAATATGGTGAGACAACTAAAATTAAAGGTCATTTGAGGGGTAGTGTGGAGGAAACCTAACTCGATGAAGCATCCTAAAATACATATGTATATAAAGGTAATCTAAATAAAACCACCAAATAATGGAAGAGAGTGGCAACAGGACATTTCTTGTCCCCAAATGATGCTTTCACTGACAGGATTTGATTACATCTAATCCAGTTGTTGACCAAAGGGGTCCCATGGGAAACCACATATAACTCAGATGGTTGCCTACACTGTAAGTTGCTCTCCACAAACTGACAGCAAGGCCCCATTACTGAAGACAACACCTACATAACTCATTGATAATGGAGAAGCTGAGCTGTTGCCTACATATAGAGAGAGCCTTCACCCTTACATGCTAACATCTTTGATACAGGAAGGTATTTTGCATGATATCAAAAGACAAACACAAACACCAAGCCAGCCACAAACTCTTTGGTCTACAATGATGTCCTTCCTGCAAGGCATGCTAGTACAATGGTGACAAAAGCTTATAGGAATAACCAACCAATATCCATTTGACTTAAAGCCCATTCTACAAGATGGAACCCATACCTAAAACTGCTTGAGTGACCAAGAACCTAAGACTAGATGGCCCAGGGGACCTAGAGTAAACCCAAACATTGCCATTCTTAAAAAAAGCAAACAAACAAACAAAAAAAAACCAGCAATAAAATGCCTCCTAATGACATTCCACTATACTCACAGATCAGTGCGTTGTTCAACCATCATCAGAGAAGCTTCCTCCTGCATCAGAGGAAAACAAATACCAGCCAGACACAATGCAGAGAGTGAGAGACCTGGGAACACTCAACCTCAAATAGGATATCTCCATCAAATCCTCAAGGCTTAGGGAACCCCAAATTAGAGGAGGTAGAAAGAGTGTAAGATCCAGAGGTGAGGTAGGACACCAAAAAAACAAAGCCTACTAGAACGACATGAACAAAGCTAATGTGAACTCAGAGACTGAGGCAGCAAGCACAGGGCCTGCATGGGTCCACACCAGATGTTCTGTGTGTATGTAATGGCTTCCAGTTGAGTGTTCTTGTGGGATTTCTGAGTGTGCGAACTAGTGGATCTCTGATTCTGGTGCCTTCTTTTGGGTTCTTTTCCTTGTCTTGTCCAATTTCAATGTGTTAGTTTTTGTTTTATCATTATATATTATATTATAGTATAATTCCTTAAAAGCATGTTTGTTTTCTGATAAGAGACAGAAAGGGAGTAGATATGTGTGGGAGGGGAGATGGGAGGAACTGGGAGGAGCAGAGCGAGAAGAAACAATAATCATGTTATATTATGTGAGGGAAAAAAATCTATTTTCAATTTTTAAAATATTAAGAAAATCTATTTTCAACTTTTAAAATATTGAGAAAAAAGAATGGCCACAATTTAATGACTTTTGTGAAAAAAAAATCAACTCTCATAGCCAACCCTGTCAATTTAAAATTTTGTATCCAGATGAAATAGTTTTCAAAATAAAGGTGAAACCAAAGAACTTTTAGATACATAAAACATAGACAAGAACGGTGGGAAATGCTAGACCAGCAGTCCTCAGCCTTCCCAATCCTGTGGCCCCTTAATACAGTTCCTCATGTTGTGGGGAATCCCAGCCCCTGCAACCATGGTATTATTTCATTCTACTTCATAACTGTAATTTTGCTACTGTTATGGATAGCCTTTTAAATATCTGATATGTGACCCCCAGATTGAGATAATAGGCTTTTAAATATGGTTTTGGGAAATTTAAGTACTTGTCCCTTACAGCTCTCTTCCTCCCCACCCAGCTGTAGAACTCCCATGATCTCAAGGTTGAGCAAACAAGGTTGTTCTCAGAACTTCCTGTGTGCAGTGTCTGTAACTTGACCTCGGGTGTGGGTGGTGCATGATATCCTCCTATGCCTAGCCCATCCCCGGACTTGGGTATATAAGCCCATTACTCTCTGTAATAAGCAGCAGCTTCTTTCTCACTTCTCATCTGTCACGTGCTTCAATCCCAACACCAGCTCGGTACTCTGGTGGCACCAGCGTGACAAGCAGAGGTCCCACTGAAATTTGGAAAGTGAGGAATTGTGGACAGGGTCACTCTAGCCTGCAGAAGCGCATTGGGGTAAACAAGGTACATACAACAATATGGTAATTGCTTAAAGTACCTTCTCCTTGTACAGGTTAGTCAAAGATGCCTTACTAACAGACAAAGTTAAAGTGAAAAAGCAACTAGAGACAACCAAGGAGGCTTTTCGAGAAGTCCAAGAGGAGGAAACTAGGAGGAAACTAGAGGATCCTTAAACTCAAAACAAAGACACAGAAATAGTAACAATTAGTCAGATCCCCAGTAAAGAGAATGATACAAAGTGGTTAACATCTTCTGAGTCCAAGTTGGAGGACAACTCCGGGAGGGGAAAACTTTAATAAAGAAAATCCAAGAACTCTACTGTAAGCTGTGGCATTGTCATTAAAAAAAACTCATTCGTGAGAGTCTTTCTTCAGATAAGGGAGATGAGGAAATAGCAACAACTGTGAAAAAGAAATGCTGCTGGATTAATACAATTTATATATTTTTAAAAAGCCACTTCAAAATTTAAGTCTAAGGACAGGTTACTGGTGAAAAGAATTTCTATTTTTGTTCCCACAGAAAATAAAAAGCTGTGACTTCCATCCAGACTAACATGGTTTGATCAAGCAAGACCCCCTGAAGCAGTGTTCCAGGTGATCCAACATTCAAAACAGCTGGGACAAGGCAGCCTTGCCGACCACTACAGCCAGGATTTCTGTATCTTCTTGGGATTCCCATGACAGCGCCCCCTACCAGCATGAAGCAGTTTGAATAAAAATGATGCCCAAATCCCCAAATATTGTTTACTGAAAAGGGGGTTTAGAAGAAAAAGAACAGAGGCAAGCAAGGCTTCTTAGTAACAGCATTTTCTCAGTGGGACTCTTTTTCTAGAGGCAAGCAGAGATTTGAGCAGCTCCTTTAAGGGAGGTTTCCTGACTCAGCATAGTGGCAAAAAGCCTCAAGGCTTTTAAGAAACCCTGTTAGCAACTGAATGGTGTATACAAGAGCTGGCAATGGCAGTGACCACATCTCCAAGATAGCAGCATGCTGCTGGATGGTAGTGTAGACCTAGAAGAGGTAAACATACCCCCCTGGCATATTTGACATAAAGATGGAAAGCACAGAGAGAATCTGGATACTGTATACTATTGTGTTGTCTTTGTATTGTTTGTATTGTTTGGCTGCTGGGAAAAACTTCTCTATCAACTCCTCCCCATGTCTCCTACCCCCCTTTTTACTTTGTTGTTTGGAACAGGTCTGTGTGTGTAGGGTGGGTAACTCTTAATTGTTCTTCCAGAAACTGCTCCCTGACGAATTGCTGGGTCCATGAAGATAACGTCATGGTGGTACGTGGGGGTTCCATAGCCTGTTCTAAATGGAAGGACTACAATAACTTTGTATCAACAAAAAGGGGACTTTGGAATTACTTCTGCAATTGTGGCCACTATTGCCATTTCTGCTACTGTTGTCATTGCAGCAGGATTTGCCATTTCTCAAAATGTTCAGACCACAGCTATTGTAAATGAGTGCTCAGAGAAAGTTAGCCAAACTTTGGACCCCCAAAATAATTTAAATGCTCACATTCAATTAGGAATATTGACTTTAAATCAACAACTGGCTTTATCTCAAGAACAGGTTGATGATTTATAGATTCATTAACAATTGTCTTACTATCATTCAGTTTGTGTGACTTCTGGAAATGTTGTTAATGTTTCACAGGAAGTGGAGAAGAAGCTGCTGCTTATTACAGAGTAACGGGCTTATATACCCAAGCCAGGAGATGGGCTAAGCATAGCAGGAAATCATGTACCACCCACACCTGGGGTCAAGGTATTGGCACTGTGCGCTGGGAAGTTCTGAGAACAACCTTGTTTGCTCAACCTTGAGAGCATGGGAGTTCTACAGCTGGGTGGGGAGGAAGAGATCTATAAGTTACAAGTACTTAAATTTCCCAACAGTTCCTCCCTTTTTATTTTTTAAATGAAGTGATCCCTGTCTTAGGAACAAATACCATACCCATCATGGGGAACTGTTCTCATCATTCCCTGTCTTAGGCGGCATTGATCCCGCTAGGAGTTGCCTGTCATTGGTTATCACTTCTCCAGCATATGTAGCCATACTTAGGCTGATTCAGGTTACACTGCCAAGGCCATGAGTGCCTGTCAGGTGACACTTGCCTGCCGTGGTGGTCTGTCAAGTGCTTCAATCCCGACACCCTCCACCAACTCGGTACTCTGGTCGCATGGGCACGGCAATGTGGATAATACACACATGAGGTCTGAGAAGGCATGGATCAATAGAGGCATCCTGCTGCCAGAGCTTTTTTTTTTTCTTTATGTATAATTTTTTATTTAAATTAGAAGCAATCTTACTGTACATATAAATCCCAGTTCCCTCTCCCCTCCCATCCTCCCATCCTCCCATACATCCCCACGAGCTCCTCCATCCCATCCACTCCCCAAGTAGGGTGAGGCTTCCATGGGGCATCATCAAAATCTGTCAAGTCAACTGGGGCAGGGCCTAGGCTCCCAAAGTCCATTTGTGCACTAGGCATAAATACTAGTTCTTCTCCCATATGCCACACAGACTGCCCAGGCCTCCTAATTGACACCCACATTCAGGGATGGTTTGGTCTTATGCTGGAATTTTCGATTGAATCCAAAGGAGGGCAACGTTAGCTACCCATGCTCTCAAAAGGGCACTTGTTATAGTAGAACAATCATAAATAAACAAAGAAAGAAAGAAAATAAAAAATTGTAAGATGTATAGCTAAAGCATCCCTTTCTAATTTTACTTTTCATTACATTGAAGAGTAGTAGAGAAAAAGTATAATATCTCTTCCCTACCTCCTTCAATGGTAATGGGCAACACACCAACAAGAGACAGGAGAGCAAGAGGAAAGCATAACAATTGATTTAAGAAATTCTTTTGTGGTATGGGATCGTTTCCTCACACATGAAAAACTAGGGTCTGCTAAGAAGTGACCTGTGGAGAAGCATGGCTGGGCAAGAGGGTAGAGTCTAGTAGAGTTAGACTGAGGGGGTGGGGGTGTGCATAAGGCCTGCTCATAACAGACACTATTCTTGTAACCTTCTCTTGTTCCATGGCAGGATACTCATCACACAAGGACTTCCAGGAGGCAGAAAACTACAGGCATCTTCCTGAGTCCTATGAATTGTTTTGGGAAACAGATTTTTTATTTCTATGAACTACACAGTGGTAATGGGATGAAGGAGTAAGGAAAGATGGAAGGCAGCAAGACTTCACCTCTCAGATCATCCAGTCTCCCTCAGAAGACAACATGGCAAAACCTCACACTTAAGAGTGCCTTAAGCAAAGTCCAAAGTAGAAAACTACAAGAGATATACTTATATAGATCTTAAATCTCTGTATGTTGGATTATATGTATCTGTGTGCATATGTGTATCTCTCTCTTCATACACATATGATATGTACATATATTTTCTTCCCATCGAGGAATGGGAAGAACTTCCCTGAACACCAGATGAGCTTAAAGAAAATCACTGATGTGGAACATTTTTTCCTTTTACATGTGAAATTTCAATTGATGCTTTGATTCTGTTAAGCAGTTTTCTTGGGATAAATGTTAGAATCAGAATAATAATGCTTGTTATTCCATGTTTGAATATCCCTTTAAATATTTCTTCTATATACTTGTACAATAAACTAATTAAAAAATATAGGTTAGAACTTCATAAAAGTTAACAGTCTTCTTCAACTCACCATGTTTCTGTGTTGTCTGTTAAAATAGCCAACATATTGCTACTTTGCCAGATGGGAAAAGTGGCTGAAAATTCCAATCTGTCCTTCTATTTCTGCCTTAGACCTTTTTCTGTGTTTATTTTATGCTATTGAACACAGGTATGGGTATTCAATATCAGAAGGAAAAGAAACTGGTGACTAGTTCCTAATAGAGCAATGTTATTGAGAAGTGTTATTTAATTCATATGGAAATGTTTTTCTCCTCTTAAAAAAGTGGACTGAGAATCTATCCCAAAGGAAGAGTACTTGCCTATGATGTTTGAGGCCTTTACCTCAATTTCTAGCACCATAAAATGCTATTTAACAAAGAATAGTGATACAGATGTATACAAATGTCACAGTAAAACTCTTTTTATGCTAAAAAGAATCAATTTAAAACTTAAAGGAAAAATAACTTGTAAATTTTCCTTTAAACTGATCATTTATCTTATTCATGAGCTATTTTAATACATGTCTATGTATGTGTGCATGGTACATATGTATACTTGCTTGTGTGTTCATATGTATGTGGGCATTTTACATAAGTGTGAGCAATTATTATGGCCAAAGGAGATGTCTGGTATCATCTTCAATAGCTCTTTGACTTATTTTTGAGACAGTTTCTCAATGAACCCAAGGCTCACTTATTCAGCAAGACAAGCTGGCCAGTGAAGCTCAGAAATGCACCTGTCTCTACCTCCTGAGATTGTATGTGTGTGCCATTATTCCCTGACTTTACATAGGTTCTAGAAACCACTTGACCAACTGAGCCATCCTCCTAGTCCCTTATTCATGAACTATCTAAAATTACCAACACACTAAACAAAATTCTCTTGTACCAGGTATGTCTGATGAGGAATGTTCTTCTGTATTTATGTTTATCATATTGGTTGATGACTAAAACACTGATTGGCCAGGCAGGATGATAGGTAGGACTAGGAGACAAGGAAGATTCTGGGAAGTATAGGCAGAAGAGTTATTATGTGATCACAGGAAGTGACATAGCTGCTACTAGGTAACTATAAAGTTCTTGAGGTCTATACAGACAGGCAGGAAGTGATGTAGAGGGGCAGAATCAGAATATAAACAAGGACAAAAGGAAGTTGCTCTCTTCTCTGCAGAGATGCTGAACAGTTGAGATGTAGGACTCAAAATAGTAAGAGGTCTTTCTCCACTAAGATAAGACCATGTGTGTTACGGCAGGTTTCCCCGCCGGCTGCCGCTGGTTCTGCCGCCATGGTCCCACAACCACATGTGCCCCAAATAACACTCAGAGACTCTGTATTTGATACAATCCTGTTGGCCAGTTACCATTATTGTTTATGGGCTAGCTCTGCCTTAATCATTAACCCATTTCTACTTATCTAAGTATTTCCACGTGGTCGTCTTATCGGGGAGCCGCGCGGCAGGCGTCCTGCTCCTTCCCGGGCTACATCTTGACTCCACCTACCACTTCCTCTCTCCTCCTCCTGGTCTCCTAGCCCCGCCTATCTTGTTATCTATTGGCCACAGTGCTTTATTAACCAGTATGAGAAACATATATACAGAATAACATCTCCCATCACATGTGGAAATACTTAGAATGATAGAAATGAGTTAATATATAAGACAGAACTAGCCAAAAAATAATGCTAGCAACTGGCCAATGGTTTCATAATTAATATAGTGTCTGTGTGTTCATTTGGGGCTGAAGTGGTGGCAGGGGCCGGCAGGGCCAGAAAACTCACCTTACATATGTTTACTTGTAGTACTTTCTTACACTGCTGCTGTTTATACATAAGCAAAATCGTTTGATCTAGCGTTAGAAGAATGCACTTTCGTTTTGTGTGGGTTTCTTTTTGCCCTTATAGTTGAAAAAAGTACAATCCCACACAGCCACAAGGATAACATGCTGAAGTTCAGGGAAACAATGCTATAAATCCCACATATTCATTTGTGTGAGATAAGTCAAGGATATTACTCCACAATTAAGTGAATATACTTCTTAATTACCCCCCATTGAGTTTTATTTTCTAATCTTGCACTTATATCCTTTATAGCTGATAATCACATATTTCTTTGTAAATGCTATGTGGTAAAGATTTGTACAGCCTTAGAGTGTTTATGAACACATGCTGGTGGTAAAGCATGCCTTGCTTCCTCAAAGCCAGGACATGAAGCATGCTCTTAGCTGACACATATAAATGAAAGCTCACAAAACTCCAATTTTAAAAACTAAAATCCAGATTATAGCAATAGTCTTCATTAAAAATGCATAGGCCAATACAATGGGCTCATTAATTTCCCAATTATGCTTTAGGAAATGACTATTTCTATTGTTTTAAAGCTACTGCTTAAATGATACAAATTTGAAACTGATTCACAGAGTGGAGCTGATAAGGTAGGGCATTGGCTCCTAGAAACAAAGGAAAGAGTTCTGGAATTTGAAGACACCAGTAACACCCAAGAGGCTTCTGAGCATCAGTTGGCCCACACCTGTCCTTATTTTCTGTTGGTTTGGTATATGAACTCTCAAGACTTAGAAATCTCAAGTTATAACAAAGATCACTATGCTTCACAACTTCAGTGACTGCTAATTTGGATCACTGTGAGGGCTTCTGGCTCATGGCTCCTTAGGAGACTACTGTCAAGGTATGAGCCCAGCTGCAATAATTGGAAAGCTTATCTGGGGGGTCTCTACCCCTCTACCCCTCACCCCCACTGTGGAGAGCTGTCTTTGTGGGGTTGCTATTGGAGCCAGCCAAGCAGCCTGAGGTTCATACCTGAGAGGGGAAATGTGGACTAAAGAAAGGCTAGCTAAAGGAGTTAAAGGAAAAGACACAGAAATAAAACCAGGATGGCAGGTCAGTCAATATTTAATGCCACAAGCTTATTTTTTACCACTCTTATATACCTCAACTAAAAAGGGGAGCATGGCATCATGTATACGGAACAGCCTTTTCTTCCTCTTTTCTCCAAGGTTTCAGTAGTCACACCTTAGATTCAATTTCTCATCTGTTGTTATTTAGGTAATACAGCCAAAGCCAAGATAGAACATCCTACTGTAGCCACACATTTGGCCTTTAGGTCTTACGACTTACTTAGGACAGTTTTGAACTCTCTGCCCTTGAGTCAAGATGGAGTAGAACCATCTTTATGGGCATCAACACACCACCTCAGCCCACACAGCTAAAGCTAAGAAACACCCATGTCTTCCTTCACACTGGCCTTGAGAATCTTCACATTATGGAGAGGGACGGTAGCTGGCTATATTGTTTTTAAGACAAACCTTGAGAATTAGGAGGAATGCTACATTCCAGTGGTTTGAAAGAATTCACTATGCCTGGCCTAGAGAATGAGGAAGTAATGACGTAACAAGGCACAATCTTTTGAAGGGATGAATGTCAATGCATTTGCAGGCCTATCTAGACACTCCCAAGGCAGCCCTACTAAAGAGTCTAGTGAAATAAATTTCTTCTAATGTTTTCTGATTTTGTGTCACTTGTTACGGTGATAGTTGAAGATCAAGAAGTCAAATTGTCACATTTTCTTCAGAGATACAACTTTTGGTGACATAATAACAAAACACATTGTCTTGTATTTCCACTAAAGATATTAATAAATTCCTAAGAAGAATTGAGGATTTAATTATTTTAAATTTAATTAATTACCACAAAAATTAAAGTTCACAATCAGTAGCAGGAAGAAAACTTCAAATTTTTCATTAGAACAAAAACTAAATGTATCAAACTTATACAAACCAAATACACCCCAAGTCCTGGTGCACACTCGTGACTAGCACAGTACACAAGTGTGTTCTTGAGGTTTAAGACTTCACAGACTCCAATCCAATATCTCAGCTAAGTTAGATTACCCGTCTTACACAGCTATGGATTTCCATTCTTCAGTGTGTCCTCTGAGCCTGCAGTGGAACTGTTATTAAATTGTTTCCTCTTCCTACTGGATTTCAGTTAGTAGTAGCACTTTTCCATTCCAAATTATTTAAATGACTTATACTACCAATAAAACAATTTGTACTTTATAGGGAAATACAATTTCAAAATACTTTCTGAGCTGGCACTGTTAACCTTTCAGGACAGGAGAATTTTCTATAACATTGTTTTCTTAGGTGTGCATGAACAATCCAGGCCAGCTTCCACTAGGGGCTAAGGTACACATTTTTCCTTCCTCTTTTTTCCTTTCTCCTTTCTCCTCTCTCTTCTCTTTCTTTTTATGGAGTAATCTAGCCCACTACCTTGATGTGAAGACACTCAAAGGAGCCTGTAGGAAACCCTCTGCTCCAAAAGTGTAAGGCAAAAAGAGTCTACCAGAAATGCTCCTTGGACTCCAGATCTCCTCAGAATTATTCACAAATGGGTAGACACATTTGGAGTGGAAGACTTTATCCCAATAATTACCTCCAAAAGAGCATCTGAAGGTTTTTCAAATACAATCCTAGGTGAAGTAAGAGGTTTATAATCAGCCTAATGCAGTGAAAAACTCTCTCTCTCTCTCTCTCTCTCTCTCTCTCTCTCTCTCTCTCTCTCTCTCTCTCTCTCTCTCTCTCTCTCTCTCTCTGAGGAGGTGAGTCCTGGAACTCTGGGATGCCTGGACACTGTGTACTGTGTAACTGTTTTCTCTGAGATTGGACCTTTCCATCCTTTAGGGACACTCCTTGCACAAGAGGGTAAACCACTCAAAATAGCTTCAGGAAGTCCCTGAAATGGACCACATTCACTGGGCTCCTTCCTGACAGAATAAGCCCCCAAAGCTGAGTGTTCCCTTCAACAATATTCTTTTAAGTAATCCTAATAAAATTCACTGGTTCACCAAATTGGAGTTTTATCATATCCTCTGTCATGGGCTCCCTATCTGGGGTGAGTAGATGTGTATGTTGAATCTCCCCAGGAAAGTCTTATCACACAACACTGGAGAACAAACAGATGAAGAAGTGTTAAAGCCCTATGATGTAAAACACCTGAGAAATTCCCTTTTAATAATTCTCTCCTTCTCCCTTACTCTCTCTCTCTCTCTCTCTCTCTCTCTCTCTCTCTCTCTCTCTCTCTCTCTCTCTCTCTCTCTCTCTCTCTCTCTCTCACACACACACACACACACACACACACACACACACACACACTAATCTGTTCCCTCTCTTTCTACTGTTATTGCTACATGATATCTTTTTATCTGTGTCCCTGAAAGAACAACTAGTTAACAGCATGCTTGTTCAATCAGAATGTCCTTACCTCACACCCTTCTGCTTGTCTCACCCTATCTCTCTACCTTGCACTTAAAGACTCAGTTCAATGCATTATGGACAAGTAGCCAGGTTAATGAAAATGATTTTTTTCTATAAAATTCAATTTTGATAATGTTCCCATGTGCAGAAGACGAAGGAATTCACACTCTTCCGTCACGCTCCTGGGTGTTGTGGTAAACATTCTGCAATGTGATTCTCAGCTCTATCTAAGAAGCGGTATCTGGAAGATAAGAGTCTAAGAAACAGTCTTACAACTGTGACCAGTTACCAAATTTAGCTATGAATCAATTGGCCAAGTTCATAGTTTATATTTGCCATTACATATTCATATAAATAGTTTTATAGTAATACTTTATCTACTGTATTTTGTATTCTGGTTAAGTTGCAAAGGTAATTGGTAGTACAATATGGAAATATCAATAATTTCTGCATATCCAAGAATGTGTTTCTCAGCTCACTAACTACAATCCTTTTCTAATGTGACAGCATTATGCCCAGTTCCATTCAATTTGATGAATATTTACTGAGCACTTTGCATGCCAGATAGAGCACACATAATTCTTACCCACCAGGAGTATACTGCCTGGGAGAGTGATAGAATACTATGTGCATCAAATACAGCTATCATAAATGGTGCATTATCTTGTTCCCCTTCAGGACACCCACATTCCTTCCAACATGGAGTTTGGAATCAAACCCTTCTAAGATGCAGCCCAGGTTCAAATCTGGTATGTGCACAAGCATAATAGGCCACCTTCCAAGCTTCCTGGGCATCTACCTGAAGAGCCATCCAGGTTCAGAGTGTCTCTGGGAGCAGCTGTAAAGGATGCATCAGTGTCTATATGGCTAACCTTACTTTTGGCACTATCCCAATGTATTGGCCTGCAACAATTTTCTAATTTTCTAATAAATATTGTATGTGCATGCCTTTACCTCAGAACCCATGTTTCAGCAATCTCACCATGCAGAACCTCATTGAATCCACCATTATGTATTCATAGCAATTATATATTCATTGTATAACACCACCATACATATTACAGAAGCTTAAGCTCTGTGTCCACCCCAGTAATGGTGTCATGCATTTGGAACACCATTACCCCCATTTGGCAGGGTGATGGAAGAAATGATTTAATTACTTCCCTCTGATCACATGTTTTCCAGGAAGCAAAGTCAGGGTCAGAGCAGAGTCTTGGATGGCTGGATCATACCACAATGCCATCTTTAATCTTGCTGACATAAAAGATTAAAGGTCAAGCTTGTGTTTTGTTCCACACATTGCCACACTTGGGCATTCATTCAGGGAGTTGCTAAGCCAGTCACTCCTTGGAGATCAAGAGCACGAAGAGTGGCATTGCTTTCTCCAGTACTTACTTCATAAGCTTATCTATAAAATGTTGCAATGTTGGAAATGTTGCCCAGGGAAGAGGCTGACAACTAGTATAGCTAAACTTTTGTAAATAAAAGCTATTTTGTCATTTAGCCACAGTTCAGTGATTTAAGTGTGAGTGTGAATCTTCTGCTCATAGAAAAGAAAAACAGGGAAGTGAGATGAGGGTGAAGCTAAGAGAGATGAACACATGTTTGTTTTAAGTATGTAACATCTTGGGGCTCCAGAATGAAACACATTAACTTGGAGCCCCTGAAGGAACAGCAAATGCTGCTAATCATAAAATGAACATGATGACATGACATTGCAATAAGTCAGTTTTCCATTGAGTAACAGGTCAGCTTTTGAATTATAATATCCTATGTTTAGTATGTCCTTTGGCATACAGAAATAAATCAATTTATCTCCATCAAAATGTTCAAGAATACTGGGTACAGTCCCCAGGTGTGATGGGGAAGGAGGTTTACAGTGTGGCCTTCTGACAGTGTCCCCACCTGCTCTGAACATGCCCGATGACACTGGATATTTCATTTGCTCCTAGTCAATGGGAAGATCAGCAGACACATACACCTTTGCTTTTGTAGGTTTCAAAATCCACAGGGTGGAGGAAATGCAGGTGACAGTGCATGCCTACAAAGAGCTTTTATTTGCTTTTGTACACTTTAATTAATTGTTGGTGCACTTCTGGGGGTGGCTCACTGTCACAGCCTTCTAAGTTAGGAGGTAAAGGAGCTTAGCCAACAAAACACAAGAGGAAATGGTAGGCTTGGGGTTTCAATCTACACAATCAGCCCAGTGGGCCAGTCCTTGCCTATGGTGTTCTTACCGCTTTTGTTCAGAAACAGACCTCATCCATTGTACAATCCTTCTATGGAGTTGTTCTCAACACAGGGATATGAGTGACTGTTGCCTTCGCAATAGAAGCAGCAGCCACAGAAATATTTATGGAGCACTTACTAGCTGTCAAGTCTCAGGTCTCATGAGAAGCACTTTACATGCTTTTTGTCATTTAAGATTCCAAGATTAAAAAAAAAATGTCTTAAGGGAAATGAATGTGCCTGACAAGAAGTGCCCAAAGACAACCTAAGTGGAGAAATTACCATGAGCTAAAATGACGGCGGGAGGTAGGAGGAGTGCTCATCTCAGCTAAGGGGAAATTTATTCAGAATCAAAAGGAATATACATTGAAGGCAAATTAGGATTTATTAAGCACTGTGTGACAGACTCTAGACTAGGCTGCTTGGCAAGCACACTCCTTCCAGTATTAATCATTATTGCTTCCATATATAGATGCAAGATTTGAGATGTAGCCAAGAAATGTAACCTGTCTTATTCAGTGGCCAGCAGTGGCAGTCAGAACCAGATCTGCTCTATTTGGCTCCATGGCTACAGCATCCTGTTCATAAGAGTTGAAGGAGGTTGTTGGCAATAAAAATGGACATATAATGACCAGATGACAGTATCTGGACTATGTGACCAAAACATTCAGGGAGCAATGGTGAAGGGATATACATGCAGAAAGGTACACTGAGGCTGTTCATGGGTTGAGGTATTTGATTATAAAATTTATGAGGCTTCCAAGCTTCTTGAGCAATATTGTATTGCTCAAGAAGTCATTTTACAACAACATAGAAACCAAATGGGCATCTGAAAAATGTTTACAAATTCTTATGAAAGTGCCACGCTATCACATCACATCTGTTGTTGTTACATATACATAATAATGTTAAACTCCTGTTCAGACTGTGATTCCCTTCCTCTGTGAGGCACAGCCACTAGGAACATCCACTTCTCAGTCAATTTCTGACTATGGGAAAAAACAGTGCCATTCTCTTTTCAGATTTCAGAGTATATACCACGTGGGCTCTGCTGAGGGCTTGTATACCAGGATACTTAGAAATTACTTTGATGAGCACTTTTAAAGATCATAGAAATGGACATTAGAAAGATGACAGATGACAGATACAGAGATAGATGATGGATGGGTGCATGGATGAATGGATGGATGGATGGATGGATTGATGGTTTCATCCTCCATCCAGTCCCCGTGTCTCTGGATAATCCTCTGTCTAGGCCATGTGTCTGTAGAATACCCTTTTCCCAACCTATGTGTCTGTATTACATTTTCTTTTTAGAGAATCTGTCTATGGAGGATCTTCCACACAACCATTGTTCCTGTGGATCACATTCTACCAGCCCACATATATATATGGAGCATTTTCTTCCCAACCCATGGGCCTGTGTTGGATATTCTCTGAGTGTATCTGTCAGTGATGGCTCTTCCAACCAGCCCATGCATTCTACATGTGTTTGTGGACCATATGTCATCATGTCACTGTGCTTTGGTCGATTTTCACCCAACATGTCTGCAAACCATCTTCCATCAATCCCATACACCTTCAAAACATCTTATGTTGAGCCTATGTCTACTAAGCATCTTCTACATAGTTCAGATTATGTGGAACATTTTCCAGTACCAGCTGTCAGCTTCCAGAATCCATTTCCAGAAAAATGACATAGATGATAGCCCAGCCTTCATCAGCTCCTTCATTCCTAAATTGAGCCATCAGGCATGCTTTGCTCATCTAAGGAGGCACACACATTGTGGTGGTTTGAATAGGTATGGTCCCCATAGACTTGTGTGCTTGAATGCTTGGCCTATAGGTAGTGGTGCTATTAGCAGATGTGGCCTTGTTATATTAGGTGTGGCCTTGTTGGAGGAAGTGTGACACTATGTATGTGGGGGAGGGGACTTTAAGGTTTTGTATATGATCAAACTTTGCCCAATGTGAGACAGTTCACTTCCTGTTGTCTGTGGATCAAGATGTAGAACTCTCAGCTTCTTCTCCAGTACCATGTCTGTCTGCGTGCTGCCTTGCTTCTCACCAGGATGATAATGGATTAAATGTCTGAATCTGTAAGCAATCCTCAATTAAATACTTTTCTTTATAAGTTTGCCATGGTCATGGTGCCTTTTCACAGCGATGGAAACCATAACTAAGATACTCATCTAGGCTGAGTAGACATCTTTTAAGATAAAATTATGCAGATTTTTACTAGGTTTCCAAATATGTAAACAGCTGGATGTGTGTGGACACTTTGTACTCCTAGGCCAACTGAAGACACAGAGGGTTGTCAGTTGCTCTGTCTCCCCCATTCTAACACGGCTGTCACTGTAAAGCAGGGAAAAAAAAAACATCTGAAGTCCCATCTCTGCAAGGACTTGAAGAGAAGCAGCAGCTTTCCTTTTTCACACACAAAGAGAGGCAGGTGCTGTCAAGTGCAGGACACACAGGAGCCACTGCGTCTTTGAGCAGCTCATGGAAATAGCGGAGTGACAAGACCTGTCTTAAGGTTTTCTATTGCTGTGACACATGACATGATTGAAAGCAACTTATCAAGGAAAGGGTTTATTTCATCCATAAAATTCTGGTCACACTCCAATTGCTGAGAGAATTCGATGAAGGAACTCAAACAAAGCAGGAACCTGGAAAACAAGAAATGATACATGAAGGAGTGCTGCTTCCTGGATTGCTCAGCCTTGCCTTCTTGTACCACCCAGGACCACCAGCCCAGAACAAGCTGAATCCTACTATATGAAACATGAAGCAAGAAAACATACAAGATTGTCCAAAGGCCGATATGGCAGGAACATTTTCTCATTTGAGGTTCCCTCTTTCAAAATGACTCTGATTTGTGTCAAGTTGCCATAAATCTAGCCATGTCTTATTTTGGGTACAGGGTCCCATTTTGTAGCCCAAGCCAGCCTCAACTCACTATATAGCCCAGGGTGAACCTCTTGCTTCATCTAGATGGGTGCTGGGATTACAGTCAAGGACCACCAATGCCTGGCTCTACAGAAACATGTTTGAAATTTATTTCTGTAAAGGCCTGCTGCAGTGAAGGAAAGAAAAAGTTTACTCCTTCCCATCTTATCCCCACTCCTAAAGAACAAACTGTCCTCTGCCCCAAATTTTCCTCAATTTTAAAGCAATAAAGCATAAAGACAGTAATTAAGAAAGCATGATTACAAGTGAATGCACCCTGTTTAAGTAAAGGTCAAGCAGCTGACAGAGCTCTAGATGAGTAAGTAGGCTGTCTTCGCACAGTGCTACCCCACTATTCTAGTTCCTGCACACCCTGTTGCCAACCAGCCCTCCATCCCTCATCACCATATCCTGGCTCCCAACTCCAGCCTCAGCAGGCTCCTTGACCCGGGATCAGACCAGCCACCAGAACTCCAAGTAGGCTACCCACCCAAAGATACCTCCCTCAACTTGCTCAGTGCCCTCTCCTTAACCCTAGTTCCCCTCCCCCTTTCTTACCATGTCCTAGATTCAAAATCAGGTGGACACACCCTGCTCAACTAGAGGCCAATCCCAGCCTCCAACTTGAGTGGAGATCCTCTGCTCAACCACAGGTCACAGCAAGGAGTAAAACGAAGACAAACTCAGAAATTAGCAACTACACCTATAATCACCTGAAACCCAGATGCTTAGATACCAGCATAGTTGCACAACAAGCAATAGCCAATGCAATATGTTAACACCAGAGTCCTGAATAATCCAACATTGCTGAAACACAAGAAAATGATCTTAAAACCAACTTTATGCATATTACAGAAGTTATTTTATGATAATATTTTTATTTAAATTTGAAACAACTTTGTTTTATATGTCAATTGCAGTTCCTTCACCCTCCTCTCCTCCCCTGTCCCCATCCCAACCCCCATCCCACCCCCTTTCTGCTATGGAGGGTGAGGCCTTCCATAGAATATTTTCAAAGTCTGTCATATCATTTGGAGCAGGACTTAGGCCCTCCCCGATGTTTCTAGGCTGAGGGACTATCCCTCTATGTGGGATGGGCTCATAAAGTCTATTTGTATACTAGGGATAAATACTTATCCACTATCAGAGGCCCCATAGACTGCCCAGTCCTCTTAACAAACATCTAGGTTCAGGGAGTTTGGGTCAGTCCTACGCTAATTCAGCTATCAGATTGGGGTCCGTGAACTCCCCCTTGTTCAGGTCAACTGTTTCTGTGAGTTTCTCAAGACTGGTCTTGACCCCTTTGCTCATCACTCCTCCTTCTCTGCAACTGGATTCCAGTAGTTTGGCTCAGTGTTGAGCTTGGGTGTCTGCTTCTGCTTCCATCAGTTATTAGATGAAGGCTCTAAGATGGCATATATAGTCATCAATCTCATTATTGGGGAAGGGCATTTAAGGTAGCCTCTCCACTATTGCTTAGATTCTTAGTTTGAGTCATCCTTATAGATCTCTGGACATTTCCCTAGTGCCAGATTTCTCTTTAAACCTATAATGTCTTCCTCTATTTTGGTATCTCTTTCTCTCCTCTATTCTTCCCCTGACTTAATCTCCCTTCTCCCTCATGTCCTCTTCTCTTCTCCTCTTCTCCCTTTATCTTTCCCATAAGTCTTTCTCCCCTCACCCTATTTGCTCAGGAGATCTTATTCATTTTCCTTCTCAGGGAGACCATGTATGTCTGTGTCTCTTAGGGTCCTGTTTCCTAGCTTTTATGGCGGTGTGGATTTTGGGATGGTGATCCTTTGCTCTTTGTCTAAAATCCATATATGAGTGGCTACATACTATGTTTGTCTTTTTTGTGATTGGGTTATCTCACTCAGGATGGTTTCTTCCAGTTCCATCCATTTGCCTGCGTATTTCAAGATTCCATTGTTTTTTCCCACTGAGTAGTACTCCATTGTGTAAATGTATGACATTTTATCCATCCATTTGTCAGTTGATGGGTGTTTAGGTTGCTTCCAGGGTCTGGCTAATGCAAATAATGCTACTATGAACATAGTTGAACAGATGTCCTTGAAGTATGAATGTGCATCTTTTTAGTATATACCTAAGAGTGGAATTGCTGATCTTGTGGTAGACTGATTGTCATTTTCCTGAGGAAACACCATTTCCAAAGTGGCTGTATGAGTTTGCACTCCCACCAGCAGTGGAGGAGTATTCCACTTTCTCCACATCCTTTCCAGAGTAAACTCTCTTTGGTGGTTTTGATTTTAGCCATTCTGACAGGAGTAAGATGTATCTCAGAGTTGTTTTGATTTGCATTTCCCTAATGGCTAAGGATGTTGAACACTTTCTTAAGTTTCTTTCAGTCATTTTAGATTCCTCTATTGAAAATTCTTTATTTAGTTCTGTACCTCAGTTTTTAATTAGATTATTTGGTGTTTGGTAACTAGCTTCTTGAGTTGTTTGTGTGTTTTGGAAATCAGCCCTCTGTCAGATGTGGGGTTTCTGAATATATTTCCCATTCTGTTGGCTGCCATTTTGTCTGGTTGACTGTGTCCTTTGCCTTACAGAAGCTTCTCAGTTTTATGAGGCCCCATTTATTAACTGTTAATTTCAGTGTCTATACTACTGATGTTACATTCAGGAAATGGTCTCCTGCACCAATTCGTTCAAGGGTACCTCTCTTCTCCCACTTTCTCTTCTAAGAGGCTCAGTGTGGCTGGATTTATATTGAGGTTTTTGACCCATTTGCATTTAAATTTTGTGAATGGTGATAGATATGAATCTATCTACAGTCTTCTACAAGTCAGCATCCATTTATGCCAGCACTATTCATTGAAGATGTTTCTTTTTTCCATTGTATAATTTTAGCTTTTTTTTTTTTTTGTCAAAAATCAGGTGTTTGTAGGTGTGTGGGTTAATATCAGGGTTTTCAATTTGATTCCATTGGTTTACCTGTCTATTTTAGTGCCATTACCAAGCTGTTTTCAGGAGTACAGCTCTATAATCTAGCTTTAAGTCGGGGATGGTGATACCTTGGAAGTTCCTTTATTGTACAGGGTTGTGTTTTGGCTACCCTGGGTCTTTTGTGTTTCCACATAAAGTTGAGTATTGTTCTTTTGAGGTCTGTCAAGACTTGTATTTGGAATTTGAAGGGAATTGCATTGAATCTGTAGATTGGTTTTGGCCAGATTGCCATTTTTACTATGTTGATTCTTCCTATCCAAGAGCATGGGAGATCGTTCTATTTTCTGGTATCTTCTTTTAATGTCTTTCTTTAAAGTCTCACAGTTCTTATCATATAGGTCTTTCACTTGTTTGGTTAGCATTACCCCAAGATACTTTATGTTGTTTGTGGCTATTGTGAAGGGTGATGTTTCTCTGATTTATTTCTCAGTCCCTTTATCATCTATATATACTAGGACTACTGATATTTTGAGTTAATCTTGTATCCTACAACTTTGCTGAAAGTGTTTATCAGCTATAAGAGTTCCCTGATAGAGGTTTTTGGGTCACTTATGGAAACTATCATATCATCTGCAAATAGTGACTGTTTGACTTCTTCCTTTCTAATTTGTATTCCCTTGATCACCTTTTGTTGTCTTATTCTAGCTAGAACTTCAATTACAATATTGAAAAGATATGGAGAGAGTGGGCAGCTTTGTCTTGTTCCTAGTTTTAGAGGAATCACATGATTTTCTCTCCATTTTGTTTGATGTTGTCTGTTGGTTTGTTGTATATTGCATTTATTATGTTTAGGTATATCCCTGTTATCCCTGATCTCCCCAAGTCCTTAATTATGAAGGGGTGATGGATATTGTCAATGGTTTTTCCCCCATCTAGTGAGATCATTGTGTGGTTTTTCTTTTTCAGTTTGTTTATAAGGTGGATTACATTGATGGATTTTCATATATTGAACAATCCCAGCATCCCTGGGATGAATCCTACTTGGTCATGGTGGATGAATTCTCTGATGTGCTCTTGGATTCGATTTGCCAACATTTTATTGATTATTTTTGCATCAATGTTCATGAGAAATATTGGTCTGTAGTTCCTAGTTGTGTTTTTGTGTGGCTTGGGTACTAAAGTGTCTGGAGCCTTGTAAGAAGAGTTTGACAATGAACTGTCTGCTTTTATTGTGTGGAACACTTTGAGGACTATTGGTGTTAGCTGTTCTATGAATTTCTGATAGAATTCTGCACTGAAACTATCTTGCCCTGGGATTTTTTTGTTGGGGGAGTTTTGATGACTGCTTCTATTTCATTATGGGTTTTAAGTCTATTTAAATTGCTTATCTGTTCTTGATTTAATTTCCCTAAGTGATATCTATCCAGAATATTATTCATTTCCATTAAATTTTTAACTTTTGTGGAGTACAGGTTTTCAAAGTATAACATGAAAATTCTCTGGATTTCCTCAGTATCCATTGTTATGTCCCCTTTTTCATTTCTAATGTTTTAATTTGCATGTTCTCTCTCTGCCTTTTAATTAGTTTGGATGCATGTTTGTCTATTGTGTTGATTTTCTCCAAGAACCAAGTCTTTGTTATATTGATGCTTTGTATTGTTTTCCTAGTTTCCTAGTTTATTGATTTCAACCCTCAACTTGATTATTTCCTCTGGGGTGAGTTTGCTTCTTTTTGTTCTAGAGTTTTCAGTTGAAACTATTCTCCAGTTTCTTCTTGTGGGCAATTAGTGCTGTGAACTTTCCTATTAGCATTGCTTTCAAAGTGTCCCATAAGTTGCAGTATGTTGTGTTTTTATTCTCATAGAATTCTAGAAGTCTTTAATTCCTTTTTTTCTTTCTTGACCCAGGAATGGTGCAATTGTGCATAGTTCAATTTCCATGAGTTTGTAGGGTTTCTGCAATTTGTGTTGTTAAATTCTAACTTTAAAACATGGTGGTCTGATAAAATACAGGGGATTATTCCAATTTTTTGTACCTACTGAGGTTTGCTATATTGCTGAATATGTGGTTGATTTTAGAGAATGTTCCATGTGGTGCTGAGAAGATATATCCTTTTGTGTTTAGATAGAATGTTATATAGGTGTCTGTTAAACCCAATTGGGTGATAACTTCTGTTAGTTCCTTTGTTTCTTTGTTAAGTTTCTGTCTAGTGGACATGTCTAGTGTTGAGAGTGGGGTGTTTAAATCTCCCACTATAAGTGTGTAAGGTTTTATGTGCTAATTGAGTTTTAGTAATGTTTCTTTTATGAATGAGGATGCCTTTTTGTTTGGGGCATAGATGTTCAGAACTGAGGCTTCATCTTGGTGGATTTCTCCCGTGATGAATAAAAAATGACCTTCTTCATCTCTTTTGATTGATTTTAGTTTAAAGTTTAATTTGTTAGATGTTAGGATTGCTACACCCGCTTGTTTCTTGGCCTTTTGATTGGAAAATCTTTTCCCAACTCTTAACTCTGAGTTAATGTCTGTCTTTGAAGTTGAGATGTGTTTCTTGTATGCAGCAGAAGGATGGAGTCTGTCTTCGTATCCATTCTGTTAGCCTGTGCCTTTTTATAGGCGAGTTAAGACCATTAATATTGAGGAATATTAATGACCATTTATTGTTAATTCTTGTTTGTTTTGGATTTGTTGTTGGTGATGGTATTGTGTGTGGATTTCTTCCCATTTTTCTTTTGGCTGTTAGTAAAGTGGGATTATCTATTGCCTATGTTTTTGTGTGTGTACTTAAAACTTCCATGGGTTGGAGTTTTCCTTCCAGAACTTTCTATATGGCTGGATTAGTTGATACATATTGTTTAAATCTGGTTTTGTCATGAAATATCTTGATTTATCCATCTATTGTGCTTGGAAGCCTTGCTAGGTATAGTAGTCTGGGCTGGCATCCATGGTCTCTTAGTGTTGGTAGAATATCTAGCTAGGACCTTCTGGCCTTCAGAGTTTCCATGGAGAAAATCAGATGTAATTCTGATAGGTTTGCCTTTATATGTTATTTTGCCTTTGGCCTTTGTTGCCCTTAATATTCTTTCTTTATTCTGTTTGTTTGGTCATTTGATTATCATGTGGTGAGGAAACTTCCTTTTTTTTTTTTTTTTGCTTTGTGTTTCAGTCTATTTGGTGTTCTGTAAGCTTCTTGTACTTTCATTTGCATGTTTGCATGTCTTTCTTTAGTTTGGGGAAGTTTTCTTCAGGTGGGTACAAGCAGGTCCAATACTTCTATGATTTTGTTGAATATATTTTCTGCACCTTTGAGTTGAGTTTCTTCACATTCTTCTATACCTATTATTCTTAGGTTCACCCTTTTCATGGTTTCCAATATATGCTGGATATTTTTGTGTTAGGGATTTGTTGGACTTAAGATTTTCTTTGGTTGGTGAATCTATTTCTCCTAGTGTATCCTGAGATTCTCTCTTTCATTTCTTGTATTGTTTATTATGATTGCATCTGTAGTTCCTGATCTTTTACCCAGCTTTTCTATTTCTAGCATTCCCTCAGACTGTTTTTTAATCTCTATTTTAGCTTTCAAGACTTGCACTTATATATATATATATATATATACACATATATATATGTGTATATATATATATGTGTGTATATATGTGTGTGTGTGTGTGTGTGTGTGTGTGTGTGTGTATACATACTTATTTTACATATGGATCCTAGTCCCCCCACCCCCGCACAGGTAGGGCAATGCCCTCCAGGAGGAATCATCAAAATCTGTCATGTCATTTGGAGTAGGGACCCCAACTAACAATCTGAGCAACAGTGGAAAGGTTACCTTAAATGCCTTCCCTAATAATGAGATTGATAACTAACTTATATGCCATCATAGAGCCCTCATTTAGTAGTTGATGAAAACAGTAGCAGACACCCACAGCTAAACACTGAGCCAAACTCCTGGAATCAAGTTGCAGAGAGGGAAGAGTGATAAGAAAAGGGGTCAAGACCAGGCTACAGAAACCCACAGAGACAGCTGACCAGAACAAGGGGGAGCTCGTGGACCCCAGACTTATAGCTGGGAAATTAGCATTGAACCAACTGAGACCCCCCTGAACATGGGTCTCAGAAGGCCTGGGCAGTCTAGAGGACCTCTGACAGTGGAACCAGGATGTATCCCTATGCAAGAAAAGGACTTTGAGAGCACATTCCCTGTGGAGGGATACTCCCTTATCCTAGAGGCAGGAGGGTGGGCCTTGTCCTTCTTCCATTGTTTCAAAAGATTTTCTCATTTCCTGTATTAGGGTCCCTATCATCATCATGAAGTTGTTTTTAGGGTTTTTTTTTTTTTTTTTTTTTTTTTTGGTTTCATCTGTGTTAGGATGTTCAGGCCTTTCTGGTGTGGAGTCCTCATGTTCTGTTGGCATCATATTTATCTTTTGTTGTTGACTGTGTTCTTATACTATTGTCTATCCATTCCTTCTTTCAGTGCATGCTGGTGGAGTCTCTCCGTCTTTTGATGGGTATGGGACTAAGTTTCTCTTCAGGTGGGTACAAGCAGGTCCAATACTCTGACGGCTCTCCTCTTCCAGTGTGTGGTGGCAGGGCTAGGGCACTGGCACACTCTGGATGGGCTGGAATGCTGGGACAGGTTATCCTGTGCAGTACCCAGTCCTCAAGAGGCTCCAACTAGGGCCCGCGATAGAGGTTCTTAAAGAGGAAATTAATAAATCCCTTAAAGATAACCAAGAAAAATCAAACAGTTGATGATGGAAATGAGTAAACCTGCTCAACACCTGAAAATGGAAATATAATTGATAAAGAAAACACAAACTGAGGGAATTTTGAAAATGAAAAGTCTACGTAAGAGAACAGCAAGTACATATGCAAGCATCACCAACAGAGTACAAGAGATGGAAAAGAGAATCTGAGGCATTGAGGATATATTAGAAGAAATAACTGTATTAGTCAAAGAAAACAGTAAATCTGAAGACAATCCCTAACATGAAACATCCAGGAAATCTGGGACACTATGAAAAGACCAAACCTATGAGTAATAGGAATAGAAGAAGAAGAATACCAACTCAAAGATTCAGAAAGTATAATCAACAAAATCATAGAAGAAAATTTTTCTAACCTAAGTAAGGACATGGCTATAAAAGTACAAGAAACTTATAGAACACCAAACAGACTGGACCAGAAAAGAAATTCCCTGAATCACATAATAATCAAAACACTAAATATACAGAACAAAGAAAGAATATTAAGAGCTATAAAGGATATGGTGGTGTCTTGTTTGTACAAATAAAGTCTGTCTGATGGTCAGAGAATGAAGCTTGCCACTAGCTAACCATAGAGGTCTGGAGATCCTCTGACTGTCCCTCTCCCTCCCTCCCTCCCTTCCCCCTCTCTCTGTGTATATAGTTTTTGTGGGGGGCAAAAAGTCATTAAACCATGTTTTTCATATGAACCAAAACCAAAACAGCAGAAAGCAAAAACAGCCCACAGAATACATGTCATCTGTTACAATTTGTGTAAGCCAAAAAAAAAAAAAAAAAAATACATGTGCATGGGAGGATTGGTGAGATCTGCGAGTGTGTAGGCAAACATTGCACTGACAGGAAGAGTTTGAGGAGACTGTGAACTGTGATCTTTGGCCTGGAACCCTTCAGAAACCCATTGATAAGGTCAAACCTCAGTTAAGACTGCTTAAGAGGACCTGAGAAATGTTCTCATCCCCACTAACAACCACCTGTACCTCAGTTCTGGTTGATCTGAAGCCTTCTTTTGGCCCCCATGGGCACTGCACATATGTGAATGGATATATGAAGCATACATACACATACATGAAACAAAATTTAATAATCATTTTTTTTAATTTTTATTTTTTTAATAATCATTTTTTTTTAAGAAATCCAGGTGTGCCCCCAAGACACAGAACTTTTTCTATAATTTTCTGTAGAGAGCTGCAAAGTGTCACACCTTAAAGATGGCGCTGGCTTCTGCCTTCCACCTTTCTGATGGTGAGTGCTCTCTGGAGTAAACAAGTTCTTATTTAGCTAAGGCTGAGATCTAGGCTTGCTTCCACATATGTGGACCTATCTGCATTCACCACATGGCGTGCCGGGGTTGTACCCCAAGGCCTTATAAGCTGTGGGCTGGCTTTCCACGGGGTCAGAAGACTGTTCAAAGGTTCCTGAATAAAACTGCTTAAAGAAGAGTCCAAGCGTTGGACAATTTTTCTCCATAAAGCTCAGCTTTATCTTAGTCTTGTTTCCAACTGGCTATGATAACTAAAATTAACCCATTTATGTTAATTATTGTTTTCCCTTTTGCTTTTTACCTTTCTTTCATTCTGAGCTTTCATAATTAATAGGAAGTTTCCATATCATTATTTGTGAACTGGCGACCCAAAGAGAAATCCATCTACAAAAAATATATAAGCTTTTTGATTTCATATATATATATGTGATTGGTTTAATAAAGAGTTTAATGGCCATTAGCCAGGCAGGAGGAAGAGGCAGGACTTCTGGGCAGAGAGAGAGAAAGCAGGAGGAGATAGATAATCAAGGCACAAGGGAGACACCAATCCCAGCAATGCATCCTTATACAGTATACAAATACCCCACCACATTTCTCTCTTTTGTCTAAATAAAAAGGAAAGGCTTAACTTGATTAATCTAAAGTTTTATACCTAAACCATTTTCTATCATAACTTGTATTACACCATAAAACTATGATTTTAGACCTCGAAAGATTTTCGTAGATAAACAATGTAAGCTTTCATGTCCTCAACCTTATACATGTAATACCTCCTTGGTGAGCTTCCTTTTTGAACTTGGTAACAAGGAAAACTGTAACTAAAAGTATCTTGTCTTCAACTCCATCAGAGAACTGAGAAGAATATAATGTTACCTAATATACAGGAAGTGCACAACAAACTTTCAAAACTATGAAATGGCAGAGACATCAGGCTGCCTAGGTAATCATCCCAGGGTTCCTCTGTAATGTTAGGGCATTCATCTTTGGCCTATAGGCCTAGAATATCTGACAGCCTTTTCTGTGTAGCAGAATTTTTTGAAGGACGATCTTATTCTGTCTTGGCAAAGTTTTTTAGTTGCTTCCTTTTGTGTCCTGCTTGTCAAGTTTAAACAGCGTACTATCAGCAGTTGAAGCAAGGACAATTTCCTACCCAAATGTCTAGCTTTTGCCTTAAGGAAAGCAGACTTCCTCTGGAACTATGGTGGTTATCCAATGCCCCTCATCCTTTTATGAAGTAGATTGGTGTTGCCAGAAGCAGACATGTCTCACTGTCATGAAAAGCCCTATGTTATTAAAACATTGAAATGCCATATTATGTAGGTCTCTGAAGCATTTGAATACCATTTATCTGTTTAAAACATGTCTGTGATTGACTTTGAAAACACAATATGACTATAAGTTTGATTGTTATAGATTACTATTAACCCATTTTTTTCTATATTATCCTTGATAGTGTTCAGGGACTAGAACTTTATATTGCATTTTTTAAATAAGCTGCATTGGTACACAAAAGTAAAAACATATATACAGTATAATAAAAATAACCTTAAATTTGTGTCAATATGTAAAATACATTAAACAAAAGTAGAAACATATATAGCATGTGTTCTAACAAAAATAACCTTAAATTTGTGCAAATATACACAAATCCGTAGCAATGTAAATATTTGAGACTTGTGGTTGTTTAAATGCAGGCTCAACAATCCACCCTTTCATCCAATCGTTTCTATACCATATACCACCTCCTACTTCCCCTCTCTGCCCAGAAGTGCTGCCTATATCTCCTGCCTAACTCATGGCAGTTAGGCTCTTTATAAAACCAATCACAGATGTGTGTCTTCACATTGCATACAAATATCCCACAGCACTTTTTATTTTCATTCTGTCTTCTTAAAAATTTACTTTTTATTTATATAAATGGGTATTTTGCTTCCTTGTACATATATCCATCATTTGTGTGTCTAGTGCCCACAAAGACCAGAAGAAAGAACTTTATCTCTGAGAACTGGAGTTACAAACAATTGTGAGTCACATATGGGTGCTGGGTATCTAACCTGGCTTCTCTAGAAGGACAGACAGTGATGGGGGATGTACTTCTGTATATATGCTTCTCATATTGATTGGTGAATAAAAAACTGATTGGCTAGTAGCCAGGCAGAATGTATAGGCAGGGCTACCAGACAAGGAGAATTCTGGGGGAAAGGATGCAGAAGCCACAAGAGGGATACAAAATAGCTGTTGGGAAGAGCAGATGCCATGTAGCTGCCAAAAGAATAACATGCCAGATTATGGGTAAACCACAGCCTCATGCCAAAACATAGTTTAATAGAAATGCATTAATAATTAAGAAAGAGCTAGCCAGTGCGAAGCCTAAGCCATTAGTCAAATAATTAATATAAGTCTCTGTGTGTATATTTGGCACAAAGTGGCTGTGGGACCAGATGGGGCAGAAACTCCATCTACAAGCCAGTGCCTTAACAAATGAGCTCTCTCTCCAGACCCTGCTTGTAACTCTTTATGTTTGATTTATTATTCCATATGCTAGGAAGAAGGGATTCTGTTCTATGTGGACAATGCTATTCAGGGATAACTTGTTACACAAAACTAATACTAACATTTAATTTTATAAAAATTCCTGAATCTATTTTTTTATTTCTAGATTTCTTTTTCTTGAATTGCTTTTTGGTTTAGACAGACTTTGAATATGTATCCCAAGCTCATTTTGAATTCTTGGATTTGAGCAATCCCTTCCCCAGACTTATGAGTGGGACTAGAGGAAGGGCCACCATGATTGACTTATTGTCTTTTGGACTTTGCATTTTATTTAGTGTTTTTCAGATATCATATATAATAATGGGTTTTACTGTAATAGTTTTATACATTTATATAATTATATTTTAGTCTTTACCTTCTCTTACCTTGTTCCTCCCTTCCACTGCTCCCCTTCTTCCCCTAATAATTTATATATGTAATATAAATGATATTATAATAGTATAATTATATTAAATTATATATGTATATATTCTGCAGGTGATCATTTTCTGCTTTGCAAAGATAATGTTAAATGTTATTCTGCATTTCCAGGACCTTACTAGACATAGCAAAATGTTCATGGCCAAGCTTTTCAGTTTTCATCTTTTCTCTTTCAGGACACAGTTTTCTCATGTATCTGGTGGTCCTCAGGCTCCAAGGGTACTGATCCCTAAATTGTGGCTGACTGGACTGGATACTGCTTGTTTGTGTCAGGCTGCTAAGAGATGACAGGCAGAGTCATAAATGGTAGTCTCTGCCCTTCCTGAGACTTCTAGACACTGGTCTGAGACTTGCTTTCTTGTTTTTATTTAGCCCATCATGTGGGAAAATTTATCAGACATGATTCTATTTAATTCACTACTGAAATAGGAAAAGCAAATTGGCAGCCTCACTGCCTTCTCCATCACTTTCTCCCACACATCAGCTAAGACACACTCAAGCCCATCTTGATCTATCATGAGAGAGTGTATCAGATGTAGGGAGGAGCAGCTGAGATGGAGAAAGGAGTAGCTGAGATGGAAGGAGGGCTGAGATGGAGGAAGGAACAGTTGAGATGGAGGAAGGAACAGCTGAGATGGAGAAAGGAACAGCTGAGAAAAGCATACCAAAGTCATGATGTGATTTTCATCTCAAGGGCAGCAAGAAGGTCTTGTGTTTCTTTTGCCTTAAGGACTTAGAAAAGCCATTAAGCATTAATTAAGCAGAATTCAGTTGAGTATAACATTTTGTTTACCCTGAAGCACTTAGAAGCACCAACTTAGATAACCTCAGCTCACCCACAAGGCATGCAATTATGAATGCTCTCATCTTAAATTCCATGGACGGGAAGAATGCAGACTCCAATTTGCCCAGGTTATTTACACAGCTCAATTCACACAGCCTCATGCTCTCCTTAGCCAATAATGTTAGATGTAGCCATTTCTCAATTTTCATCCATTTCTGCAACATATGTTCATGGGATACCAACTGTAAGTGATCGCTCATTTAGCACTGGGAACACAGTGAACAGAATAAAAGAAATCTCTACACGATCTAGGCAACACCAAAAATGCCAGCTTTTTTAAAAAAGTTAAATAATTTCTTTCTATACTTTGGAGGGAAATGGATTTGGTGATTCTAAGAGCAGAACAAAGCTGAGACTGCTTTATATATGTGGCTACAAATTGTGGAACTTTCTAAGCACTGTGGCCAAGGGGATGATTAGGCAACTAGAGACCTAGCACTTCTGCATGTGACTAAAAGGTTGTCAAAGAAAGGCAGGATGCTGATGGGAGCTACAGAATTGTACACCCCATCCTCCCAGGGCACCTGTGGTATTTAAAAATAAGTCAACCCACTCAAATATATTTTATGAAGTCAACATACAAAAAGAGGACAATTTCTTAGTATTTCTGACTATATTTGACCTCACATGCAACCCATTATTGAAGTACTATGACTCAAAGTGACAGACTCCAAAGAATAGCTCCAATTTTTTTGTTGTTCAACTAAAGGTTACTTTGTCTAATCCTGTCTTTGCAACCTTATGGAGGGTGACGAGGATCCAATGATCTTTCATTTTTCTTCCCATGCCCTTTTAATTTGTCCTAAATCAAAAATGCATGCAATAGCAACCGACTCATAAAATGTAGGGGACCTGCAAATGACATCTACTAACTTTTATCTCTATTTTTATTAGCTTTATTTTTAAAAACATATGAAACTATAAATCACGAATAATAGACTTACCTTATTAAAGCCAAATGTTACCTCCTTTGTTTGGCTTCTAACAATAGAAAAAATAAATAAGGAAATGAGGGAAGCGTGAATTAGATCTGCAGAGTAGAGTGCATGAATCTGCCCACTCCATTTTTCTTACCATGTCAGCTCAGGCACTACAAAAAAAATGTTGCTAGTAAATTGTAAGGAGGAATATCTGTCAATATAATCTTGGAGGCAGCTACAAATAAATTCAATCAAAGGAGAACAAGTATGACTAATAAACTCCAGCGAGAATTAAGGAGCCATTCAAAAAGCAGAATGGACATTGATGTACTATTTGAAAAAAAGATTGTTTCTTTGAACAGTCTATTCATAGTGTATTCTTTAGATGTTTGGATTTTGGCAATGGCTCTCTGAAACTGCGTGAAGTTGATCCTTTGGGGAAAATATATTATTTCTTATCCCCTGTAGAGAGGGGTAATCAAGGGGTGAGGGCAGTATTATATGTGTATTGGAGGAAAGAATAAGACATGAAGGAAATTAGAGCATTTGGGGAACTTGTTCCCTCTCTACTTTCTAGTACACAGCCATCTGTTTTCCTTCTGCAGGGATGGAGAATATAATCAGAATGGGAATGCAGGTTTGTAGTGAGATATCCATCCAGATATCCATCCTGCCCGCACCTGTCACACTGACCATGCCCATTGGGATCCAGGACCCAAGACCTAGTCCTCACAGGTCATGCCTGCACCTGTCCCCATGCCCCAGTGGACATGGTGAGTGCAACAGGTGCGAGCGGGGTGGATGCCTCACTACACAAGTTGTGCGGTCTGATGTGATCAACACCCTGATGGTAGATGAAAAGATCCTCCACTGTCATTAGGGCATTCCTGCCCACAATTGGATCATCTTCCCAAAGTTCTGGACAGCTCTGTGGGAGGCATGGGAATTGTGAAAGAAACTTCAGATGAACTCATTTGTGAAAAGGCATTTTCCAAACAAGACATATTGAGGACAGACTGGGTGGCTTCCTGTCTTTGTCAGGGTTTCTATTGCTGTGAAGAGACAACATGACCACATCAACACTTATCAAGGAAAACATTTAATTGGGGTGGCTTGCATACAGTTTAGTGGCTCAATCCATTGTCATCATGGAAGGATAGGTGGCATGCAGGCAGGCATATGCTGGAGAATCAGCTGACATCAGGAAGTTGTCTGAGACACTGGGAAGTATCTTGAGAATATGTGAGACCTCAAAGCCTGCTTCTATGGTAACACACTTCCTCCAACAAGACCAAACCTACTCCAGCAAGACTAACCTACTCCAACAAGCACATACCTCCTAATAGTGCCACTCCCTTTGGAGGCAATTTTCTTTCAAACCATCACAATCCTGAATGAAAATAGGGTAAACAAGGGATAGATGGGTTATCATGCACTAGTCTAAGAGGGAAAACACATCAAACAGAAGCAGGGATTCCAAGTACAGGGCCGCACTGGCTGCCAGCCTAGTGTCTTTCTCCCGTCTGCCAGACAGAAGAGTATACTCACTACAGAACAGAGGCGTGGCTACATAATGATCATCCCCAAGCTTTATTGAGCATGAACATCTGACAGAGCTCTTGTTAAATAAGCACACTGCCATTCTGTAGGGCATGGCATGGACAGAGAGAGGCTGCCATTTTTATAAATTCCCAGGTGATGCTATTGCTATCTAGATGCAGTGTTGCAAAATCAAGAAAGTCTTTAGGTCACTTGGGGTGGCAGGGAGAAGAATAACAGTGATGACCAATGCAGAGGAGGGATACACCTGCCAAGGGCAGCTATGAGCAGAAAGAATAACTCCAGCTGGGCATGGTGGTGCATGCCTGTAAACCCAGCACTTGGGAGGTGAAGGAGAGAAGGGTAAGAAATAAAGGTCAGTCTTAGCTACATAGTGAGAGGGAGGCCCACCCGAGCACATAAAACATTGTCTATAAGCAAATAGACAAACAAACAAATAAATAAATGCCAGTGAGAAAATGCAGCAGGCAAAGGAACTTCCTACCAGGCCTGCTGACTCTTGAGAATTGTCTTACCCATCTCCTCTTCTATGCATGGTATGTTCATGCCTCAACATATAAACATGCATACACAAAGGAGATTAGCATAAAACAATAATAAACAAATTTAAAGTGAATGCCCCCCCCAGAGACCTTTAGGGAACACACTCCTTTTGAATCCAAGATTTAAAATCAAAATGACCCCAGATGCATTCACCCCAAGTCATGCAGTCTTAGGCACATGGGCCAACACTGAGTCTGCCTTCCCTCTTAGCAAATGAGCTCACTGGGCCTACTTTGCTCTGCTGTAGTGAAGGTTGAGATCATGTGGGAATAGTCCTGGTACCCCTTAGTGCACAATATATGAGGGTGTTGGTAATGTGCCCAGGACCCAGCTCTGTGTTCATGCCTGAAGCAGGATAACAACAGCTTTCTTAACTGCAATGTCTTCAATAAACATTTCAAAGTGTTGGTGAAAGAGTAACAGGAAGAAATCCATTTTCCTTCCTCTCCTTTTTCTAGCTCTGGAAATGTAGGCAGCAGAATAACTAAAGCCACAAGAGCTCACACTCTAAACAGGTGCCAGGTGTAGTGGCTGTAGCCACAAAGATGGTGGTGAGCTTCGGCAGATGACTTCCTTTCTCCCTCCAGTTATATGGGCACAGAGGCTTCCCACTTCTAATCTCTGAGCAATGTCTTCTCCATTCTCCAAGCCTCACCACACTTCTCTAAGATATGCCCTCTGTTTGCAATAACTCAGGATGGGGCTGAAGAGGTGGCTCAGCAGTAAAGAGCCCATATTTTTCTTACAGAGGACCTGAGTTCATTTGCAAACATCCAAGTCAGGCAACACACAGCTGCCTGTAACTCTGGTTCCAGGGGACCCATCATCTCTGGTCTCTGTGGACACCTGCACTCAAGACGGTACACAGAAACTCACAGAAATATAAATATTTGAAAGTAAGTGTTTTTAAATAACTAGATTGATTCTGATTATTTTAGAAATGCACACTGGCAGGCTCCATGATTATAAATGAGAGCCACAGTTTATCGTGCTGGGACAAGACAGGCCAGGAAGCAGCAATATTGGCTCTGGACAACAGTGGGGTTGCATTCAGGGTCACACATTCATCCTTCACTCTCTCCACACAAGGAACATTTATTTAGATGTTCAACAGCAGGAATTCTGGCTGCAAGACTTAATCGGACATATGATACCACATTTAAAACACAGTAGTTGAATTTGGTAAATCGAGCTCTAAAACTATCTCCTCAGATTTAGTGGAAGTAAACGATGAGAATGTAAAACAAACAAAAATTGTGGGATCCAGTAAGGCCTTCAAATACCCAAATAATGAAGGTTTCAGCAAGAGGGGGAAAAACAAGTAGCCATGCACAGGCCTCACATGCACAGTTCTTTTACTTAAGAGGCTGAGGCAGGAGGGTGGTTGCAAGTCTGAGACCAGCCTGGGTTACATAGAAATCTCCAGTCCAGCCTGAGCTATTGCATATCACCAGGGCACATGAGCAATTACAGTGACACCCAGATTCTTGGACATAGTCTGCAGAAGTTGGACAGCAATGCGTAAGGACTTGGCAACTGGTGGGAAGGGATTTTTGAAAATTATTGTAATTTTATGTAATTATTAATTATAACCTGATTATATGCAAGCACGTCTATATAACAGTTGTAAACCAGGTGTGGCAACTAGCTTTTGCTACACAAGATTTTAAAACTTTTCCTTCCATTCACCTTTTTAGCAAGAGTTCAGAGGCGAGGCTGCACCTCAAGCCCAGAGTAAAGTAAGAGAAGGGAAGGTGACATTGAGGGAGGGGTTTAGAGGGGCCAGAAGCTGACTCCAAGACTAGGAGAAATCGTGAAGGGCAAGAAAAGGCTGCTCTCTTCAGAGCAAATGACCAAGAAGGTAGCTCTGGAAGGACAGCCATGTAGGCACATGGCTGAGAGGCATCCTATTGGAAGATGAGGGAGATAAGCTGATACCTACCTGGTTCATCATTTGTGTAGAGTTGTTTCCAGGGTGCAAGTTTCAAGGCTTTGCCAGCCTGCTTGTATGAATAGAATGGCAGGCTCTGGAATCCAAAGTACTCTAGAAGAACAGGGCAGGAGCTGGCTGTGGGGGACTGGATATGCACCACAGAGCCCAGCTGCTTTCCACTGTGAGCTCCATCCCCTAGCCACCCAGATGCAAAGGCTGCCTCCTGCCCCGAACTACTAAGAGCCTGTGGGAAGGACAAACAATGCAGTCAGACTTCGGATGCCCTCCTGTCTCTCAGCTGTTGCCTTTTAAAGACTTCTTAAGTTTATGTGAATGTTTTGCCTGTGAGTATACATGTACTCCACATACATGTTCGGCGCCCTCAGAGGCAAGGGGATGGTAGGATGGTAGGTAGTGGACTCTCTGGAACTAGAGCTGCAGATAACTGTGAGCCACCACGTGGGTGCTGTGAACAAACTGAAGTCCTCTGTAAGAACTGTTGAGCCATCCTCAATCCTGTGTTCCTCATGGCTGAGCTGTCCTCCACCCTGTGCTCCTCACTGCTGAGCCATCCTCCACCCCGTGCTCCTCACTGCTGAGTCATCCTCCAGCCAGTGCTCCTCACTGCTGAGCCATCCTCCAGCCAGTGCTCCTCATTGCTGAGCCATCCTCCACTTGGTCCTCCTCACTGCTGAGCCATCCTCCAGCCAGTGCTCCTCACTGCTGAGCCATCCTCCAGCCAGTGTTCCTCATGGCTGAGCCATCCTCCAGCCAGTACTCCTCATTGCTGAGCCATCCTCCACCTGGTCCTCCTCACTGCTGAGTTGTCCTCCACCTGGTGCTCCTCATGGCTGAGCTATTCTCTATCTCCAGCTGCTGCCTCTTAAATTGATCATTCCTTTTAAATATGATTCTTGAAAATTCATAACTAATCATTATCACTGTAAATTTAAGTTAGCCTTGGCAACCTTGATATGAATTCAGACACCACTGGATTTAGTTTAACTTACAAAATAATTAGGCAATTCTGGGCTTGTGAGATGGCACAGTCAGTAAAGAGAGATGCTGCCAAGCCTGATGACCTGAATAAATTCAGGGTTATACATGTTGGAAGAAAAAAACTGACAGCAGCAAGTTGTCCTCTGACCTCCATATATGTACTGTGGCCTAAGAAAGCATACATGTATGTATGTGCACATACCACACATGCACATACACACACACATACACACACACACACACACACTATATAGGTAAGTGTACATATATGCATTTTAAATTACTTGTATATAATTTAAACATTATTTATGGTGTTCTGCCTTTGCTTAAATTATAATGATAAACAAGGCATGTTGTCTCTTCTGAATTCTGAATGTTGGTGCCCAGTAATGCCAACCGATACTGGTTTTTGTTTGTATCATAGCTGAATACTCCTGACTAAAACAAGATATGACATGTATGAATAATACTAGAATCTCCAATTTAAGAAATACTTATCTGTCATTACCCAGAGCAGATGCCATCTCTTAGGCAAGCTGCTCCCAAATATTCTAGCCTCAGTGACTAGTTCCTCTCCAGGTGTCCCTGACAGTGTGGAAAGACATCAAAATATAGCCCTGAGTTGTATTTTGGTTACATTTTTTGCTTTGTGATTTTCTCCAGAAAACCTGAAGGTCTTCTAGAACAAGTACTGATGCATTCTGTAACATATTCCTAGAACTAGTATGACTTAGTGTTCATCAAGTATATTCCTCTATGGACCAGACGTGAGAAAGGAAGAACTCACTAGTTCTGCAAAGTGCACAACCAAAGTCAGTCAATCAACAACTGTTGGAAACCAACCTCAGCCTTAGTGCTGGAAGTTCTCATGGGGACTTCTGCATTTTAAGTCTTTAAGTGTCTGGTAAAAAAAATGTTCTTTTGAGCTAAAGGGATGGTTCAGAGATTAAGAATACTGGCTGCTCTTCAGAGGATCTGAGTTCATTTTGAAACTCCAGTACGAGAGATCTAATGCCTCTTCTGGCTTCCATGGGCACCTGACTCATGTAACATATACACAGAAACATATATACATGCACTAAAACAAAAATAAATCTAAAAAAGCAATGTTCTTTGTAAGGTGTTATCCTTTTTTATTTCCAATAACCAAGGATGAATAGTGGACAATTATGGTAGTGGTTGTGGGGATGAGAGTGATGGTGATATTGAGGACAATGATGATAAAGATATCAAGCATTCTTGGGTCAATAGCACAACAATATGTATAGAAAAATCACCCCTCCCCAGAAGCAGGAACTTACTGGTAAGAGTTATGGAACCTTACCCAGCTCTACCATTAAGTAGTTACTTAATGCTGGGAATTAATTCCCCCTCCCTTTGGTACTATGTCTTCTTTCCTCTTTCATAAAATTTTGAAACATAACAGCTTATGCCATTGTAATAAAAGTCAAGAAACTATAACTATTGCTGAACTTTTCAAAAACTCATCAATGTTGCCCCTTGCTGGGAGTTAACCTAAGGACTGGCTGACATGAGTCTCAGAAGCTTTTCATTGTTTTGTTGTACACCAACCCCCAAAAGACAAATGACCTTTAGAGGCATGTCCAAACGGCCCAGGTATGTAGGATGCAGAAAAAGACTTGGAAATGTTCAAAACCACACACAAAGGCACATCATCTCCCTCAAAATTCTGAGAATACAAAATTCCAACAAAAAAATCATTATTTCCTACAAATTGTAGGAAATTCCAATTCTGTACCTAAATGACAAGATGTGTAAAAGCTGGCCTTCTGAAACATTGCCAGAGATAACCAAATCAATACAAAAGATTTGAGGATGCTAGCATGGTTTCCAAGCACCCACATTTGAAATGGTAACCTGAGTCCTGAACTTGTACTTGTTGGAGTTGAGCCCACAGAGACACTAATAGTATTGACAAGGACTACCAAACATGGTAACTGAAGTAATGGTTCTGGGCAACAATGATGCAAACTCTGTCATCTCCACAGGGTTGTGTAGGTTTGAAGTAACAACTGCTGACAACAAACTAGAATGTCAGTGTCTTAATACATGAAACTGCTTTCTTACAAGTGGACCACACTGGTAGGTGGGCTGGTTAATGGCAGGGTGGGCATTTAGCTGGTGTGCTTTCCAAAGCCCATTCAGACTCCAAGGGTGCCTTCCACACCTAATTACACAGTCACTGTGTTCACCAACATGTACCCGACCAGGTAGAGCATGAGAAGGGGATTGTGCATAAGAGTTTTTAGGACTTGTCCTGGAAGAAGCAGAGACAATTCTCATCCCCTCTACTGGCTATAATTAATGCAATAGCCACACCAAACTGCTAGGCAACACTGAAAATGTCTGTTGTGAATGTAGAAGAGGAGATGGGTTTGGCGATGAAGACAGCTCCCCACATCTATGATGATACATACCTTGAGGTCAGTCCACTTTCAAATTAGAGAAGAGGAAAATGCAATGAACTGAACCACATAAGCCTATGTGTACTCATGTGTATATTATATTCATGGGTATGCAATTGTATGTCATCAGATGTTTTAAATGCTTACTGTTTGAAAAGCTTACCCTATTATGTACATTCATTTGCCTACATGAATAGTCAAGAAATGAATAAGTGGTTATGAATGAGATTTTTTTTAAATGAAGACTGCATTTTTTGGTTGTGAGCCTAGTCTTTAAAGATCTCTAGTAGGCATGGGAACAAGGGGGGGGGACAGGTGGAGGATATAGAGGGATAGAGTACAGGGGGACTTAGGGATGATCTGAAAACCTGGTGCAGTGGAAACTCCCTGGAATCTATGGGGGTGACCCTAGTGAGGATTTCTCCTAGTGAAGAAGGTAACAGAACCTGAACTGGCCATTCTCTGTAGCTAGACAAGGCTCCCAGCGGTGGGACGAGGACACTAATCCAACCACAAAACCTTTGACCCACACCTATCTTACCTACAAGGTGTGCTGGAACAATTTGGTGTGTCAGAGCTTGCAGGAGTGGCCAACCAGTGACTATCTGAACCACAGGCCTACATACAGAAAGGAAGAACCCATGCACAACACACTCCCTGGATGGATCAGAGATGTAGGGTAGAACAAAACATTGACTACCAAAAAAGAAATAAATAAATCAATGAAAGGATTCCTAATGGTATTCTGCTATACTCATAAATCCGTGTCTAGTCCACCATTGAAGGGCCTTCTTTTGCCAGCTGACGGGAGCAGATGCAGAGACCCACAGTCAAAACACTCCCAAACATTAGATGGAACTGGAGGAACCTTAAAGAAGAGGGGAAGAGGGAGAAGAAAGATGGTAGGAGCCAGAGGGTCAAGGATGCCATGAGAACACAGCCCACAGAATCAACAAAGCAGGGGTATGATGGGAGGTATAATTCTGTAAATATGTTTCTCATACTGGTTAATTAATAAAGCACTGTTGGGCCGACGAGAAAGCAAGATAGGTGGGGCTAGGAGACAAGGAGGAAAGAGGAAGTAGTAGGGAGGAGTCAAGATGTAGAGCATGGAGGAAGCAAGATGCTGGGCCCGCCTCTCCCTGATAAGATGACCACGTGGAAATACTTAGATAAGTAGAAATGGGTTAATAATTAAGACAGAGCTAGCCTATAAACAATAATGGTAACTGGCCAACAGGATTGTATCATATACAGAGTCACTGAGTGTTATTTGGGGCCAGCTCACCAGACTGGTGGTGGGCGGGCTGGTGGAAAACAACAAGCTACAGGGGTAAGTCAGGGCTCACAGAGACTGAAGCAGCAGTCACTGAGTCTGCGTGGTCTGCTCTAGGTTCCCTGTATACATGTTGTGGTTGTTTAGCTTGGTGTTCTTGTGAGACTTCTAAGTGGGAGTGGGGATATCTCTGACTCTTTTTTCCTGTTCTTAGGTCACTTTTTCTCCTACTGGCTTGCCTGGTGCAGTCTTGAACTTCTTCTTACTGCATCTTGTTATGCTGTGTTTGTTTGGCATCAATGGGTGGTCTGCTCTTTTCTGAAGGGAAGCAGAGGGGCAGTGGATCCAATGGGAGGGGAAGTGGAAGGGGCTGGGAGGATTACAGGGAGGGGAGGCTGTGATCAGGATGAGAGAGGAATAAATAAAAAGGATAAAACAGAAAAAAAATGAAGACTCTGGATGATGAGGACATACCTTTAACTACAGTCTACAGCTGTTGTTAGGGAGAGGCTTTATCCCTGCATATGATTTATATTCTTTAAAATATATTGAAGCAATGACAAAAATACCAAATTGTAGACACATTGCTGCTGCTTATGTTTTTGTTAGAACAGGATTTGTTGGTAAACTTGTCATGTCTGTCTTCCATTTATGTAGAACATTTCTCTTAAAAACTAAATACATAAATACATGAATCAATTAATAAACCACATAAGTGAAATGAAACTGAGTGTGAGTCAATGGAGGTAAAATCAGGAGTGTTGCAGGGTTCAGGGAGCCTTCCTAGAGGACACAAATACGGATTTGGTCTCAAAGTATGCCTTAATTTGATACTAATATCATTTACATACGAAAGTAGACTATTTAGCAGCCAGACAACTTATAAGAGGGGCAGGAGAGATGGCTTTCTGATTAGAGAACTTGCTGCTCTTGCAGGGGACCAGAGATCCGTTCTGATCACCCACATCACATGGCTAACAAGCTCCTGTAACTCCGGCATCAGATCTACCCTCTTCTGGCCTCCACAGATGCCAGCACACACATGATATATCCAACACACACACACACACACACACACACACACACACACACACACACACACACACACAAATAAATCTTTAAAAAAATACCTATAAAAAGGATGGTAATGCTCTGTATTACTGGGCCCATTTTGTGTTCACTGACTTTAAATCAGCCATTTCTTGGTTTCCCTGTCACAGCTTTTAGAACATTATAGTCCACTCAGTTGTTTATTTTCTCAGCCCTCAATATGACCAAGATTTTTCATTCCTGTTCTGTTTTCAGGGCAATTGTTCATTTGTTATTTCCTACCATCCCTTGGGCCTCCACTGCCTCTTATATGAGACTTCCAGCTTTTATGGGCGCCATCTTTCTGTGGACCGTTACCAGGAAAGGGGCCTGGGGACTGCAGCCTTCGCTGCTCCTCGCCTCAATCCTCCTGCTTGTAATCATGTGTGTAATACAATTTTACTGATGGAGGTATATTTTCCTTCCCTTCAGAAACCTTTGTTTTGTGTATCATAGTTAAAAAATATGTACACTGTTATGACTATTGTATTTTATCAGCCAGAAGTAAGGGCATTATGTGGGGAGGAATGGGTGGCTTGTAAAAGATATTATATTGCTTTCTGCTTTTGCTCTATATCCTGCAGGTAAACTGACTGATATTTTAATTTTCTCAGACTCCTTTGAAAGGTCTGTAAATGAATGTTCTGAAGAAAATATATAACTTTGGTTATCATACTTTATGGTTATTACTGTGTACACATTAAATGTGAATTAATGCAATAAAACAGTGTATTTCACATAAAAATACTATGAATTTCACTGCTGCCACTGACACTACACATGGATCAATGTAATTCTGTGTTACAAATCTTTGCCATGAACGGAAGTAACTTTTACTTGATATTCACTTACTGCAAGAAATGACAAGTCTTCTCTTTGATGACACACTCTTATATGATCCACCCCTTAACTTGAGGAGCCTCTGGGGACAATATCGTTTCCTTTAGCCTCATCTTTAGCTCAATAAGAATTGTAGTTTGGGAAACATTTAGGACAGAGGGTTGGCAGTGATGGTGTACATGTCACTAGAAACAGATGAGTGAGTCTCAGCCTAGCATTTAAAGAGATTCTGCTACTTTTCCTCAATGTCATTGATTTTAACAAGGTATTTTACACTCGTAATGGCATACTAAAGGAAATAACACATATATTAAACAAAATGTAAGATGTTCACTGCCTTCTGTAACAAATGGTAAAAATCAACAAATGCTTTAACAGATACTCAGTTTGGAACTTCTATGTGTGTATGCTAAGTTTACTGTAAATGAGCCAGTATGGAGCTGGAAGTATACATCAGTAGTAGAGTGCTGGTTTAGCCTATGTGATGTCATGGATTCAATCACAAATACAGAAAGAAAGAGAAAGGAAGGAAGGAAGGAAGGATGGAAGGAAAAAAGGGAGGAAGGAAAGATGGGCAGGCCAGGAAATGAATTGTATTCCTTTTGAATGGAGAACAGAAGCACAGGAAATATATGGATTTGTAACTGAGATTTACTGCAAAGATAAATAACTCTCTAGAGTTAGAGTCTATGACAGAATTTCTCATTACTTTTTATGCCATCTAGGATAATGCTCTATCATGATTTCCAAAGTCCCTAATTTTTGCCCCATGCTGTAGTTGTCACAGTCTCTTGTAACATTGCCACTGAGTTCAGTCCAAATACATATGTAGGTGTGGGAGTGCCTAGCATGGAAGTAACATAATGTATTTCCACCAGACATCTATCTTCCCTGACTGTTATTATATTCATATGTTATTCATATGTCCCCACTATTTTATATCTTGAGTTGACAAGAGATCTTATTTTAGGTGTGTGGGAGGGGTAGCCTCAGGTCTAGCATTGACATAAGCACAGTTTTAGACAATGCATCTTCAGAAGAAACATTTTTCTCTCCAAAAAGAACAGGGACAGTGGGAGGAAAGATGCTTTCTTCAGCAGAATGTCCCGTGTCCTGTCTGTGCTGCTGCTGTGTCATCAGAGCTGCCTCATCCTGCAGCCATACATGAAACACCAGAGTCAAGGCCACTACCACAACATGGCCAGGCTGCCCACCACTCAATTTCTGGGTATATGAGATCAGAAAGAATCTTTTTTAAGTGTCACTCTGTTGCTAATGGTGGGTTTAAGTTCATTTGATTATCTATTTGAAGTTTATGGTCATTTCCACAATTTTGTTTTGTTTTTTGAGACAGTGTGTCTTTGTATAACAGCCCTGGCTCTCCTTGAACTCACTCTGTAGCTCTGTAGGCCAGGCTGGCCTTGAACTCACAAGAGTTCCTCCAGCCTCTGCTTCCTATGTGCTAGGATTAAATGTGTGCACCACCACCACAGGACATTTTTACAAATTTAAGCCAGTTACATGGACTAAGTGATAATTCTCCCAACAGTGTTCAGATGAACCGTTCAGGTGTGAAAGCTGGAGACATTTAGATTGCTCCAGGATCTAACTTTTAATCTACAAGACAGCAAGGACATTGGAGATATTTATAAAATAAACAGGTGATAATAGTAGGAATCACAGAACCTGAGGAAGATAAGGATAAAAGTTCACATGGGGAATGGTGCAATAAGGTCTGAGAGCCATTCAGAACCGTGCTGAGAGTTGGAAATACATGAGATAAGAGAAGATTTGACATCAGAATAAGAAGCAAATGTACTAATAATAGCAATAAGACCCCACATATCTCCAAAGCTGTTGGCTGAGTGAGCCAGAGAACATGAGGGGAAACAGAGGTCAGGGCCATATAGGTGACCCGGTGGCACCAACTAGCATCTAGAAACAGAATTACTTAGGTTCCTGACTTTGTGGCCTTTGCCTGGATTAAAAAAAAACAAGTTGTAGCATCATTTCCACTCCTCAGCTCTTTCTGTCCATGTTTCTGGCAATGATGAGTACCAGGTTGAGGTCCTGATAGACCTCAGCTCCAAAATGTTCCCAGTTTCCCAGAGCAGTCCAGTCTGATCATTGTGCCTTCCTGTGTAATTGGTCAGTACCATTGACTCCATACGCCCAGGTCACTTCTCTTAAAATATTCCTATTCACGTCTGAATGTCTGCTCTATGTTGAAGTCAGCTGTGATGGCGGCAGGTGGTAGCACTTCTTTAAGAAGTGATTAGATGACAAAGGAAGACAGAGCTCCCTCATGTGCATGGATCCATGTCATCGCAGAGGGATCAGATTCCTTGACATGGGGCTGGGCCCCTGAAACCAGGACAGGTTTGACCCCCTCCTTTCCCATCTGTGCACTTATTTGCTCTTCACACGTCTGTCCTGGGATTATATAACACAGAGTCCTCATCAGAAACCATCAGAGTTCCCTTGAACTTTCCAGTCTCAAGAGCCATGGGAAGGTACACTCTTTGTAAATTACCACGTTTCAGATACTTTTAGTAGTCCCAGCAAATAAATCAAGAAAATTCCTTTCATTTAACTTAGTCAATTAAACTGCACATTTGTTACCAGTCTTTTGCAAAGATAGCCAGGACCCCAAATATTTCACCCATTTTCTCTAAGTATGTTTACAAACAAGTTAAGAACAAAAATGTGCATTAGGAAAAATGTCAAATTTGAGGTATGAGATAGAATCAAATCATGAGATACTAAACAAAATTTGTATTGTAATTGAACAGCAGAGTTTTCAGAATTGAAACTATCCTTAAAAATTAAAATCCATTTTAAATTATTCATAATACACATGGTCCTGTTTTCATGCAGAGAAATTAACAGATCATTTTGTATCATGGAGGAAAATTATTTCTTTGACTGTTTTTGCTGCCTTTCTGAAATGAGAAATCTTACCTCCTTCCTGTTCAGACCAAATTTTATTTAGAAAAATAAATGTATTATTTGTAAAATAAAACGTACCCATTTTAAATGTTTATCTTTATTGTACTCTCATGCAGGAATGGCCCTTTCTTTTGAGATATAGCTAGAATTCCTAGATAACTACAGATGAGTTTGTAAAAGCTAAGTCATGTCATCCAGAGAAAAACATAATCACATGTGAGCCTACTATGCGGCTACTTCCTTTTCAGTTTGTTTTCCTTTGTCACCTCTACCTCAGTACTAGAAGAATATTTTGTTAATATTATAGATTTTATCATCAAAAATTCACATTTACCTTTACAGTGGCTAAAAATGGCATGTGAGGTTGCTACATCTCCATAGGAGAGAGCTCTGTGAAGATGAGGCTCTGATAGAAACATTCACATGTACAGGCAGACAGGAGAATAAATATCACGAGCCTTATCTCCTCTATTTGTACAAACAGCAGAAAATATTTTATGACAAACATCCTTATTTCCATTTGTCACACAGGGCTTCTAACGATACATTGCCATCAGCTGGTATTCTGAGAAGTTGCAATTGACAGTGTGCCAGGGAGATGTTTTCCCGATGACCTTTAAATACCACACTCCCAAAATGACTTCTTTTTATCCAAAGACAATATTTTAAAAATTCAAATGTTCTGGGCCATGTCACTGAGTCTACCATGGAGTATTGTATTTTTTGCAAGATGTTAGGAGAAGGAAAAACTGTTAGACCTTGAATGCTTGTTGTTATTGAAGCTATTTTTTAACATGCTTATTTGTAACATTTTCAACAGTGCACAAAAGATCTTGTGCAAAAGAACACAAGTAACCCCAATGTTCAGGGAGAAGATGCATATCAATAGGAAAGTTCTTAAGGCTTGCCTCCCATGATGACAGCAATTAAGATAAACATTAAACTAGACTACCTCATTTTCCAAGTGCCTTATTTCATGTATGTGTCTGTGAATCCATAAAACTACAAAAGGTCCAAAGACTTGCACTCCTAACATAACAAGACTGGTATTGAGAAATTGTTAAAGGACATACCACATGGCATGGATACTTCTTCCTCTTCAACTGTGCAAGTCAGATTCAATGGAATAATAATAAGGTCAATGATCTCTCTTTTAAAATCATTATCTCTTATCATTTACCTGTAATAATATAGGTAAATATTTGAATATCTGGAAAGCATCTTTCCTTAAATCATTTAAGGTTGAGAAGCCCCTGAAGGCAATTGGAGGCAATTGATGGTCAAAAGATGTCTTCGTATATAACCGCTGCAACTCTCATCTCCATTGTAACATGACTGCCTCGACCAGCAAGGAAGATGCGACTCCGGGAAGATCTTCATGCAGTTTTAATCAGGATCCTTGAACATGCTTCTTCTGACCCGCGGGACCCAGGGAAATGCCTGCACAGGCTTAAATTTCCTTGCACTAACCAACCCCCAGTGAGCTACGTGGACCCTGCAGATAGGCTACTCTAATGCGGAAGCAGACAGGCTGAACAGACTTAACCAAATAAGGGCTTGTTTATGCCAGAGAGCGCTCACCCTCGGGGAGGTGGAAGGCAGAAGCCAGCAACATCTTTAAGGCGTGGCACTTCGCAGCTCTCTACACTCCATCCCTCAACTACAGTTCTAGAAGTGGGAAATGGGAGTTAAGGAGACTGCTCACACCCTAAAGTACCTGCTTTGCAAGCGTGAGGGCCTCAGTTGGAGGGTGCCTGTGATCTTAGCATTGAGAAGGTAGAGACAGAGCAAGAGGATTTCTGCCTGGTACTTGCTGGCCAAAGGTACCTTTGCAGGTACCAGGTTCAGTGAGAGATCCAGGTTCAGTGAGAGGTCCAGGTTCAGAGAGAGATCTTCTGTTAGAAATAAGTTAGTGATAGAAAAAGACACCGATATTGATTTCTGTTTTTCATGTAGGCATGAATATGTACATAACATACACACACACACACACACACACACACACACACACACACACACACACACACCATATGAAAGAAAGAAACAGAGATAGAGACAGAGACAGAGGTGGGAGAGGGAGTATTGTGATGAAAAGTCATAATGATTACTGAGCATTGAGTTGTGCAGGAAAAAATTCTTGGAACAGATTAGAATTTTTCAATTAATAAGAATAGCGTATTTGTGGCTTGAATGCATCCTCTTCAAAATTTATATTTCACCAAGGAGTTGGAGAATAGAATGAGGTTTTGAGAAGTACTCAGACCATAAGTGTTCCTCCTCAAGAATAAGATTAAAACACGTGCATCTCTCTAACCATCATAGTGTATCCTGGTGTTATGATCTTGGGGTCACATCTCTTCATACATCTCTGACCCCGCATGGAAACTAGACAGCTCTTGTAACTCCATGAGGGGAGCAGAGATGGAGGAAGAGATGGGATCAACTCCATTAGGGATGCAAAGATAGAAAAGGAAATGGGATTCCTAAGATCATGATCTTGATCTTGATCTAAGATCAAATTCCCTGAAAACCTAGGACACATCTGGAATGGATCAGAATGCTGATATCACTGGAAACACCATTCAGAAATCAATAGAGACATAGATGACTTTCTAGAACAGCAGGGCTGTGAGCACTAAATTTCTGATATAAATGTGGCTGGATACTGGAAAAAAAATACATTCGGAACAGGTAGCATATGCCTGGAGCTATGTGAGGATTGAGGTTATTGAGAAGCAACAACCATGTGGGAGAGACCTGTGCCATCACAGACCTCTCATTTCCACTGTGAATGTGAAAGCTAGGGTCTAGGAAGGGAAGGAAAGCCTGTACTATCAATCTAAGGACAATGATGAGAACCCACTGCAATCAAGAGTGAGTGAACAGAAAACAAAACTGTATACCCCTGAGGATAGATCAGGGACATGTGCTAGATCTAGAACTATAGCTGAGTGATGGGGATGAGAGTTCAAGGACTGAAAGATGCAACACGTGTTTAGGACAGTGAGAACCAGAAACCCATGCAACAAGTATTAAAGAGTCACTATGGATACTGCTGGGATAACTACAAGGATACAGAGAAAGACATGGTCTGAATGAAGTTCATGCAGAGTGAAGACCTAAAGCCCCCAAGGGCAAGGCATCCTAGAAGATTTTGGAACACTAAGGGCAGTACTAGTCATAACAAACCCGAGAGAGATCCCAACATTTTGCCTAGCCCACCTTATTGATGTATGTTAAAGGAATAATAGAAAAGAAAGGAAATGGTCTTATAAAAGGCAACATGTAGGCATTTGTAGACATAAAATCCACTTACCTTAGACTGCTGTCCAGCACTAGGGGACATAAGAAAAGGCAAGTTATAACATACCTCCAGAACTCAAAACAGTCAAGTGACCACACTCAGACACGACACTGGCATTGGGAGCAAGAGGGTGATTCAAGTATTGACACTTTGAAAGATAAAGATTTATATAAAAAAGGTAAATAAATAGTCATGTGGGAATTGTCAGCAGAGACTGAAAAACTACAGAGTTAGTGAGACAGAAATGCTAGAAACGAGAAAGGCACCTGTGGCGATGAACCAGCCTGAGCCCCAAGAAGACTTGCCATGAATGGGGAGAATCAACAACATAGAAGAGCGTTTGAGATCAGTGAAACTGAAGCTGGAAAGGAAACTATGTGGAATTTTAAAATGGACAGGAGCCCTGGAAGGCTTGGAATGATTATGGTCAATAGCATCACTAGGAGAAATAGAGTAACAGGACAAAAGAAATATTTGAAAAAGTAATGACTTAGAGTTTTCCAGAATTACGTACTAACACCTAAGCACAGATCAAATTAAAAAAAAAAATGCCAAGTAAGTATAAAAATATGAGAAGCCTATGCTTTGGTTAATGTATAAATAGCAAAACTGCTAAAGACAAAAGAGAGGGAAAGACATGGAAGCCACCAGAAGAGAAATCTGTTAGCACATACAGTTAGAAATGACAATTAGAACCATTCTCTCCTAAAACCACCCAGCCAGACACACAGCACTAACATTTTTAAAGTGCTGAAAGAATGGCTGTCTGGTCAGAAAGAATTACCTAGGAGAGACACCCAATAAAAACATTGTTTTCAAAACCAAAGAAGAAATGTTTTCACAGAAAAACCAAAATGATATGAGGAGTTGTGCCTAGTCTTAATGTATCTTGTTATGCCCGGATCAGTTGATATCACTGGGTGGCCTGCTCTTTTCTGAAGTGAAAGAGAGGAGCAGTGGATCTGGGGGAGAGGGGAACTGTGGGGGACTAAGAGGAGGGGTGGGAGGGAGAACGCTGTAGGGAGGTATTGTATAGGAGAAGAATAAAAATTAAAAAAGAAGCCATTTCCACATGACTTAGGAGGAAAACACAATGATCAAGGAAATTCTCAGGAAGAAGCCATACAAGAGCACAAAGAAACTCATATCTACATAAACAGAAAAAATACCACTAGACATAGGATAAATAACATAGTCTTCACTCATCTCAGATAGATCCATATTATAGATAAAGGCTGAGAAAAAAATCAGCATCATGCTATGTATTAACAGCAAATGAAAATGTAAAGTGTACTACGTTTAGAAGGGGGAACAGGGAATCTACAGTGTGATTGACAAATTCTGCAATCTAAGTGTCATGTAGTATTAATAGACTACTTAGATTAGCAGAGACATTTTGGGTTTGTTATGTATAGAAACTCCTAAAAATTATTTAAAAAGTAGCATAACTAATAAGCAGCTAATAGTTTAGATAAATAACAAATCCTAGACTATATTTCTAAAAGAGGGTAGAAAAGAAGAAACATTTGGACTATCAGTAATAGATAGCACCAGGATGGACTTAAAGTATCAGATCATTACATTCAGTGTAGATAGTCTAAACAAGTTAAATGAAAGAAGTTGCCATGTTCCAACTATTTGCTGTCCTCGAGAAATGCACTGCAAGCATAAAGATGTAGATAGGTTAAAGGCAATGGGTGGAAAAGACGTGGCATGAAAGCACTAAGCTAAACAAAAGTGGGGTTGCCTTATTACTACCAGACACACTGGGGTCATGCAGAGGGAGAAGTCACAGCCAGAAACAGGAGAGAATGGTGACTAGGCCAATTCTGTAGGAACTATGGGAACTGGCAGCCTTGCACATGTGTTTCCAGAGAGAGGTCTGTAAATCATAAAAAGAGAATTGGAAGCAGCGACTCACACTAGTAATTAAATGCCATAATTTTCATCCTTTAATAATTGGTAGAACAAGTTGATAGAAAATCAATGAAGATGTAGAGATGCTAAATAAAACTGTATCAAATGGATCTAACAACAGTGCCAGAGATGCCAGCACATACCTTCATTTCGAATACACATGAATGCTCATCAAGCCGTTCATAGTCTGTCTTAAAGCAACAAATTAAAAACAACACAGATCACACAAAATTAAATTCTTAAGCAATAACAAAATTAAAGTAGGAATCAATGAAAGAAAGATACCTGGAAATTTTCTGAGTTTTATACATTTACTCAAGACAGTTCTAAATACCCCAACATTCAAAGAGGGCATTTTGAGGAAATTTGAAATCATTTTAAGTCATTGAGAATAAGAAGCAAGTCAATGTTTGTAACACACATACAGCTGGGAAAGTAACAAATTATTATATTAAAAGAGGATGCTAGCCAGGTGGTGGTGGCACACACCTTTAATCCCAGCACTTGGGAGGCAGAGGCAGGTAGATCTCTATGAGTTCGAGACTAGCCTGGTCTACAAGGGCTAGTTCCAGGACAGGCTCTAAAGCTACACAGAAAATCCCTATCTCAAGAAACAAAAGAGGATGCTAATGAACTAGCTGGGGAGCAGATCACTTGCCTGAAGGTACAAGGCCACAGACCTGATGACAATTTTAACAAAACAAAACCATGTACATGTTTGACAAAGAACCACCAACTAGGAAGTTAGTTGCTTTTGTTATTTATAACCTCCAAAACTCAGTGAACAAATAACTCATTTTAGAAAACACTAAAAAGTATTTGGATAGACTTTACTAGATAGGGTACATTAATAGCACCTGAGAAAACACTTAAATCATTAATTATTAGTGAAAAGTAGAAAACACAATGAGACAAATGTGTTTTGGAATGCCATAGCTAGAATTTGAAAAGGGAGGATATTAAGTACTAAGCACAGAACGCCTTGCTGACAAGAAAGCTGGGAGCAGAATCGTTCTGGAAAATTCTGTGGCAAACTTAAAAAAAATGTCTACACATACAAGTGTCACATGGCTTAGCACACATACTTCTAGTTTTGAGCCAAAAGATAAAAATGTTCATATAAAAACTGAACCTGTAAATGTGAACAGCTGCTTTGCTAGTAATTGTCCTAAGAAACAACTCATAGGTCCTTGAATCAGTGAGTGTATATATGACATGTTTCTTCTAGACAATAAAACACTACTCACCAATACAGATAATGAATTGTTTAATTATTATCTGCAACAACCTGGATGAATCTTCCACATGTTTTTATTTTTTAAGGGAAAAAAAAGGCAGACTGTAGTGTTATAAACTGAAATACAAAAACTAATTTGTGTGTGTGTGTGTGTGTGTGTGTGTGTGTGTGTGTGTGTGTGTGTTAAACTTTTTTTCATGACAGCCATATGGATTAAGAATTCTGAACTGTTAGACAGGTGGTGGTGGCATACATCTTTAATCTCAGTGCCAGGAGGCCAGAAACAGGTAGATTGGATGTGGGTACATGCAATGCCAGGACAGCCAAGGCTACAGAGAGAAACTCTGTCTCAAAAAGAAAAAAAAAAGGGGGGGGGAGATCATGAACTGAATATGCTCCAGATTACAGGCGTCTAGAGGATAAATATGAAATAAGAACAGGAAAAATCTAAAACAAACCCTGGGCTGTTGTATAAACTCTTTCTCATTATTATTCTGTGCATTTAGATAAGTACTGGAATTGTTGAAGTGTGCCCACCTGGGTTTAGGCACATACATGAATGCAGATGCACACTTGCATGCACACATCATGCCTACAACTTCTTGACCTGTCCATTGAGAGAGTAGGAACATGACTCTACACCGGTAAAATTAAACACCCCCACCTTGGGAACTTGGGCACCTTAGGTGTGTGAATAATCCCAGAAGTTACCCACAGAAGAACAGAACATGCAGGAAAACACACAGAAGCCAGAGAGACACCCAAAAACCAAACTGAAACAATCTGAACAACTAAATAAATAACTCAGGTCCTGGAATATATGTCATAGATGAAAACAAATATCTATGAGCTCACAGAAACATCCATGAGCAAATGGAACTGCAAAGATTTACAAAGAATCCTACTTGGGAACTCTGGGAAGAAGAAGATTGGAAGCACTGGACCATGGCAGTATAATGGCTGCTCTAAGGTATGGGTGAATGTCCTAGCTGAAGCATTTTTATAATCCCCAAAAATTACCCTCCCTCCAAACAGTGGGGGAAACAGAAACTCTGCAATGGAGAAAGTCAGAAGACACAGCTTGAGAAGCAGTGAGAAGAAGCTCACTGAAGCCACGCAGTTCCTCCTTTCAGGTTATGTGTGGGAGTGGCATATCACTTCTAGGGGATACATGCCCCTCGAGTCTGCTGGCTGCTCCTATCCTCCCTAGGTTCTTGGGAGACAGACTAGTCTCTCTAAGTCATATATTGGCATAGTATTGCCACTTCCCATATTTATTTTGGAGTAATAAAAGGAAAGCATCATAAGCATTAGTCTTTGATTAAACAGTACAATGAACTTGAAAGATCCACACTGCTTTCAATGGCTGTCAGGCAAGGAGGCGCTCCAACTTTCACCTTTCCCATCTCCTGCCTTCTTTCTCCCTGTCAGGACCACTGTGTGACTTTCTGTTACTGTATAAGACCTTTTGGTCTCTTTTCTTACCCAGAAGGTCTCTCCAGCTAGAAGGAGGACATTAAAACCCTCTGTCTGGGATCCAGCACAGTTGATCTTTGAAGAATCATTTACTTCTGGATCTCTATTTCCTCAATCTGGAAAATGGAGATGACCATACCCCTTTGTGAAATCATATGAAATTGGATGGGTGGAGCACAGACCACTGCATTACTCGTTTGAAGCCTTGGCTCTCGGAAGTGTGGCATTACCCACTCACTCCCTTATTCTCTCCTGTGACACTTTCTTCCCAGATGCCCTCCATCCTGCTTAACACATGGCATAGGAGATATGTTGCTAAGTGCTCCAGTTTAATTTCTGTTGTCGTTAAAAAAACAAAAACAAAAACAAACAAAAAAAAGACCATGCTGACAAAAGCAATTTAGAGGAGAAATGTTTATATTTGACTTATAAGTGCCAGATCAAAATCCATCGTACCAGAGAGGTCAAGGCAGGAAATCAAAGTGGCTAGTAACATCTCATTCAAGAAAAGAGAAACAATAGATTCGTGCCTGCCTTGTCCTCGGTTAGCTTTTTCTACCTTCACACAATCCAGGGCCCCAAACCAATGAAGCGTGATACTCACTTTTTGAATTGATCTCCTACATGACCAAGGCAGTCAAAGTAGCTCCTCGCAAGCAGGCTCAGCCGCCAACAAATTCTAGATAACTCTCCTCTGAGACTCCCTTCCCAGTTGACCCTAGGTTCTGTTAAACTGATAGTCAAACTGACTGCCAAACTAAGGAAACATCTTGTACGTATGAGTGTTCATAGTTTACATATACATGGTTTGTCTCACTTTCAAATAATGTGAAATGTGTGTGATATTTTTATTTTAAGTGTGTGTTCACATTGTTTTATGCATTTCAGTCACTTACAGAACTTACAAACAATATCAACCCTTACTTCAGACCCTCTACAGGCATACAGGCTGAGTCATGACCATGTTTGAAGATCCTCAGGCATACAGCCAGCAGAAGGAATGTCAGCTCGGCAGCTGCTTCTAGTGCCTCTGTTGCTGGCTCCATCAGATTTTCATTCATTGACTTGTTTGGTGCAGATGCCTTGCTTTCTTCCTTTTTCTACTGCTGCATTTAGTATTTTGAGACACAGTTGCAGCATACCTGTCTCTCTGAGCCCAGAGAAGAACATCCTGGGCTGTGTACCATACATGCAGTAAAGCATGCCTGAGGTTGAATAATGAGAGCCTCTCCATCATGGGTATGAGTTTCTTCTTCCACAGGTGTGCTGTCTCTTCCTCTAGTCCCAGGTTCTAGGACGACAGCTTCTGGGCACAGACAGGCTACATACTGCATTAATACTTCCCATTGTCCCCAGGACCATCCCAGTAACTCCATTGTAGAAGTCCTGTTTCCTATCTGAAGTCTGGTGGGAAAATTAGAGGTGCAAGTGAGCAGACAGAACATAGTCCTCAGACACAGACATTGCGTGGTACTGAGCTAGCTACTGAGCAAGTGTGGCCTGAGTGCTTAGGGAGCTCTAGGGGTCAACTAGATCTCTACGGGTGACAGCAGCCCAAGTGGCAGTTTTGTTTGCACAGAACCCCTGTTCCATCTCCAGAAAACCACACATCATTAGGTTCTGTCACTATAAATTCTTTTTAGTTTGTAAAACTTTATCATAATAAAATCACATACTATCTTCTCTTTTCTACCTGGTTTTTCCCCATCAGCCCAATTCTTGTGCTGTTCATTCATTTGCTATCTCAGAAGTTCATTCTCTTGTGTTGTTCCGCAATTCTCCACTACATGGATAAACTACAATTCATTCTCTATTGACTTCTATGCAGGCAACTGAGTCACTTCCAGCTTAAGACCCTCATCTAAATACCTATGATTGGGACACCTGGGTCACATGGTAGGGCCATGTTTAACTTTTTGAAGCGCTGTGATAGTTCCATGGTGGTTTTCCGTGGTCTGCACCCCCATCTTCACTTCATGAATGGTCTGGTTCACTTGCTCTGTAGTCTTACTGCCCTGCCCTTAGGCAAACTGGTTCAACCAGATCAAGAGCTAGCATCCTTCAGCTACAGTACTGAGTTGGTCAAATCTGAGGTCTTTCCTTCGCTTTTCCTCATCTGTATATTACCTGGTGAACAGTCTCTCAAAAGCTTTGACCTCTTTTTTTTTTCTGCATTATTGATTTCCCATTATTAAATTGTAAGAATTCTTTATATACTTAAGATCCAAGCCCTCCATTAGCTTTGTGATTTGTGAATAGTTTACTAGTTTTTGACTTGCACTGTTTTTTTGTTTAAAGGAGTTGAATGAAGGTATCCAGAAGAAACCTGGATCTAACTTCCAATTAAAAGATCACTCCAGCCTGTAGTCATTGCTCTGGGAGACAAAGGCAGGAGGGATGGAAGACTTGGTGGAGAAGGGAAAGAGATAAATCAGGAAATCCAGTATTACTGAGTATGGGAATAACTGGTGGTCATTTCAGACACTGTCCACATGGTACCCATGGAACCAGCTATTTTGTAGCTAAATAGCTGATTCTAGATAAATAATATCAGGGTAGTTCTGGAGATGAAGAAATATAACTTAACAGCTTCAGACTTGATGTGCCCACATGGAGGTTTTCATTTCTGTTTTCTTTTGTTTGTTTGCTTTTAAGAAAGAGACTGGCTATGTAGCCCTGGCTGGCCTAGAACTCACTATGTAAACCAGGCTGGCCTTGAACTCACAGAGATCTGCTGACCCCCAGTATGCTGAGAATAAAGGTGCACACCATCATGCTTAGCTTTCTGTGAGTTTTTAATATGCATTTTGACTATACTGGAACTTCATTAGTAAGAATGTTATGACTGTTTTGTATACTTATTAATTCATGTAATTTAAATTTATGAAATGTGTTCCTTGATCAATATGAAGGCATACTGACAAACTGTACTCCACTAAGATGAAGAATTTTTAAGTTAATTTTGTCAGGTATTGACAAACTTGAAAAAAATTATAGCTCAATAACTTCATTAATACACAAGTGAATATAGTACAAGTGCTGTGTGTCCTTTTCATAAAAATAACAAAAAGAACTATTGTCTTTCTAGGATGCTTTCATTAGTCCTGTTTTTGTTTTTGTTTTTGTTTTTTTTAAGGGTTTCTCTGTATTGCTTTGGAACCTGTCCTGGAACTAGCTCTCTAAATCAGGCTTGCCTCAAACTCATAGAGATCCGCCTGCCTCTGCCTACAGAGTGCTGGGATTAAAGGCGTTTCCACCAACGCCCAGCCATTAGTCTTGTAAAATGATAAATGTTTGTATTTCACTTATTATATCTGGTTTATGTGATAATAATTGTAACGAGAGGAAAAAAAGGCAAAGTGGGTACCTTTCTGTGGGCCCTGCCAACCTATGCCACTAAGCAAACAGTTAGTGCAAGAGGGTGCAGGGAGTGGGGGGAGCAAAAGGCCATATTGGAGTGGAGATATGAGAGAGGCAGGCAGGCAGACAGACAGGGGAGGGAGAAGAGGAAGGAGGGAGGCAAGAGAGGGAAGAAGAGGCAAAGGGAGAGCAGGGTGTGCGTAGATGACACTTTTAAGGGCACACACGTCTAGTAACTGATTGTGGAAAGGCACCTGGTGAAAGGTGATGATGTAAACTGCCTTGGTGGCAGAGGCAAGCTGCTGCCACAGCAGAAACTAACAACAATGAAGGGAAAATCACTGTACTGGGGGGGGGTCATTATTCCTGTTTCACTTTGTGACCATTACTAGAACAATTTTGTCATGTACATACGGCATGTTTATAAAGAAGCCACACTCTGGTTATCATGATGCAACAGCATGCTGGTAACTTGAAGTTAACACCCAAGAGATACAGCTGGGCTTGGGTTGGGGCCACAACTGTCAATGTGTGCTGTTTTCAACTAAGCAGCTGGAGAGATTGCACTGCTTAGTGTGAACCTGTGGTGTGGGTATTTATTGGGGGACATGAACTACAGCCTAAAAGGTTTTCTTTTCGAATGGTTTGCTAACTACTCATGACAAATTATCATACTCATGGAAATTTAGTGTTACAAAGACTACATTTTGACATTCTGTCTAAACTTTTCTCATCTTTTCCTTCAACTTTATTATCTTCTGTATAATTTATCTAAATTTCTACCTGCTGCTTTATAAGTTACATTAGGATTGCTTATGTGTGGGCTATGTGGAGGTCCACTAGTGCCATGATGTTATGTGGTAGGTGTGTGAGCTGTACCATGATGGTATATGGAAGTCAGATGAGGACAACCCTATAGATGTGATTCCTTCATTCTGTCTTGATATCAGTTCCCGGCATCGAACTCAGGGTGTCAGGCTTGCATGGCAAGTGATTTACAGCCTGAGTCATCTGCCTGGCCACCCTTAGAAGAGGAGGATTGAGGAGCCAAATTCAACGAAACTCCAGTTTGTTTGTATGATTAATAACTCGGATTATGCAGAACAGTTACACTGGACTGTAAACTTGAAAATACCCTATTTTAGAAGAGATAAAACGTACATGGTGGCTGGTGGGATTGCACTCATGTCTTGCAGGAACTTTATAACTCAGCCCAAGAAACTCCAGGTCTCCATCAGTAAGCACCTGGCTATGGAACAAAAATGGTATTTTTAAAGCAGTTTAGGAAAAGTCATAACAAAACAGACAGTAAGAGCTTAGATTGCTCTTGGGAGAGAAGAAAATGGCTGGAAATTTTTAGCAGCCTTTAAATGTTCATGCTCACACAGCTGAGAAAGCTCTGGGGAGGTGGTAGAGAGTCCGGCCTCTAAGAAGCAGCCGCTGTGGTCTGGGGCCACATTTCTCTTCCTCCCCCCTGGTTTCCTTTTCTCTTCCAGAGCTCTGTTGACCTCTGGCCTCCTCACAAAGAGAAGTCAATGGGAACACCTCAATCAGAAGCCCCTGACTGCAGTCGAGTCCTTGGCTCTTTCCTCCCTATTGATACTTGCAAGAAGGTCATCATTTCTTTCCATCACAGTGAGTGATGGACTCAACAAGGGGTTCATATTGCACACACACCTTCAAACATGATTCATGTTAATGGCATGTCTCTGGGGATTGATGCTAAATAGAAGCTACAACTAAAGCTTAAAAGATGATTTAGCAATCGGAAAGCCCACAGACTCTGGCACACACCGCCTCCGCTGATGGTAAACACCTAAGAATAAATACAACTAAAAGTCATAAAATTGGATAGACGATAAATCTGACAGTTCAAGACCCTTTGGAGCTTGAATCATAAAAAATAAAATTACTTACTCAGGCATTCCTAGGTTTCGCATTTATTTATTTTATTATTTTATTCGTTTTTATTTTTTGCCGCACATCTTTTACAGGGCAGTGAACTGAAGATGGTTTCATATTTCTGACATGTTAGTGTGGGTTACTAAGGTGGTTGCTACAGAAAATAAAATCAAATGGACATATTGAGGAAATACTCCCCTTCTGTCCATAATAGTGGCCATTCCTTGAAGAGAAAGCTTGTAGGGAATTTACTCACCAAAATCAGGCTTGAAGCTTTTATAGTCTTCCCACGACAGCCACAAAAACATAACAAACCATAGAGCGGATATATCCAACTCATTCTTGTTTTTGTCTCCCTGCGGTGCCATTACTTTCCAGGGGGGTTATAATTGGGTTTGTAGAGTGTGTTCTGTAAAGTAAAAATGTTAAAAAGGGGGAAAGAATTGGAATGTTTAGGTGGACTGAAAAGAAACACGTTTAAAGCAGAACAGGCTATTAATGTCAAACCTACCTTTTCCTCGAGTGGAAAATGTTTCCTGAGAGTGGCTTTTCTTAAAGGACCTAAATGTGGGTGATTGTCCATATGTTTTAAATAAACGAAGAAAAGAATAGGCAAAACACATCTTTTTCCTATCGACAGCTTTGTATCTCAAACAATTATGAATTCATAATGCAAACAATAATGCTCAACCACCACTTAGGAGCTGCACCAAGACGGCTATGGCACTTAGTAAGAAGCATTTAGTGAGGAGCAGGATGGGTTTTGGTCAGACCCACTCCTTCAGGGGTGGAGAGCTCGCTCTGAGTAAAGGAAAGTGGATCTGGTGTCAGTTTGCTCCTGCACAATTCAAGAGGGGCTCACAGAGACTGCCTGCACGTCTGTCCTTTTCTCCTTCTTCGGGTTAACATTCGCACTCACCAACTCATCAGCATTGGATATCCACACTGCATTGAAATCCATTCTACGGAAGCCAAGAAATGCTGCAATCTAGGGAGATACTAAAGGTCCCTGGGGAGATTCAGTGGGAGAAGGTGCTTGCTGCCAAGGCTTGTGATCTGAGCTCAATCCTTGGGGCCCACTGACTTCTGCAAGTTGTCCTCTGACTTTACTCTCGTCACAACACACATCCACCCACCTCCACACAAGATAAACAAATGTAATACTTTCTAATTTAAGATAATCTTTCAAGCAATAGTATATCATCAATTTTATCACTTTTATTTCAAAGATAACAACTTCATTTTTAATTTAGATATTATCTAGTAAATGCACCATACCTGTTTCACTTGTATCAAGAGTGAAGCAACCCCTTTGGGGAAAAAATAAATCATAGCCAAGTTGCTGGTTACTTAGTAAGGTGAACCTTACTAAGCATTCCTTAGGCTGTGAAATTCAACCTGGGTAGCGTCTATGAGAACAAAGTTACCCCTTTAGAGAGTATAATACAGGTATTCATACTACACAAAATCAGACATATAGCATACCTGGGATGTTAAAATATCATGGGTATGAAATTATTTAAAAGTATAAAAGATGTTTTTAAAGGAGATACTAATGGCAGGGGAGGGTTGGGAAATATTAGTCTGGGATCCTTGACTAAGAATAATTCATCTGTGCCTATCTATTCCACACAGTGTCCTGACTCTCAGGGGAATGTGACAGCCATACTGTTTACCCTTAAGATCAGTCTTTGACTGATAGGAGATGTGGGGTTCCTAGGCAATGAAAACTATACTTTAAGATAGCTGTGAACTATGGGGCTCTGTGTTTATGTGCTTGCTCCTTCAGCTGGTGCTATAATTCTTCAGTGGATAAAGATAGCAAGAGCTACCTTAATTGTGTGCTTAGCATGTGTCTGATTCTTTGCTAAGTGCATTGGTTACATTACCTCATTAATCCTTAATACCATTCCCACCCCATTTTATAGATGAAAAGGCCGGGGTGAAATTGGTCCAATAACTTGCTAAAGCGCCACTGGGGACTGAAACCCGGGCTCGCTGATATCAAAGCCTGCAATTCTGCTTTGGAGTTATCAGTGTAAGCTTTATTATTTCCTCTGTCTTGGCAAGATGTTCTAATTTTTCCAGAATCAGATTTGTGGGTCAGAGCCTCAAACCCCCCCCCTTTTGTCTTTTGGTGAATTCACAGCTTCTCTGTGTCTCTCAATGTCATATCAGAAACTACCAGGACTTAATTATGCTTCCCAAATTCAAGTGTTGAAACCCTACAGCCAATGTGCTTGCATCGGAATCAGTAAATAACTGAGGATAAACGGAGGTAAAGGGGCAAGCCCTGATCTGATAGGGTTCATCTCACTGCAGTAAGACACCATCATCTTGTTTTGGTGAGGACACACTGAGAACCCAGGAAGGTACACCTCATAAGGAGCCATATAGTCTGACACCTTGATCTTGATCTTGCACTTGCCAGGCTCTTTGAATATAAGAAAATAAATTCCCATTTTTTTAAAACTGCCCAGATTATGATATTGTGCAATAGCAATTTGAGAGCAACACAACATGACACATAGTTTTAAAACTTATAGAACATCAATCTCCTGTGATCATTCTTTTGCTTTCAGTGGTTTCATTCTCAGGTAGGAATGTATTTTTTTCAGCATCATGTTCAGTTATAGTCAAGGTTTGTGTGGTCTCGGTGGAGGTGAATATTCAACTGTCCGATCGTTAGGGGAAGTGCAAGCCCTCTTTTTCTTCTTTCTTCTTCTCCGAGGCTGGGAGACGGGATGCTGTGAGATCTTGAGCTGTGAGTGGAAAGCCATCTAGAGGAGAATAAGGTAGCTTGAGTCCTTGGCGAAGGGGATCCACATTCTACACATGCTCTGTTACAACTACTCAGTTCCAATACTGTGATATGGAAGCTGTCATGAACAGTATGGCGCTGACCGAGTGGCTGCATGTGACTCCACAAACAGGAGATAGACCAGATTGGCACTGGGCTGTGCCCTGACCTGTGTCTTTAGAGTGATGAAACTGTACCTAAATGCTAACTCTGATTCCTGTATTCCCGGGTCTATATCCCATCCACGCACCTCATTCTGATGAGACAGGCTCACAGATATCTTGCTGGCTCTTTACAGTGCTTGTTTCTCTTATAAAAACTAAACTATCCAGTTTTCTTTTTCTATATCTCTAAAGTACCTTCATTCTGTGTTCCCCTTTTTATTTTTTCATATTTAAAAAGCATGGTTTTGATTGTACATTATGTTCCTTAATTTTATAGGTTACTTTTTTTTTTTTTACTGCACATCAAGTATTGTGAGGCCACAGATAGTTAGACATAGATCTGTGTCATCAGACTAACAACCGCCCATTGTGCTTCATGAAGTAAGAAAAACTGCTTTATGATGACAAGAAATACAGTACCACAGAGAAGCAAATGGCAAGGGTTGTGTTCATGGAATCTGAATGAAGACCAAAATACTGTATGTTCACCAGAGTCAACACTTTTGCAATATCCTCCAAAATTATTTAAGCCTAATTACGAATTTCTCAATCCCTATCCCATCCAGGCATGTGAGGTGTAAATGTAACTTTTTAGAACTAACATACACCTTTTTTTTAACAAAACTGTAGCTGACCTTAACCTCCTTTTGAAATAAAGACCAGAAATCTAACAAATAAATGCCCTTTGATTAAAAACTAAAAGGGAGGAGCCTGGATAGTTGGCTCAGAGATTGAGAAGGTTGGTTGTTCCTTAAGAGGACCTGGTTTTGATTCCCAGCAGCCACATGGCAGCTCACAACCATCTGTAACACCAGTTACAGAGGATTTTATGCCCTCTTCTGGCCTCCCTGTGCACAAGTATACTCGTAGTGCACATCTATGCATGCAGAAAAATCACCTGTACATATAAAAAGTAAGACATTTTAAATTAAAAATGCACATACATTTAACAAATATAATTTAACTTGTTTTCCCACTTTCCCCTCTACTATCAAGAACTTTGGAGGTTCCCCGGCATAGCTCTGCTCGCTCTCTCTGGAAGAAACTGTTCTCTCTCTCAGACACCTTTGAATCACAGAGGAGGGATTTTAGAGTCCGATGGCATACTCTCACTGATTTTGCTACTCTAGCCGATTATGTTTTGGAGTCCTTGGTGATCCTCACCAGCTGTGAGTGTCACACTGACACCAGCTAGAAAGGGTCACATATCTGCTGTCACAGGGGCATTTCAGCAGGAGACCTCTCTCTCTTATCTCAGGGAAGAAGGAAGAAGAAACCAGGAGAAGAAAGAAACCAGGAGAATGGAAGGGGAAAGTACAAAATGCAAATGATTATCCATGTATATATCCTACGATCCCCTCCATTTAAGTGTTCCCCAACTCCCTACACTTTCTGTTACTGTTGGAAGTTCTCAAAGTGTGTGTGTGTGTGTGTGTGTTTGTGTCTGTGTGTCTGTGTGTCTGTGTGTCTGTGTGTGTATGTGGTATGTGTGATGTATGTATGTGTGTATGGTATGTGTGGTGTGTGTATGTGTGCGTGTGTCTGTGTGGGTGGTATGTGTGGTGTGTGTGTGTGTATGGTATGCATGGTGTGTGCCTATGTGTGTGTGTGGAATGTGTGTGTATGGTATGTGTGGTGTGTGTGTGGGTGTGTGTGGTGTGTGTGTTGTGTGTGGTGTGTGTGTGTATTGTGTGTGTGTATTGTGTGTGTGTGTGTGTTATTGTGGTGTGTGTGTGTGTGGTGTGTGTGTTTGGTGTGTGTGTGTATCTTTGGTATGTGTGTGTGTCTTTGGTGTGTGTGTGTGGTATGTGTGGTATGTGTGTATATGTGTGTGTCTGTGTGTGTGTGGTGTGTCTATGTGTGTGTGGGTATGAGTGTGTGGTATGTGTGGTGTATGTGTATGTGTGTGTGTGTGTGTGTCTGTGTGCATGTGGTGTGAGCGAGTATGTGTGTGTCTGTTTGTGTGTGTGTGTGTGTATGTGTGTGTGTTGCTGTGGTAAAATAAGTGGGAAAAACAGAGAAAAAATATTTAAAGGAGGAAGGCCCATTTCAGCTTATGGTTTCGCACACTTCAGTCTGTTATTTGGCTGACGGAATTTCTTTAGGCCTTAGCAAGGCAGTAAGGATGCAGAAAGTGTAAGAAGTTTCCTAGGACAAGACATATACTTCACAGACATTCTCTGTCCCCAGTAACCTACCCTCTCCAATTCTACTTCTTCTAACTCCTTCAGATATGAATTCATCAACGGATCGATCCACTGATGAAGTTAGCACAAGGGATCCAATTGCCTGCCTCATGCCATTCCCAGCTGGAGCTTTCAGCACATTAGCCATTTGGAGGACATTTCATATCTAGACCAAAGCATTATGGTCCCAAATTACTTCTATGAATATGAATGTCTTCATATCACCCAGACATTTGAAAATAAATACAAAATTTTAAGACCAAATAATAAGAATTTTCAGCAGTTCGAGTGAAAGAAAATCCTGCCAGAGGCCCACTGGCTTTGAGATCAAAGTTCAGACTTAATAATGTTCTCCACACACCAGGACCAAACATCACTTCCTGTTGTGCCCCCAGGTAACCTCGCCCTAACCCTACAGACTCTTCTCAAGTTCTCTGGATTGTTCTGCTTCTTCACATGGCAAAGTTCTCTCTCCCTTTGCTGGGATCTTCCTCCTCCACTCTGCCCACCAGGGACACTATATCTGGCCCTACAAGATGTCACTCTAACACATCCTCTGATAGTCTTCCCTGACTTGGCCCAAGATGCACTGCCCAGTGCTAGTTGGGACCGCTTCCTCTCTGATCCATGACTCTCCACATGTTCAGCCCCGAGAACTTAGCATGCTGCACCATGCTTCCATGCTTCACTAGACATTCTTTAGTGGTCAACCTTGTTGGTTTCTCACCCTCAACCCCTAAGTTTAATGAATAAAAGGATAGAATAGGAGTGTGTGTGTGTGTGTGTGTGTGTGTGTGTGTGTGTGTGTGTACACAGTATGTTCTGTGTGGCTTTCAGCTTTTAATTAACCTCTAAAGTCAAATTGAAGGTAAAGTCCTGCCTGTTTTCACCCCTTGCTTCTCTATGACTCTGGGCACTGCTATTAGGAAACAAGAGCTCTGGTCTGCTTGCAGCATCCCGGCCCTCTCCTTGAAGCAACAGCACCTCTAATTTATGAACTGCCACTTTGATCCCACTCCTATTTCAGTTCAAATGACTCAACGGTTATTTGAATAGCTCTATAAGGGTCCAAACCTTTTTAAAAAATGATGGCATATCTCATAAAACTACAGTTGATGTTATAAATTCCAGGAATGAGGCTGAGGCTTTTGTGCAATCACATCTGCCTCAGGGCACATTCCAGCCATGGTACCTTATTCTGCATAAGGGGTGGTGGCCTATCTATATACTAATTGCCTGCCTGTGTGGAATGTCCTCCTGTTATGATAAAGGCTCTGACTGCCTTTGTATAAGGCACTTCAAAGTCTTCCTTGAAGAAGTTTTTTGAAATCTTGGCCCATTGAGACTGTCACAGTTTGACATTCTTCTGCATTTGTCATGCTTTCTGAAAGCCATCCTCCAGCCCAGTACTCAGGGTAAGCTGAAATCTCCCCCTCAGATGATAACTCTGCTTAAGGAGAGAAGGGGGTGGGAGGGATAGTGCACTGTCATAAGACAAGGGAAGATGACTCTTTTTGCCCCAGGCATTTTAAATGTGGATGTCTGCCCATGATATCAGAAGGAAAGGATTATTTCCAGCTGAGATGCTTCTCTGGGCAAGACAGTGCCAGGCCCCAAGTAGACAGAGGTTGGTGACTGCATGACAACATCTGGCAGAACCAAGGAGCCTATTGAGGAGACTTTAAGAAAATAAATGTACAGAGGTATAAACAGAATTTAGGGAGGCAAACTGGAATGGCACAGCCTCCTCAGACTACTTACAGTGAGGAGGCCCTAGGCACCTGACATCTCAAGTAGGAAGGAATCAGAGTAGCTATGTAAAGTAGACAATGATAAAAAGGAACATGGACATGGCATGATGTAGTGGCCATCACAAGTAGACAGTGTGGCTCTTCCTGAAGAACGGCTCTTGTGAGCTACAGCTAGGAGAAAGGTTCCTTTAGCTTCCAGAAGCCTGCAGAACCTCTAGTGGCAGCAAGCACGTTATCTCTATGGGCAGTTTTTCAAGAAAGGTTTGGCCTTGGTCATACTTCAAAGAAAAGAAAAATTCCAAAAGTTGTAATTTGCAAGTCAGACACATTAAAGCTCTGAACACATTAATTAGTTCTTAGTCAATACACTGTGCATTTACCCTGAAATTATCACTAAACGGCATCAAAAGAAACATGCTGGGAACTGGGGTCAGCGGTTGATAACTTGGGGAATTAAATTTATTACTCCGTATGCTGCTGTATGACTAAATTTTCTTTCACTGCCTGTCTTAGTCACAGTTTCTATTGCTGGAAAGAGAAACAAGGACCATGGCCCCTCTTTTTTTTTTTTTTTTTCTAGTGAGATTCCTCTTTAAACTTATTTTTTTATTAATAATATAATTTAAAAATTTTACATGTTGATCCCAGTTTCCTCTCACTCCCTCCTTCCCTCCCTCCCTCCCTCTCTCTCTCCCACCTTCCCTCCTTCCCTCCCTCTTACCCTCTTTCCCCTGTGACATGCACCCTGGCCACCCTCCCCTCCCCTCCTCCCCACCCCCATTCCATTTGTAGGGCTATGCTATCCAGGTGGGGTCAGGTAAATCTGTCAAGTCATTTGAAGTAGGAACTAGGACTTCTCTCCTGTCTCTAGGTTAAGGGAGTATCCCTCCATGGGGGATGTGTTCACAAGGTCCTTTTGTGCACCAAAAATAGATCCTGTTTCTACTGTATGAGGTCCCCCAGACTGCTCAGTCCTTCTAGCTGAGACCCATATTCAGGGGGTCTGAGTCAGTCCCATGCTGGATTCCCAGCTATCAGTCGGTGGGGGGGGGGGCATTAGCGCCTCCTTGTTCAGGTCAGTTGTCTTTGTGAGTTTCTGCAACCTGGTCTTGTATCCTCTCTCTGCATGTGGATTCTAGTTCTAGTTCAGTGTTGAGTTATGGGTGTTTGCTTCTGTTTCCAACAGGTACTAGATGAGGGCTCCATGATGGTGGATAAGTTAGTTGTTGATCTCACTATCAGGGAAGGACATTTATGGTAGCCTTTCCATGGTTGCTTGAATTGTTAGTTGGAGTTAGTCTTGTGGGTCTCTAGACCTTTCTTTAGGTTCAGTTTTCTCTTCAAACCAACAATGGCCCCCTCTTTCATATTCTCTCCCTCACCCCCCCTCTCTCTCCTGTCTTCTATTCCTACCCTGACTCAATCTACCTAGTCTCACATGCTTTCCTCTCCTCCCCTTCTCTTTCTCCTAGTTCTCTCTCCATTCATTGCCCCCCCATTTTTCATATGCTCTGGGGGACTTGTCCCTTCCCCCTTTTGTGAAGGACCATATATGAATCTCTTAGAATATACCTTGTATCCCAGTTCCTCTGGTGGTGTGAATTATAGGCTGGTGATCCTTTGTTCTGGGTCTAAAATCCATATATGAACGAGTACATACCCTGTTCCTCTTTTTGTGACTGGGTTACCTCATTCAGTATGGTTTCTTCAGGTTCCATCCACTTGCCTGTGAATTTCAAGATCCCGTTATTTTTTTTCTGCAGAGTAATACTCCATTGTGTAGATGTGCCACATCTTCTTTATCCATTCTTCAGTTGAGGGGCATCCAACTAGGTTGCTTCCAGGTCCTTGCTATTACATAGTTGAGCACATGTCTTTTTTGCATGGATGTGGGTCATTTGGGTATATACCTAAGAGCGGAATTGCTGGGTCCTGTGGTAAACTAATTCCCATTTTCCTAAGGAACTACCATACTGATCTCCAAAATGGCTGTACGAGTTTGTACTCCCACCAGCACCACTCTTATAAAGGAAATATCTAATTGTAGTGGCTCCCTTATAGTTCAGAGGTTCAGTCCATTATCATCATGCTGGGATGCAAGGCAGCATGCAGGCAGACATGGTTCTGGATAATACAACAACTTGACCCAAAGGCAATGGGATGTGAACTGAGGTACTGGGTATAACTTGAGCATATATGAGACTTCAAAACCCATCTCCACAGTGACACGCTTCCTCCAAGAGACCACACCTGCTTTAACAAAGCCACACCTCTTAATAGTGTCACTCCCTTTTGGGATCATTTTCTTTCAAACCACCACACTGTCTCCTCTCAGTCTTTTTTGAATATGTTGTGATCCAATGCTGAGACACAGAATTAAACAGTGAGTCCTGTTATCTGCCGGTAACAGAAACACAAGAATAACTGGTTTGGTCTTCCACAAGAATAACTGGTTATTTAACCAATACAAACCCCTACATAACATTCAAGGGGACCCTCATCTCTAGTGTTCTGAGGAATTGCTACGAAGGAGGATGGTACAAGACTATGGGATATTTATTGTGGGACAGGATGTACTAGAAGCAATGGATAAGAGGCTAACTGGGAATGAGAGATTTTTGAATCAGGAATTTGGAGGTTCCTCAAAATGTTGTCACTTTGGGTAAGCCACTTCATGTGGGAGCCACTGTGGTATGTTGTGTAGTCTTCCTTCAGCATAGAGAGAATCTATTCCCAGCTGCTGGGGGGAAATCCTAGAAGGCTCCCTTAATGGCTATGTCATTCACAAGACATCTCATCTAAAGCTTGCTACTTCATCAAGGGATGTCCCAGTCAATGACTGGCTAGAGAAGAAGCCTGACCCAGCACCAAATCAGATGACTCTTATCAGACATTGTACCTCCAGAGCCCCTCTCCACCAACCTGATGTACATGCAGGTCTCTGTTGGGAATGCATTGCAGGTCTGTACTCAGCATTTTCCTGCTTTCTTCCTGCCCTTTTCACAGGGGAGGTGCCCTGAATTCCACCTCAAGTCTTCTGAGAAATCTGGCTTGTAGTTATATATCTAATTTAATGTCTATGAACCTTGCTTTGCTTCCAGTCGAAGCAAATAAAAACCAACATGGCTTGAGCTCTTTCCAGGATGCTCCTGAATGAATAATAGGACTTTGGATGACTGGACATGGTGGGTTCATGTTGATGTGGAGCAGCACTTCCTGGGGAGATGGCCATGTCACTCAAGTGCTTTCCACCCCACCAGATAGTAAAGAGGTGATCTCTCAGGGGTGACTGGATTGTTTCTAGAAATTCTCAGTATGGCATCCCTAAAACATGATACTCTGTGATCAGGGTGAAAGTCAGTTCCTAAACCAGTTGATATCAGTTCACCCTCTAAAAAGCTTGTTCATTTCAACAGGGCTCTAGAAAGAACCTTTCTAGTATTAATAGCTAAATCTTTTCTCTTTGAAATCCTTGGTACTTTTATTTATTTTATTTATTTTACATATTGATCACAGTTCCCTCTCCCTTCCTTCCTCCCTCCTTCTCTCCCTCCCTCCAATGCCCCTCAACCACCCTCCCATCCCATCCCTCCACACTCCACAGGAGTGTAGTGCCTTCCTGGAGGGGTCAACAAAATCTGTCAAGTCATTTGGAGTAGGGACTAGGCCCTCCCTCCTGCTTCTAGGTTAAGGGATATCCCTCCATGGGGAATGTGCTCCCAAAGTCCTTTTGTGCACAAGTGATACATCCTGGTTCCACTGTCAAAGGTCTCTTAGACTGTCCAGGCCTTCTAATTCTGAGACCCATGTTCAGGGGGTCTGTGTTGGTTCAATGCTGGTTTCCCAGCTATCAGTCTGGGGCCCCATTGGCTCCTCCTTTGTCAGATCAGCTGTCTCGTGTGTCTTATCTTCCCTATCTGCATCTGTATTCTAATTAGGCTCAGAGTTTAGCTGTGGGTGTATGCTTCTGTTTCCATCAGCTACTGGACTAGGGCTCTATGATGGTGGATAAATTAGTCATCAATCTCATCATCAGGGAAAGGCACACATGGTATGTACCCATCAATATATAGATTGTAGACATAGAGCAAAGGATCACCAGCCTATAATTCACACCACTAGAGAAACTAGATTACAAGGAGGAATCTAAGAGGTTCATATAAGGTCCCTCACAGAAGGGGAAAGGAACAAGATCTCCTGAGCATATTGGGGGGGGCAGTGAGTGGAGAGGGAGCTAGGAGAAAGAAAAGGGGGGGAGAGGAAAGCACATGGGACTAGGAAGATTGAGGCAGGGAAGGAATAGAGGAGAGAAGAGAGAAGAGAGAGAGAGAGAGAGAGAGAGAGAGAGAGAGAGAGAGAGAGAGAGAGAGCATAAAAGAGGAAGATATTATAGGTTTGAAGGAAAAACTGAGTCTAGAGAAATGTCCAGAAAGCCTTTATTACAGACATTTCAAGGATAGAAGAATGAATCAAAACTGTCTGGGGAGAGAGATAATTAAGAACAGATGTGTGATGCCTGGTCATATGACTCTAGAACACATTCAGAAAAAAGTTCTAAGACTCAGCGTCCACCTCCACCATCCACTGTTATGCTGATGAGTTTGCATTGCAAAGAGAATAGCAATCCTTGTCAGTTATATACTGATATGCCTGGCACTCTGAACACTAATTTGAGTTAAGTCTCAGGCCACTAGGTACCATGATCTCCCTTTTACATATGTAATTTGAAAACTCAACACATTTCACAAGTTACTCAAGATCACAAACCAACAAAACAAGTTTGGGGTCTTGATTGAGGTTTGTCTTGGGTTTCTCAAGTGAAGCTTTAATTATAATTTTGAGGACTCTACCTCCTTAGGTTGACAGGCCCTTGTACAAAGTTTCTGTCAGGAAACAGTTCTTGGGCTAACACGTGTCAGACAATGGAGGCGGCACCTGTGATGCTGATGTATCGACAGATGAGTCTTTTCCCTCAAATGTCCATTGACAACCGCCAAGTTTTCTACTCTATTAGTAGTTGACCCCAGTAGCCCAAGCTGCAGGGATGCACAAAAATGTTCCTGTCTGTGCACTGTGGGCAGATAGTTTGCTACACTTTGTGTTCTTTTTAGCAGTTCTATTTTCTAGTATACTAGACAGCACTCAGATTCCAAGCAGCTCATCTTAAGTTAGTTCAATCCCCAGGTGCTTTCTACCTCCTCCCATATGCCAGTTAACACCTCCATCAGCAACAGGTTAAATTAGCACTTTCAAATGTATATAGTTCCTTTTAATCTGTTAAATGGGACACAGAACAGCCTCAGGTGACCTCATCTTATGTCGGACCTTCAGCACATGTGTTACCACAACTGTTAAGTACTTGACTGGTTGCTGCTGTCTCTGCTGTCCCTGAACAGCTCCACCCCAATGGCTTTCCCTAGGAGAGCCTGCTCTGGGCTCCCATGGTCCCTGATTTTGAGCCAAAAAGGAAGGATTGCTACAGGACTTTGTCAAAGTTCTCCCAGCTTTTTTCCACACTTTGGTATATTTTTCAAACAGTATGTCTACTTGTATACCAAGTTCTGTCCTTATCAGTTTAGGTTACAGGAACAAAAGTACCACTGACTCATGAACTCCTCATTTATTTCTTGCTGGATGTTGAGAGTCCAAAGTGCCAGCAGATAGGTGTTTTCTGATGGGGTTTCACTTCTTAGTTCTTGATGGCTTTTTCAAGGCCCTCATGTGGTGGGAGATGGGTAGGTCTCTGGGGATCCTGTAATGTGGGCACTGATGCAATTCTTGAGGTCTCCATTTTCATGACCTAATTTCTTCCCCAGAACACCCCTTCTGAATTTACAGTAGGGGATGAGATTGCTACATGAATAAGGTAACACACATACATTTAATCTGTAACAGTAATTTTAATAAGAAAAGCTATGACCCTTTTATGTGGTAACTTCAACTGATGCCATCTCCTTACTCATGCCAACACCAATGTAAAATGCCATTTTAAAGAGAACCCAGATCTGTGACACTGTCTTGTTTACCCTTCCTTTTGCTTCCCTTACTCTCACTCCCCCTGCAGCTCAGATTCACTTAGCGCTGGCTGTGGTGCTTGAGCCAATGGGAATGTCCCCTTACCCCTGTGTTTCCCCCATGTTCTTTTTCCCATGACAGCCCCATTAACTGCTTCAGAAAAGACTCCCCAACCTCCTGGCTATGGAAGTACCTTAGATATTCTGCACTCTCTAGCCCCAGCCGATACATAGCTCTCTGTAGTTCATTCACAAGAGTGAGAAATGTCTAATAGAAGAATGTGTATGCTTGCATTTTTACTATGAATTATTGTTTCTTGTCTTTGAACACAAGCTCAATGGAGGCAGGGACTCTTTGCTGCCCCCTTACCTACCAGACCCCAGCAGAATGAATATAATCAGCCTGGTATTGTGCCAGCTCACATGGTCCTACTCAGTGGGCAGTGGATGAAGTTTAAGAAATGAGTAATTTTCACTAAAAAATGTCAGAGAAGACATGAATGTGGGAAAGGATCTATAAAGAGGAGAAAGCAATGACAAGAGGTAGTAATGAGAAAGGACAAAATGATTGTAAAAATGATTTACTGCAAACATGCATGAAATTGTTGGAGAACATTTAAACAATAAATTTTAACTTACAAATTCAGGAATGGTGTTAGGATTGCAAAGAGAGCCAAGGTTTCCCTTGCCAAGAATGGAGATTCTACAAGAAAGGATTTCATCCTAGATCCATCATTCATATCTCATAAAAGTCTCAACTACTTATTTAATCCTTCTCATATGCTAAGATGTCTGCATATGTATAATGTACGTAACTGTATTTGTTGTGGAGATTAACAAATAAAGTTTAAAACATAAGCGTAGTGCCTAATACATTGTACATATTTAATGAATATTTATCAGTTGAAGTCTATGATAGGAAATGATTTATACATACAAATAGCCATCAATGACTTACCTATTTGTTGTCTGTGTACTAATGAGCAAAATACTGGGGTAGAAGGAAGCAATAAGACCCAGACCACATTGTTAGAAAAGCCTGGGATATGCGCTGCTTACTGGTTCCAGAAACTTCTATCATATGCATATGAATAATATATTTGTGAGATATAGTTAAGACTAAACCATAGTCATGTACTCAATATTATATTTAACCCTTTTCTCATTTAATACTTAAATGCCACTGGATTGCAGCTAAACAGACGAAAAAGTAAGGATGTGGCTTCATAGGGAAGTGTTCCTCCTGCACAGTAACCTTACCTGAGCTTCATGGCACATACCACCTGCACTGTCATGATATGTGTCTCAAACTGTCACATTACAGAAAGAAGGACTTACCAAAGGTTGTCATGGGGTGTTTCTAAGTCTCCCTGACTTGTCTCTATCCTGTAGTCTCTCAGGTGATCATAGTTCATTACCGCCAAGTGACAGTCACTGGCTGTTTTCCACATTTAAAGTCTGTGTGTTGAATTCACACACATAGATGATGGTGATATGCTTGGTTGGACTTTTTAGCATAATCTGGGTCCTTTATGTTCCTAGCAGTGACTTTGATTTGAAACCCACCTTGTCAGTTACCACAGCAAGTTAACACATGCTAGGTATGCTGGAACTGATGGGTTGGCTTCCTCGGCCCCTCAGATTCTAGTCTCTCCTGAAATAGTTGTCTTTACAATGTATGATCTGTCATTATTGCACCTGGGGCTGAAAGGCTATCCCACTAAGTATAAATCCATTCAGACACAAAGGACAATATCTAGATGTGTGATTGCAGCTGTGACAGAAAACTCACACTGGTCCTATTCTCAAGCCTTCCCTCTTTCAGCAAAGCAAAGAGGCTGGATTTTCTATGTAGATTCCCAGAAAGTCCCTCTTCGTCCTTCTGGCTGGAGAGTAGGCCCCAGGATATGTGCAGCATTCTCTGAGTGATCATAAAATTTCAGGGCAGATGTCTTGAAGTAAGTTTTATATTCTCAGTTTAGGGGCTATGTAAGTGTTTCACCAGATGATTATATTCCTAGATTATATTCCTAGCCTCAGCAATGTGTCATAGATCCTTCACTCACTCCATTAACACATCCATTATTTTATTACTTAATAAAATAGCATGGTCGCGGGAAGGATGTGTGTGTGTGTGAGAGAGAGAGAGATAGAGAGCGAGAGAGAAAGAGAGAACTAGAAACTGGGACAGGTAAAAGAGCTTGGGTAGGAAAATGCAATTTACCATGAAGATAAAAAAGAAATGTATAAACATCCCCAATGAGTCTATAAATGGAAAATCAGACTGCCTGCTATGTCCATCCAAATTTCCTTAATCTAATTGTTTCAATTTATTGTTCACTAATTAGGTAAAATTGTTGGCCAGAATAAAGAAATCACCACCCGGTAATTACTTCATTGTAAAATGTAATGAGCATTGGAACCCTGACACACACTGTAAACACCGTGGAACAGTAAATACAACACTGTTTTCCAACAATCCCCCAGCAGTGAATTCTGTTAGTGTATTTCTTCATGAAACATGTTTATGTGATAGTCTTCCAATTTTATGGTGGAAGTTTATCACCATAAGGTGCATTTCATGACAGCCGAATAACTACATTCAGTTAGGCTTGTCACCATGTGCCTTCCCTATCAAGACACATGCTGATTGTATCAAATGCTGTTGACTGTCTTAGTGCTGCAAATAGAAAAGATGATTGCATTGTCCTGTGCAGATATGATGCAATGTTATTCACATGGCAAGAAATTGAAGGTCAAAGTTGCCCACCAGCATTAGAAAGATTGGTTATTGAGAGGCTCTTAATGTAGAGATGACATGCTAATGGGCAAATGGCAGCAGTACCATATATGGATGACCCTTTATGTAAGCAGGTGGATGGAGGTACAAGTACACTGAGTCACTGCCTTTTGTTGGGGGTGGTGTGAGCTGTTAATTTACTTCTTGAAAATAAATCAAAACAATGATTTAATTTTCCATATAAAATATACATATTGACTTAGCTGAGCAAATTAGACTGCAGGACAAAGGATACAAAATTTTTCTCTCCATCCTGTATAGAAACCTTTCTCTTCGAGGTTTTTGGCAAGTGATGAGATTGCCTCCCAGCTTTGTATTCATTTGGGCTTGTGACCCAGCACAGGTGCTATGGACCTTTAGCAGACCTAGCATACATTACAACATGTATCTTTGTTATATTACACATTAATTTCTGTGTGTCAAAATACTAGAGATCTAATTTGAAATTTGTCTGCAGTACATTATCAAAGAGTGGGTAGGACCTGGACCCAACTCTGCTACCAATGGTACAGAGTGTGACACTAGAAAGGAAAATGTCTTAAAATTGTGTTTGAAATCTAATTAAAAAAAAAGACCCATGGCCTTCAAATATAGTCATATTGTTTTGCTTAAAAAAGAAAGGAGTAGAGAAGATAGAGGGAGAGACAGAGGCATAGACAGAGGAGACAGGAGAAAGTAAGGATGGGTATTTACTGGAATGACTTTCAAAGCAAAATACTTTCTGTCCAGCCTTCTACCATATCCACATACTTATAAACTGACTTAAAACATAACACCAACATTTTATTTCAACAATTTATCAGAATAATGAATAATTCATTTAGATGGAGTGACTATCAGTACTTAATTCAATAATAGGTTAAATGGTGACATTAGAAATTCTATTGGCATACAACTATGGCATGGGTACTTCCTATTAGTTTTTCAGGAATAAGAAGCTGGTATAATTAGAAGTCATGCATTGACCATTTAACTATACCACTTTAATAGACATTGGTAATTCTTTTTTTCATAGCCTTTTCTGGCACAGTCCAATGAAGACTGTCCTGGCAAGACTCTACTGACTACAGTCAAAAGGCAAAGTAAGAGACAATTAGCCTATAGTCATAACAGGAGACTCCAGATGAAGGGCCATCCTGAGATAATAGGAGAGCATATTCGGCAGATAAGTCACAGGAACAAATGATGGAGCATTGGCCATTTCATGACAATTGTAAATCCCATCTTTGAAGAGTTCAGAGTGAAATGACAGGCAATCAATTTCAATCCCTGGAAGTATCCAAAATGCAGAGAGAAGAACATCTGACAAGGACAGCTTGGCTGGCAATATTTGCCTCAGTCTGTCTAGATATTAAGACCAGGTACAGGCCTCCATAAAATGATGGAGAGCCCACAGAGCAACAGCAATATAGATGAGTTGGACAATGATAGAGGGGAGCACCTTGGCAGGGAAGCAGAAGGGGGTCCATGATATTGCTTCTGTTCTACAGGCAGGAAGATAAATAACTATGGGAGGAAGAACAGTAGGATTTACCAAGGAAGAATGAGACAGAACAAGCTTCATCCCCACAGGGATTTAGAGTTCAGGGAAGTATCCTCTCTTCCATATCTGATACAGTGGACAGATGAACACATGAAAATCCATGGCACACAACCTTACCCATCCAACCACATGTATCAATCAGCCATCATGAATCAAACCAACACAAAAGTGGTAAAGATGCATAGATGCCACCTGATTAAGATATTTAGGTATCGTAGGCATTTTGATGGAAGATAATTTGGCTTTATATGTAATTTACAGTGATCATGAGCTGGGTTGTACATCCCAATTGTTTATGAATCTGAAGTGTTTACTCTAAGGCATAATTTAGGAATTATCTTTTGTTGATTAATGCTATTGGGGTAGCTGCATTTCTGCAAGTTAAGAAATGAATGCAAATTGTAATTTGTAGGGAATACTCTTCTAAATACTTGCTGCAAAATAAATCTACAGTTAATAGGGTCATAGTTCCTAAAGCTTCAATTAAGAAGTATAATTTAACTGTTTTATGGGAAATACTACTCTATCTTAAAAAAAAACAGTTTAGCAGAGTCTAATGTAAAAACAATGCTCACTAGCTAAATACTTCAAGTGATAGTTGTTGAAAATGTAGGCAGATACATTTAAATCAGTGCTGCCCACAATACATTATTTGGTAAATGGAAGCAGTGCTGTGTGTGTGTGTGTGTGTGTGTGCTATAAAGCTTTGGTTTTTATAACTATAGAGTTTGAGAAGTCTCTGAGGACCCAGGAGGTAAGGACTCAATGATGTAGTTCTCTACGCTGAAGGTAGATAATCCTGAGTCCTAGGGAAAGAACTGATGTCCTAAGGTGGCAGGAGAAAAAGCAGCTTCCACATATTGTTCTCTGACCTTGTAGTGGTTTGAAAAAAAAAAAAATGGCCCCCAAAGGGAGTGGCACTGTTAGGAGGTGTGCAGTGCCACTTGTTGAAGTAGGTGCAGTCTTGGTGGAGGAAATGTGTCACCTTGAGGACAGATTTTAAAGTCTCTCTTCTCAGCTTTCACTCAGTGTGACTGTCAGTCAACTTCCTGTTGCCCATTAAGATGTAGCTCTTTCAGCTCTAGCACCATGTCTTCCTGTGCAATGCCTGCTCCCACTCATGATGATAATGGACTGAACCACTAAAACTGTAAGCAAGATGCTCCAATTAAATGTTAAATGTTTTCTTTTAACAGTTGCCATGGTCATGGTGTCTCTTCACATTAAAAAAAAAATAAACAAAAACAAAAAAATCCCTAAATGAAACACCCCCCCCACACACACACACAAACACACACACTAAAAAGGAATAGATGTCACAACTCAAAGGCATTTTACCTTACTCCCAGTAGGGTCCAACTTTTTGTTCTTCTCAGGCCCGAGCTTATTAAATAGGGCCTATTCACATCAAAAGGGCAAACTGCTTTGTTCAGTCCTTTTATGCAAATGTTAATCTCATGCAGAGATACCCAGAATAATGCTTCACAAAGTGTCTTGGCACTCTGTGGCCCAGTCAAAATGACACATAAGATTAACAGACATGTTCATGTTCAGCAACTAGGTTTTGTATAAACTGAGGTGTGGTTGAGGAGAAAGTTTTTATTGTGCATATGAAAGAGAGTAAGCCAGAGGCATCTAGAAGAGTCCAGAGCATAGAGAGGAAGTAGTAGATTGAATATGGCCAGCAGACTAGGAAAGCAAGAGAGGCAGGGAAAGATACAGCCAAGAGAAAAGGTCAAGAATGATGGGGCCAAGAGAAGAACACAAAAGAGAGCCAAGAAAGTGAATAGCCCAAATGGCAGGGTCTTATGGGAATGAGAAGCTAGGGCAGGGAAACCCATGAGCTGGAGAAGTTTAGGATAAGGGGCTAAGTGAGAAATGCTGAGAAGAGTCAGCATAGTTGTGATACTGAGAGATATGGAGGTCAGCAAATGTACTCAGACTGTCATACTGCCAGATCCCAAAAAATGACACTTCTTCATCTTGCCAGTGAATGCTCTGCTTCTTACTTTCCTTCCCAGAGTTCCTATCTCTGTACAGAAGTCCTCCCTATCCTCTCTTGCCTAGCTGTTGGCCATTTAATTCATTATTAAGAAGGTGTGTTAGAAAAATGAGGTAAAACAGAGATGCATCTTCCCAGTGTACAATAAAACTTATCTCATAACAAGCATACCCTTTGGTATGCTAATAGACATAACACACAGAGAGAGAGCCATTTGTTCCTTCTGACAGTGATAGAGAATGGCTCCTTTGGTAGAGGGAAACAGGTGCCAGGATTTGGGGGAGTTGCATTTCCTTTGAACTCCACATTCTATCCATTTGTTGATGATGAAGGGGAATAGCATCTCTTCTGTAACTGCTACTTAGCTGAAGTTCTGCCACTATTTTCAGGGCCCAGGAGGGCAGGAAGGCTGGTCAAAGGCCTGGAGGGGTGAGAGGAGGCGAGGCTGGAAGGCGTCTCTTTCCATTGCTGCCCAGGTTCTGTAAGAGTACCTGAGACCAGTCCAATGTAGGCCACAGTGGATCAGCCTGCAGTGCTGGTTCGAGGCAGAGGCTCTGGCCTGTAGGAAATTCATCAGAAGTACCCAGTTCACACCAGCCTTCAACAAGTCCACACTCACTAGTTCCACCAAGGGTTTGTGCTCTTGGAGCAGTTTGAAGCCTGCAGTTTACTGGAAATCCGCTGAGACAGATATGGACTAGGGACAGAGGTTAAGCTAAGGAGCTTAGGAGAAAACCTTTATCTTGGGTGTACATTTGACACCTCCAGGTCCTGGGAGCTGGGGGAAGGGGAGGAATTGCAAGGCCAGGGGAAGGAGAAAGAGGGAAATTCCCACCTTCATGGGTAGGCAGTAGGGAGAAAGCTGAAGCTATTGACTGGGACACTGGAGTCCATTTGACCTGTGAAAGGTGGATCCAAGTCATGACTGCCTGAAGTGTATATGAAATTGTTACATTTGTAAAATGGGATATAAGTTTAGAATATTTTAGCATTGACACTGTTTGTAATCTGCACTGAAATCCCCATTGTAGAAAAGTATGGTGATATAGTATATATGATTTATTAATGCTTGCCTGAGGGTACAGAAAGCAAAGCTAGCCACAAGCCATAGAGCCAGACAATGGTGATACACACCTTTAATCCCAGGACTCAAAAAACAAGCAGATTGATCTTTGTTAGTTCAAGGCTACTCTGAGCTACATGAAGTTGATCCAGTCCTAAAGAGAAACAGCTTACACAAAGGTACTCTCCCCACTTGGGATTATATGCCTTTAACCCCAGGATTTGAGAGGTATAAAAGAAAGATTTGAGAGGTATAAAAGGAAGAGGCAGCAGACTGGGATTACAGTCTGAGGTTTGGTGGAAAGATTTAGTCTCCAGCCACAGAGGAGATGCAGCAGTCTAGGATTGCAATCTGAGGATTCATGGAGCTAGCAGGATCGCTGTTGTAGCTTGAGGTAAAGGTAAGAACTAGTTGCCAGCTGCTTTGCTTTTCTGATCTTCAGCTTAAAGCTTGAATCCTGCTATCAGTCCATGGGTTTTTATTTTTGTTACAGAAAAGCAGTTAACAAGTGTCTGTAAATAGCTAGAGTAGACGCACGCCTTTGAATCAGAGCAAAAGCTGTGGTTTGGGGTTTGAAGCATAACCTCTCCTCTGTCCAGAGAGCTGTGTAGATGGATAGATAGATAGATAGATAGATAGATAGTAGATAGATAGATAGATAGATAGATAGATAGATAGATAGATAGATAGATAGAGGAGTGGCATCACCACAGTGAGAAGTCCTTTCGAGTCTTTACTTAGGAAACAACCAAAAGAAATTGAACTGTGACTGTGATAATAATCAGTGATTTACCAGGTCAAGGCTAATAGTTCATTAGAGCTCCACTGATTATTGTTAAAACTCTGAACTTTTGAAGTCTCAATATAACAATAGCATAGCAAGAGGGAAAGATGAAACATTTCTCATTTTTCACATACCTTAAATCACGTCCTCAGACCTTTATAACTTGCTTTTATATGCCATAAATCACTTTCTTAGATTCTCAGAACTTAAGCTTTTACATGGTCAGACCTTTACAACTTACATTAGATACCTTAAATTACTTTATTAGGCACTGACAATTTACATAAACGTCAAACCATTTCTTTTTCCATCCAGTCATTTACCATGAGACACAGTGGGTGATTAAGAGAGCAGTCACTGCAAAGCAAATTCCTTTAAATAAAGTAATAGTTAAAAGTTACATTGAGCAGGGCAGTGGTGGCGTATGACTTTAATCCCAGAACTTGGGAGGCAGAGGCAAGTGGGTATCTGTGAGTTTGAGACCAGCCTGATCTACAACAGCTGGTTCCAGGACAGCCTCCAAAGCCACAGAGAAACCCTGTCTCAAAAAAACAAAACAAAGCAACAAACAAAAACAAAAATAAAAAAAACCCTTACATCCTTACATTGGAACCTGTTTTATGAGTTTATCTGTTTCCATGTGAATTCTGCATTTCTCAGAAGAATTAGCACAACAACAATAAATGACCTGATTTTTACATATGAAATGGGCTAACTGGGCAGCTGCAGCCCTGTGAGGCAGGGGGAGCTGTTCTTGCTGTTGTTAAACTGATAAAGCTACAACTACCTATCAACACCATTGCAGATCTGAGAAGGGTAAATTAACTTAGAGCAGGAAGTATATTCCAAATGGCCTCTGTATCAAAAGCGACACCCACAACCTGAATGGTTATCCCGGGTTCATTTATGGTCTTGGGGTGCTTTGTTGGGGACAGAAGTTGTCAGGCTTCAGCTGTCTCAGGACAGCATTAAGTCCTGGGCTGCCACATAGGGCAGCATTGGCCTTCAGCTGCCACATCCAAAGATTCAAGAGGCTTTCCTGGAGATAAGGAACTTGGGAAGATGACTTGGCTTGGTCAGGCAGAGTAGGGAAGGCACTTCAGCAGCGTTCACAATTTGGGTAGGGCCTTGGCAAGGCATGGGCAGTTCTTTGCCCAGTAGACATCTTTGTCACATTTGAAGCAAGCAAGCTTCTAATGAAGTTCATTTTTGTCTGTCACTGGAATCTTTTAAATTAAATACTTGAAATGCCATATTCAGGAGCTCTCTGGGGAGTTTTGAGGGCCATAATCTATTAAGTATACCTGATTTTAAACAAATTTTACTTATTTTTAGTTACTTGCTTCAGGCTTTACCTTGAGAACATACACAGAAATCTAAATAAAGCTTGTCCCTGTAAACGAGTTACATTTTTACTTAGCATGACTACACACCTAGCACTGAGCACATTAAAGAATTTGATCATTTATAAGGTGACTAATTATTAATTTCTATATCTTTTATTCAACCGTTTCCAAGTATAAGATTAGGCATTTATAGTTTCATCCCTGTTAAGTTTGAGCCTTAAAAATCTGAATTGAAAATACTTTAGCATCAAAACAAAATTTTAAACAATAAATACAGTCCACATAGAGACTGAGAACTTTTATAGGACCATCCATAGAGGGACTGAAGACTTTATTTTTCTGATTCTTTTATTGTGCACCCATGTAGAATATCACAGTTTCTTGTATGGCTCAGTTTATCCAAATAGCTTAAGCTTAGCAGCATTAGCAAAGACAAAGAGGATAGATACTTGTGTCAGTTTCTGTTAATCTAACTAGACATTGGAATTTATAAACTTTATTTATCAAATGTACTTTGTTCATCAAATATATGTGGTTTATTATATAAAATTTTCACCCTCAGAATAAAAAATACATTAAGATCCAAAATATCTTGGAGACCTTAAAAGGAGATACAATGATAATCAGAGAGCTCAGTAAAACTAAGAAGTTTTATAGATGTTGCCTTACATGGTTTATACCACATGCTCATCTTAATCAATGAAGTAGTCAGAGTTTGGTATGGGAGAGAGAGGTTTTTTTAGAAGACTGACATAGGAAATCACCAGCCCAGTTACCATGAGCCACAAGCTAAACTGACAGAAGTAACACTTGGATTCCTGTATCTCCCTGTCTTTGAACATGACTACACTTCTGAAGTGTTCAAACTATAAAAGTATTGGCTGAGTCTGGTTCCCTGCTCTGAAATTAAAACATTTTTGGGGAATATTATAATCCTTTTTTTTAACCACCCATTATCTTTCTTATTTTTTCTCTTATTAAGTTTTAGATCTCCTATTGGAAAAACCTGTCCTTGAACATTACATAGTAAATGATAGCCTTGAATTTTTGATCCTCCTGTTCTATCTCCCAAGTGTGCCAAAAGTAGGGAATGTTTTCTATTAATTGCTCATTTGTTCATTAAACAAATGATACTTAACACTTCTGTGCACAAAACACTTCACAAGAAAAGAAGATACTGGCTTTGCCATTACCACTGTAACTGGAAGAGGTATTCACAAATGAAATACCATCACCGACAGGGACCATGAAGTAAAGAGAATAGAGAGATAACAGACTTTACAAATGCATTTATCTAACTAAGATACCAGAAAAACAAAACAAAACAGTGTTTTGGGGGAGATTCTCATACAAGGTTGGGAAATTTCATCTTTAGGCAAATGAAACTGAGCTCCTGAAATGAGAGAGAACTCTTAAGCACCCACGGGCCAGCATGGCCAGAACTCCAGTGTTCAGAGGTAAGTGGAGATGCAGTAGGAGTTGGATCATCATTCCTAATGAAGATCTGCCGAGTGTATAGGGGGTTCTTACACAGTCAAAGCCTTGAAGGATTTTTGCATTCTAAGTTTTGTTTCCCTAGTAGGGAGGCAATTTTACTAAATCAATCAATTTACAGAAGACTTCTGAGACTTAGGAAAGCCAAGCAAGATGGCCAAACCCACACTTCAGGAGTCATACACCAGAACCTAATACACCCAGCTGTACCTCACTCTTCCTGATATTCTTGCTCGCATCACAGAAGGAAGCTGAATGTTACATTATCAGGAATGCCTCCTCTGCTCCTTAACTTAGGCCTGGTATGGCAAATCCCATTGGCCTGAGGTGTAGGCAGCCTTGATTCAGAGGCCTACGGTTCCCCCTAGAGAAGCTTGAGCAAGACATTCAATTTTCCCAGACCACTAAGATTCATAATTTTTAATTAAGAAAAGGATAATGATGCCTCTCTCGGGAGAGAAACATGAGGACCCTTCACTGAGGGATCTAGAATATAGTTATGACTCACTGATGGAATGTAGATGCAATGTTTACCACAGACTTTTATCATGAAGTGGTAGGAAGTCTCAGGACAGTATCAAGGACACTGACATTGAGCTGTCTGAGGATTAACTCACTCATTAGCAAGGTCTACTGCAGGCCTCCCAATCCTTGAAAGTCACACAGACACCAGCCAGCAAGCCTGTGATAAGGGGAGTCTTCCCACCTACCCACCTAGAGGAGTGTCCATCTCAGCCTTCAAGATAATGTTGGCATCCCAACTCTTCCCATGTTCTCCATTTGCCTGTGTGCCTTGCTTCTTGTTCTCTGTCTCCTTACTTTGAATAGGAAAGCCTGCTTGGCTTGCCATTGGAAAAAGCAAACTGCAGGACTGTCCTATTTTAGGAACTGCCAACAAGATGGAAAAATACCAGCAAGCAGATGAAGCAGTTAATGGTCCCTTGGTTTCATTTCTGAGGTGGAGCTTGGTCTATGGAACAGTATGGTCAGTTGTAACTGTGTGAATGCTGTCTGTGGAAGTCATCATAGTGTGAAGGCAACAAGCTGGCATCTCTGTTCAAACTCTATCCTTCTGCCTACAAACTGTGTGACCACAGCTGTTTTGTTTATCAAATAGGACATTCACCCCTTCCTGGGTCTTACAAGGAGCTGGTTGGGCCATGTATGGGGACACCCTGGTGCAGATGCTCTTACGGTCACTTGTACCTCTCATTTTCAGTGGTCCTGAGTGCTGTGACACTCCTCACCCCAGAAGAAAAAAAATAATGAAAAACGAAGGCCCCATTGTCAGTATACTTGCCCACTCAACAGGAGGCGGGCAGTTTAACTAATGAAGAGCTTCCTTTCCAGCCTGCTGGAAACAGGCAGCCAGTCACATTGGCCCACCTATCAGCAACCAGCCATTGGCAGCATAAGTCATCAACAGTTATGATCATCACTGTCCTCAGAGAGAGAGGGGGGAAAAACTTAGTTTCTCTATAATAAATTCATATTATGCTAACAATATTAGAGGAGAATAGAAAATTGATATTTTGGTAGGTCACTGATTGGTACTTAGATAATAGTCAATGAAGTCTTGAGGTTAACCCTAGTGTGAGTCAATCAATATTTGCATTTTAATTGTTTGTTATTTTACTATTCCTCTTTTCATTCTGGCCAGGGTTGCCACTCCAGCTGATTTCCATCTTTCCATTAAGCCCTCCCCAGCAGTAGCATTTCTGATGGTCACATGACACCAGTGGGCCTCAGGCATTTCAGATTCAAGAGACCACAGGGTGAGAAATGTCTCAGTGTGGACTCTCCTGGGCCTCAGAAAATGGAGGCAACCTTGTGGCACAGCAAGATAGTACAGAGGTTCCTCATCTTGTGTTTGTGCTGAGGCCATTCCAGGTTTGACTGGAATTGATTTCCTTGATGAAGAATCCCATGGAAAATGACCTAACTATTCTATGAACCAAAGGTCAGGATGTCCTTGCTAACTCATCTTAGCTTTCATTAAAACTGCCCATTTGTGTGGAACAGCTCCTGACAACTGCTAATTTTAGCTTCTTGGTGAACTGCTTGGTTCAAAAGTCCTACTTCTGCAAAGATGCCAGCCTGCAGCTGTCAAACAAGATGGCAGGTTGTGGTTTCTATGTTTAAAAACCCCATGTTCTGCATACTCGGCCACACCCAGGTCTCTGAATACCTGGATACCTGATTGTGGTATTAAAGACTTTCAATTGACTATAAATTGTGGCTGAAGGGTCATCTCTGATGGGCTACCTGTGAACAACCTGACATGGCCTTCCCTATGTTTCCCGGGGTCTATTATGCATAAGATGCTCTCATATAACCCAATGTGTGGATTAAACCCCAAAGCGCCAATCCAGCTTCCTGGTATCTGCACTCCATTGTCATTGTTGTTTTGGTGAAACTCTATTACTGAAAGCCTTGTTCTGAGAAACTTGGGTAATGATGCCTACAGTGATTCCCTCCTTGCTTAGTTGGGCTGTCTTACATGGGAGTGTTTGAAAAGCTGTCAATGGTTCAGCAAGAGTTTATTATCAGTCTGCTCTCTTAGTCCCCCTCAATATTAACAGAGAAAACTTATCTATTTCCTTCGTCATTTAAAACCCCAGCATGGCGGGAGAGAAACAAGACAAGATGTCATACCCTAAATGGACACTTGGTGCCATACAGGCTCATGGAGAACAGAGTTCAGAATGCCCTGTTTCAGCCATAGAGACTGTTGTCATGTGACTCGGCATTATGAAACATGGTAAAAAAAAATCCATTGACTATCAACTACATTGCAATGTCTGTTTGTGCGGGATGGCTTCCTATTCGAGAATAAGATCACCAATTGCTTTTCTTACTGAATACAACCAAGAGGGTTAAAACTGTTATCTAATGGGTTAGTTGTGATTATTACGGAATTCCTCTGTTAAAAGAACCAAGAAAACACACTCATGAAGATTCTACCTCTATTTGCTCTCTCACTCATTCATTCAGCAAATATTTACTAGGCATCTCCAAGAGTCAGATACTTGAGGCAGGTTCTAGGGCTGTAACTATAAACAAAGCCAAAATTGAGATATGCATTCATTCAAACCATGATAGGCCATTTAAACTATGAAGACACCTATTGCTTGCATATGAGAAGAACTTTTAGTCACCTGTAGCTCTCACATAACCAGCAAAGAATTGTTGGATCTGGATGCTATCTGAGGTAGAAGTAAAATGACACAGATGCAGGTAGGAAGTGCTGTGTTCCAGGGTTCACCTCAGACTTGCTATGAAGCTGATCTATTCCTCTCTCCTTGGAGTTTCCACTTCATCCCCTTAATGAGGCCCCTCTCCTGGTACAATGAAGGCCCCTCTCCTGCTTATATATGAAGCCAAGTTCTGGGGACCTGTAATTCATCTTCCAATCAGCAATATTTTAATATTTTGTTTGATCAAAATAGGGCTGTTGGCTGTTGCACATTATGTGTTGTTCTTATTCTCTTTTATATATGAATTTTGAATGAAAAACAGAAATAAGGAAGCTAAGGACATGATTGCTCCTAGGTATGGTGCAGGAGAAAGTTTATTGTAAATAAAAGAGAGAGCAGGTCCAGAGTGATCATGACCAGACTGAGTGAGGAGAGGGGGGGTTGAGAAGGGAGTGTAACTGTAGTTTTTTGTTCAGCCAGGTCCTACTGCTGCTTCAGCAAAAACAAAAAAAAAAACAACAACAAAAAGAACCAACAACAAAACAAAAAACCACATAGCTACATTGATTATAAAACTGTTGGCCAACGACTAGGGTTTCATATTGGCTGGCTCTGTCTTAATTATTAACCTATTTCTATAAATCTATATATTTTCATGTGGTCTTATCTTACCGGAGAAGCGCCGAAAGAATCAGTTACTCCTTTGCCAGCTACATGGAGTCCCTGTCCCTGCCTACCTCTCCCAGAATTTTCCTAGTCTCATAGTTACACCTACCTTCCTGCCTCTATTGGCCAAACAGTGTTTTATTCATCAGCCAAAAAGAGAAACATACAGAAGGACATCCCCCATTATACCTGTCAAGCTCCAGCCTCTGTTTTCCATCTCCAGGAGGATTCTAGATCCATAACCAATGTCTTTCAGGGAATTCTTGAGTGTATTAGAAATTAAAGCATTGTTCTCACCTGCTGTACACAAGACCCATCTAGGGAACCCTGGAAACACTAATTCCCCAAACATCACCTCTGGCTAATTATAGGCTGGAAGAGGGAATCAACATTGTTTAAAATCTCTCTAGGTGATGCTAACCCAGCAGCTGCAAATGCTTTGGAGCTCTTACTAATCAAGGTGCCTGAATGACCTTTTGTGGTTTGAGCTCAGGGAGAATTCTTTCCTTCCATGGAACTTAGACAAGGACACTCCAAGATTGCCTTAAGGACTGGCCCCAAGGTCACACAAGCAACATGCAGGGAAAGGTCCTGTGCTTGCCTTATTGCTCTGTATGCTCCACCTCAAACTTTACATTAAGTTTGTACATAGCTGGCGTCTTAGGGTTGATGAGAAGAGACACCATGACCACAGCAACAACTCTTATAGGTAAAACAAGATAAGGACCTTGCTTATAGTTTCAGAGGTTCAGTCCATTACCATCACGACTGGGAACATGGTGGCATGCAGGCAGACATGGTGCTGGAGTAGTAGCTGAGAGTCCTATGTCTTACAGATAACAGGAAGTCAACTGACACACTGGGCTTTATCCCGATCATAGGAAATCTCAAAGACTGCTCCCACAGTAACACACATTGTCTAACAAGGCCAAATGCAGTCCAATAAAGCCATACCTCCTAATAGTGCCACTTCCTATGAGATTATAGGGGCCAATTACATTCAAACTACCACAGCTGCTAAATCCTCATACCAGTCCAGCTTGCTCCTGTTCTGAGGCTGGACTTACTCAAGAGGCAATCAGGACTGATTTCTGGCCTCTCACCTGAGCTGTACCTTTGGCTTTCCTTATTCTGCAAAATGGGGCTGCTTCTGGAAGAAATTTTTTCTGTTCCTTTGCTTGTGTTCCCTGTTGATCCATAAGTAGCATCTGCCTCTAGGAGAAACACTGCTAATATTTCATTTTCCACCTTGTTGGTATGATTTCAAGCTCCATCAAGACACCTCACAGGCCAGCAACGTATCCACATCTTCACGCCAGGCCTCACACCCTGTTCAGCTTCCCTGCTGGATTTGCAGGGAAGATTCCCCTGTGCTGTCTGCTTTGCCTTCTGGAGATCAGTGCAGTGGGAGCATGCGTTACTGTGCCCAGGTATGAATGCTGTCATGGGAGAGCTAGGAGGCAGCCTCTGGCACCCGGGTTATCTACCCATTCCATTTAAATGAAGTTCCCAATAGAATAGGAATTAACTGGGTCTTGTTTCTCATAGTGGCACGTGACTGTGATTCCAGCATTTGGGAAGCTGTGGCAGGAGGCTTTCAAGTTCAAAACCAGGGTTGTCTACTTAGCAAGACTGTACCCAAAAGTGGAGGAAAATAAAGAGAAGGAGGAAGAAGAGAAAGAGGAAGCAGGAGCCACCCCTCACCATCCCTGTTGCCACTAAGCCAAAACAAAAACTCCAAAGTCCATTGAGCCTTTAATGTATTTTATTGGCTCTAAGATATATATTAAATTATAAGCATAAGACACTGGCACAAAGGGGTTAGGTGAGGTTGAAATCATGGAAGATAAGAATGAGTAGGGCACCCACTGACACCTGAGGTGACATTCTAGTTTTCCTGTTCAATGGAGTCAATTATTATGTTGACTTTTTGACCTTTGGCTCCTACAATTGCTTCTCTCACCGCTTTGACCTGTGGCAGGAAAACACATGATTGCTAGTCCACTTACTCCATGACACAGGGAGGTTATGAATTGCTCCCCAACTCTTGCTTTCATGTATTCGTATGCCATCACCAATTCCCCAAGAGGTTCCTTTGCTTCAGCCTGTAATCCTAGAGTCAGAAAATATCTTAGCAACAGAGGGGAACTACCAGCTGACCTGGACTGACACAACCAAGCAGATATGTCTAGGGGTGTTCTGCTTGTCTGAGGCCAGCAAAGAATAGGCTTCCTGAGCTGCTGGACATTGTGGGGGAAGTCTGGTGCTGTAGGATGAGAGCATATCTGACCATATGGCCACACCCACCCCACTCCACGTTTCCTACCTGCTCCTGAAGAACAATGGGCCTGAAACTGAATGGGTACTGGTTATAGAAGGGAAGAAAGCTATTGGTCAAGCAACAGGATGTGGGAAGAAGAGAAACAGACAGAACAAAAAAGAAAAGTAAAGCCTTCCTCTGCTTGTCTGAGAGCATGGTGGCAAGTGTGGTCTATGCCAACAGAGTATAGGCAGGGTGGTAGTAAAGAAACAGGTCGGTCACACAGGGGTCTCCCCTCCAGAAAATAGCTTTGGAGTGCTGCTTCCCAGTGTGGAGGGTAATGAGTATTACTGTTGATCCAATTTGCTTTTTCTCCAGTGTAGAACCCAGCCTGTGCTGTCAGCCTGTGGATTTATTGATACTGCAGGGAGTTTGCAGAAATACAGACATTGTTATGGCTTTTGGGTCCTTTGTTTGAAAAGAAATATTTGAATTGTCCTATTTGACAAAAAAAGAAAAAAGCAAAGAACAGAAAGTAGGCTTGACAGTCAGAATGCCTATTTCTTATACTGAAAGCAGGGAAATTGGAAGATAAAAGCGAAAATAGAATGTTCTTTTATTCTATGGGGGTTTTTTCAATTAATTACATAAAACTGAAATGATTTTTGTAAGAAAAATATTATGTGCTAAACTAAAAGACACACTACTAATATTGGAGTAATCTTGGTTATTAAAGGGGTAGCATTGCCCCTTTAATATCAGCAGAGAAACTGGCCAAAGAAATGGCAAATTATGGTGTGTGTGTGTGTGTGTGTGTGTGTGTGTGTGTGTGTGTGTTCTTAACACTAATGCTGCAGAACAGTTTGGATCAGGCTCCATCACTAAACACACCTAATACTGTTTTCTAAATTTTCAACAACTATTCAAATAGAAGCCAGAGAAGAAAAATTGCTTCTCACCCGAAAGCCTTAAAACACACAAAAAGGCACCATATTGCCACTTTAGGGACACATTTGTTCCCTGCTGTTGCTATTTTATATGTCATTTCAGTCCTGCAGTTAGCTATAAAGCAAATCTTTTCTTTTTCCAGAGAGGAATAAGAGCTGCCTGAAGGGAAACAAGAATGAGAAGCATCCTTAAGATGACTGATTTACAATTGGCAAGGAGATCCAATATGAAAATTGTAGCTCTCCATTTTAAAGGTGGGGGCCTTGGTTCTTATTCTAAAAACATCCCCCGAGGGCCCCCTATTGGCCAAGCAGAGAGGCTGTCATGAAGGGGCTGCTTGGCTTTCATAAACTGTTGGGGGGAGTGCGTGGGAGTGGGCGTGATGACAGCAGAGAGGGGATCTCAGGAGGGCTAGGTAGACCTTAGCCATGTGGGCCACAACTCACTGTGCACAAGAGCTGGTCTAGCCCAATGTAACTTAGGAATTCAGCTATGTGGAACTGTGATCCCTATTCTGACAATAACATATAGGTCTCCCCTCCCCCCAGCAATTTTCCTGTGTTTGACATCAACTTATTATTTGCAGTAAGGACAATAACACCCACTGAAGAGGAATAGTGTGGAAACTTATTAACATTGCCAAAGGATACAGGAGAGCATCTGACCATCAGTGGGAGGCTGAAGACAAGTCGAAGACTGCCTGTCAACAATGCATATGTAGCTCATGTATATTTCTCAAGAGATTCACCAGTCTATTCAGAAGACATGCCCCTGGGTTTTGGATAAGTGGAAAAAAAATCTCCTATTTATCTGTCAAAGAAGAAGGGGAAAATTTACCTAGCTGGGTATATTGACAGGCCTTGGAGATCCATTTATCTTCACCTGGGAGCATTGTCTTTCTCAGGCTGTCCTCCCCACAAAGCATGTCACAGCTGGTCTGTTCACTCAGAGCATGCAAGGATTCAGGTTTCTAGGCATTGTGGTTCCTTTCATCCAACTTCTTTGCATTGTTTCCTCAGAGTGAGCATCAGCTTCCATGGGTAAGGAGGTTGAAGAAGCCCAAATACAAAAGGATCAGCTTGTTAGCACATAACTGAGCCACTTAGAGATGAACCTTAGAGATAACAAAGCGTTCACGGATTCAGATATACAGGCTAACTTGCAGACATTGGCATGAGGCAAGTCTAGCGCTGATCTATTAAAGAGTCTGCCTCCAAGCTCTGTCCTGTTGGAGACGCTGGCCAGAGGATATTCTGAGTCCTCTCTGAAAAGTCTATTGATAAAACCTTCCATCCTGTAATTCAGCAAACATTCACCAAGCAGGTATCTGACAGATCCAAGATTCCTCAGGAAGTCCTAGAGACTATAATCCAGGTAAGGATAGTCTCATAAAATATCCATATAGCCTTAATGGGGTCAAGTAATTTATGTAGTAAAAATTAGAATGGAGCATATACAAAGTGTTGTGAAGTCCCTGGCTAAGGAAGAAACCAACAAGATGTTGAAGGGAAAAGGATGGCTAGTATAGGAAGGGACATTTGATCATCTCCAACAGCCATGCCAAAGCATCAAAGTGAAGCCAAAAGAAGGCATGGTGGGAGGAGCTGCATCATGACGAAGAATGAACAGTGCATGTAAAGACAGAGAGTCACAGGCTGAAAACTACTGCCTGTGGAGGGGGGGCACCAGTGGTGCCAATAAAGAAAGGAGCCTATACCTTAGGCAAGTGGTCCTTCTTAAAATAATTACCTCTCTCTTGTGAAATCAAAGGTTTCAACAACAGGAACTGTAGGATAAATAAATTATGACCCTCACTTCAGTATGCAGACAGCCTTCAGGTTCTTTCTCCAGGCCTCTGCCTTCATAGGGCCACATGCTCATAATCTCTTCTGCAGCTAGTGAAGTTGGTCATCCACGCCATAGAGAAGGTGCTCCGGGCATTACTAATCTCATTGAGTTTATCTATCTCTGGCATGGTGATGTTTCACCTCCTCCTCAAAACACTTCTGGTTCTTCCATACAAAGGTGGGCTCTTAGAATCCATGGCAGACATCACATCTGGAGCTGTCACACAACCGGTTGCACTGAAGTGTGTCACACATTAGTTCTCCTGCCGTGTGTCTCAGTCTCTCAGTCTTGAATGGCATGCCTATTGTCCTCAAATTGGCACAGTCGTAGAAGATTCACAGAAATGTCAATGTTCCCTTTTCTTTTCTGGGACAGGGTCTCGAGTGTAAGCTCAACTTCACAAGGTGGCTGGGGATAACTTTGGATACCTGATCATCCTGCCTCTACCTCCCAACTCCTGGGATGACAAAGCATCCCCCATGTGTTCTGACCGGTGTTTGCACCCAGTGGTTGTCAAACTTAAAGAGCCTTTGGAACAAACCTAAAGGTACTCCCTTTGCCTTTCTTTGTGAAATATGGGCCACTCCCCAGGAGAAACTTGTCTATATGAAGGGAGCAAAGGGGTTTTAATGAGGTCCTAACCAGAAAGCTCTCTTCACATTGCTGATTGGCAAGTAGGAGCAAGAAAACAAACCAGAAAGGATTGCTGATACCTTAAGAAGGATTTAGAGCAGACAAGGCTGGAAGGTCCTCTGGCAGGGGTCTGGCAAAAGCCCCCAGAGCCTTGGTTAAGATCTGAGCATTATACCCTAGGCCCCAAGGCCTTGTAACCAGCATGGGTTAAAAGAAAGGAGAAATGGAAAGCTGAGATAGGCTTCATTCACCACCTACCCCTGAGGAAGCCCACTTTTCTTTACTGTCACTGGAAGGCCCCAGACAGATAGGAGGTGATGATTTGAGAATAAAAGGTTTCTAGAACACACACCTGTGCTGGGGGGATGGGCAGTGGAATGTTGATGCTCTGGTTTCCCATAGTCTCCCTTGGAAAATGTGTGTGTCACTGTTCCAAGAATTTCAAAAGAACAATGTCCTGGAAGAAAGGCTAACATAGAGTTATTTGTTTATTTGAATGAATCACGTGGCTCTCCCTAAAAATAGCCCTGAAGTTAGAAAAGTAATGTTTTGATTCAGAATTACAGTCACAAACCACAGATTACAGAAGACAGTACCTGAATTGATGGCTCTAAATTTAGTCTTATCATTTGTAAGGAGAGAATGAGAAGAACTAAATTATAAATGTATACATTGTACAGGAATAAAGAGAACGGTTCCAGGACAAAGTTTGTCTTCACCAGTATTCTGTGAATCTTTAAAGCATAATTCAAATGGGTAAGATTTCTAGCCAAGCATCTGTTTGTGTGATGTGATATGATGTGTGTGTGTGTGTGTGTGTGTGTGTGTGTGCATGCATATGCACAAACATGCTAATGTGTATGAGAGATAATGTTTGTGGATGCATGTTTATATATGAATACATGTGTGATTTGTGCACATGTGTGATAATGTTTTGCATGTATGTTTATTTGTGTGTACATCCATGTGTGATGTGTATATGTGTGTGTATGTCTGAATGTTCTCAGTTTGTCCTAAACACAATCTAAGTTTCACTCCTACAACTAGTCAGTGGCATTTATGGAACACCTGTCATGCAAAGAGGCATGTGGCCAAGATGGGAAATTCATAAAATTTGGTGTCTGCCTGCAAGGACCTCAGTGCTATGGTCTAGGCTTTGGTTTTGACTTAACATCCAAACATGTCTTTCTTTGGTGGTTACAATGCCTTTACCACACCTCAATATAAAAACTAAAGGTGAGTTCATTCATAAAGAAAATGTAAAGCTATTTAAACATCGCTTCCATGGGATCCTGAAGAATCCATGCTATATGAATCCAATCAGTTTAAATTTTAAAGATGCAAAGCTTTAGAAAACTGATGCGAAAAAGGCCTGGTCTGAAAGAGCTGAGACGTGTCTAGGTTTCTCCATTGTTCTACCATGTGACCACCACCCATTGCTCCTCTTCTTAGTGCCACCCCTGGCTTGTTCTGTCACAAATCTCTTGTAAACTCAGTGTTCAAAGTACTTGAGATTACACTGACTATGACAGTTTCTTATCCCAACATCTTATTTTAGCCTTGAGAAGCTAAGATGCAGAAACACAAGGTGGCTTACTTCCACGTGTCAAATCCAGAGACCCATATAATTGTAACTACAGCTGAGGTCCTTTTGAAATCTTCTCCAGAAATAACTGAAAGGATTAGGATGACTGACCATACCCCCAGCATGCATGAGTGAACAGAACTACACACAAGGTCCTTAGGGAGATTAAGTTCATGGCTTTCACAACGAAGTGCTGACCATCATGAAATAAAAGCCTAAATAGGCACATTCATTAAGCATCATGTTGATGCAAGCATCAGAGTCTAAGACTGCTTTGGGCTGGTGCATGCTCTAATGCACTCTGTTCCCATGCACTAAGAAAGAGAAGATAGGTTGTCCTAGAGGACCTGGGTGATTCCTTTATTAGAAAATGATTTTGAGTTAGCTCAAAGGAGAAAATAAAATAATGTGATCACCTTCATTTTTTTCTGCTTGCTTCATGACCAAAACATTCTCTACTCCCTTGTTGTTTGGAGGTTGTTTATCACAAAGCAAGACCATTGTTTGAAATGGAATATTGCTTTCTGGCTTCAGAGAGATGAGAACCCTGCTCTGCACCATGAGGAACTGCCTTGCCAAAGGCATCTGAGCCAGCCAGAAACTAAAAGCTAAGAAATTGAAAGAAAGGAAACTTCCCCCTTTTAAAGCTGATTTATTTCTGATATTTGTCATAGCGATGAAAATGTGTTCAATGCAGAACCACTCAACTTCTGCACTGCCAGTGCTCTGAGTGTAATTACTCTTGGTGGTTGAGATGTCATTTGCACCATGTCTCAGCACCTGTGACTATATCCATCCCTTCCAGTAGCATCAGCCAAACACTCCTCCAGATAATGTACTACACCTTCCTGGAAAAAAAAATATTGTTCTGGAAAATGAAAGCTAATTCTTATTCAGATGAGAAGGGAGTGTGCTGCTATTGGATGGTGTCTTGGTCAACCATCAGCAATGCCAAGAAAAGCAGCGTGATTTTTCATCTTAGAGAGAGAAGTGTCCTGATGGGAGATGCCATTCCGTAAATATGTTTTTCTTATTGGTTATTTGGGGCTGATGTGGCAGTGTCCACCAGGACCGTGGAGATGAGACTGTGTCCTCCTTCCATGAGATCATATGTCATGGGGAGTATGTGCAGAAGGGCCTGCTGACATTATAATTCTTGGTGCCTCTCATTGGCTGACTTATGAACACACCTACTAATTTTTGAATGGGAATGATCTAAAATTTCCCTTAAACAGGTGCCCTTATTAGATAAGATAGAAAGGAAAGAAAACACTTAGTTCGGGAGTGCCATGGCTTAGCTTTCAGACTAATGTGAGCATTTTAAACTTAAGGGCTGATCATTAGTTAGCTTACTGTACTTGTTATTTTTTTTTCATTTTTATGTTTTATTTTTATTTTACATATCGATCTCAGTTCCCTTTCCCTCCCTCCCTCTCTCTTTCCTTCTCTCCCACCCTCTCATGCTCCCTGATCACCCCCCTCCCCAACTCCACATGTAGGGTGATGCCCTCCAGGAGGGGTAATATAAATCTGTCAAGTCATTTGGAGTAGGGACTAGGCCTCCTCTCCTGCCTCTAGGTTAAGGGACTATCCCTCCATGGGGGTGTGTCTGCAAAGTCCTTTTGTGCACTAGGAATACATCCTGGTTCCACTGTCCTTTTAGCTGAGACCCATGTTCAGGGGGGTCTGAGTTGGTCCCATGCTGGATTGCCAGCTACCAGTCTGGGGGCCCATTTGCTCCTCCTTGTTCAGGTCAGCTGTCTCTATGTGTTTCTGCAGCATGATCTTGTCCTCCCTCTCTGCATCTGGATTCCAGTTTGGCTCAGTGTTTAGTTATAGGTGTTTGCCTCTGTTTTCAACAGGTAATAGATGAGGGCTCCATGATGGTGGATAATTTAGTTGATGATCTCATTATCAGGGAAGGGCATTTATGGTAGTCTTTCCACTGTTGCTCAAATTGTTAGTTGGAGTCACTCTTGTAGGTCTCTGGACATTTCTCTAGATTCAGTTTTCTCTTCAAATATATAATGGCTCCCTCTACTGTGCTCTCTCTTTCTCTCTGTCTCTCTGTCTCTGTCTCTGTCTCTCTCACTTTCTCTTTCTCTTTCTCTCCACCCCCTCTCTCCCTTCTCTTGTCTATCCCTCCCCTGACTCAGTCTTCCTAGTCCCACAGGCTTTCCTTTCCTCCCCTTCTCTTTCTCCTAGTTCCCTCTCCACTCAGTCCCCCCTTCCCACTCTCCATGTGCTCTGGAGAACTTGTCCCTTCCCCCTTCTGTGAGGGACCCTATATGAATCTCTTAGAATCCTCCTTGTATCCTAGTTTCTCTGTCGGTGTGAATTATAGGATGGTGATCCTTTGCTCTGTGTCTAAAGTCCATATATGAATGAGTATATACCATGTTCTTCTTTTTGTGATTGGGTTACCTCATTCAGGATGGTTTCTTCAAGTTCCATTCATTTGCCTGTGAATTTCAAGATTCCATTGTTTTTTTTTCTGCAGAGTAGTATTCCATTTTATAAATGTACCACATCTTCTTTATTCACTCTTCAGTTGAGGGGCATCTAGGTTGCTTCCCGGTTCTTGCTATTACAAATAATGCTGCTATGAACATAGTTGAGCACATGTCTTTTTTTTCATGAATGTGGGTCTTGGGTCCATTTGATTGGAAGATCTTTTCCCAACCCTTTACCCCGAGGTAATGTCTATCTTTGAACATTAGATGTGTTTCTTGTATGCAGCAGAAGGATGGATTCTGTTTTCATATTCATTCTCTTAGTCTGTGTCTTTTTATAGGCGAGTGAAGACCATTAATGTTGAGGGAGAGTAAGGACCATTGATTGTTAATGCTTGTTTGTTTTAGATTTGTTGTTGGCAGTGATCTTGTGAATATATTTGTCCTGCTTTACCCTTGGGTTCTAGTGAAATGGGATTATCTATTGCCTATGTCTTTGCAAGTGTAGTTAACTTCCTTGGGTTGGAGTTTTTCTTCCAGAACTTTCTGTAGAGCTGGATTTGTAGATTCGTAGTGTGAAAATCTGGCTTTGTCATTAAATATCTTGTTTTCTCTGTCTATAGTGATTGAGAGCTTTTCTGGGTATAGTATCCTGGGCTGGCATCTGTGGACTCTTAATACTTGTAGAACATCTATCCAGGACCTTCTGGCCTTGACAGTTTCCATGGAGAAGTCAGGTGAAATTTTGATATGTCTGCCTTTACATGTTACCTGTCCGTTTTCCTTCACTGCTCTTAATATTCTTTCTTTATTCTGTATGTTATGTGTTTTGATTATTATGTGTCAAAGTGTTTTGATTTGTATTTGTCAAGGGGTCTTTTTTCTTTGGTCCAGTCTGTTTGGTGTTCAGTATGCTTCTTATACTTTCATGGGCATGTCCTTCTTCAGATTGGGAAAGTTTTCTACAATGATTTTGTTGAATATGTTTTCTGCACCTTTAAGCTGGGCTTCTTCGCCTTTCTCTATGCCTATTATTCTTAGGTTTGTCCTTTTCACGGTGTCCCACATTTCCTGGATGTTTTGTGTTAAGGATTTGTTGGATTTAAGATTTTCTTTGGTCAATGAATCTATTTCCTCTAGTTTATCTTCAGCGCCTGAGATTCTCTTTTCCATCTCTTGTATTCTGTTGGTTATGTTTGTGTCTTGGGACTCCTGTCCTTCTTGATCACTAAAACTTTGGGCCTAAGAGTTCCAATTAAGTATATAAGTTTTAACTTCTGCTCCCAGTTTAAACATGTCTCAACAGATTAGTCCTTTAGACTAAAAGAATCATTTAACTTGAAAAGCATTTAACTTGAAAAACTTGAGATGGATATGTCTCATATGATTCTTACTATTTCTACTTCAACATAAAGGAAAATGAATGAAGTGTAGTCTTCCAAAGTTTAGCCTATAAAAGCAGCATGGTTTAAAAAGCCCAAAGTCTTTTTAAAGTTGTTATTAAAACACGACATTTGGTTTCACTGTTCTTATTTCTCCTTGTTCTCCAGTCAACAAACACATCTTGGAAGCATCCATGATTTAGAATAGACAGTATATTTAACAGATATATTTGTGTTAAACTATGGTATGGAGGATGGAAGATTTAAGATCCTTTCATAATTAAGGAAGTAATCTCTCTCTTCTTTGATTATTTAGATAAAAGCACCCAAACACAACCAATTTTCTTTTCTTTTTTTTATTTACCAATTTGGGAGCCTATTTTTGCGCATCAATCTGGAAAGAAAAGTTTTTTTCTTTTTTTTTTTTTTTTTGAATATTCTTACACCAGTAAGATCAAAGAAATAATATGTGCATACTTATTCTGTATACCACATATATGCTGTATTTTATAAAGAACAGTCCAGTGAGTATTTGCTACTTTAAAGTCTACTGAATATGATTGCAATATGCTTCATAGATTTGATTTCAGTTAGTGATGGCGTTTCTATAGTTAGCTACTAAGAGATTCTGCTTTGTCATTGCGAACACACACACACACACACACACACACACACACACTTCATTGTCAAGCAGAGTTTTATAATTATTTATACACATTACATTCAAGAATGTTAACTTGGTGAACTAGATTGATTTTGTGTTTCTAAAAGGGACATATGGGACCAAATATAATGGCTAATGCCAAGATACCAGAATTCTGAAGGCTTGAGTCACTTGTAAGAGCTAAGTAGGCAGTGGATCATGATCACAAAATCAGTGTTGGCTAAATAGTAAGCCACTATCAGAATAAATTTAAAAATTAACTGGAGTTATTTTCCTCAAAAGCATGGAAGTCTAAAGTATCTTCCACTAAAATTCATCCTTATGCTTAAAAATTTCTCCAAACTGTAACTGTATCTCTAAACTTTTGGAAATACCGTTGCTTCTTTCAAAAGAATACTGCTTTAGTAGATCTAATGAAAGGTATAAGTTAAGCATTATTCATTAATTATCATTAATAATTAATTATATAAAATTAATGACTAAACTTGAATCTTAGGTGTCTTTGTGCTTGCACATAAAATGAATATTTGTCCACAGGAAAAAAGCTATCTTCTTGAATGGTGTCAGTATGTAGACGAAAAGAAACTGTGCCTTCCAGAGAATGTGCACACTGCAGGTAAACAACAAAAAAGTGGGTTATTATCCATAGTCAGGGTCCTAACAAAACACAAGATTTTGGAAAGGTCAAGCATATATTTGGGTCAGCTCTAAGAAATGATTTGTAACTGTAAGACATATTACAAGTAATGATGTAGAATATTATTTAAACTAGGCAAAGATAGGTTTGTTTATGGTGCAGAATATTACCTTAACTATGTGAAGGTGTGTTACATCTCTTTCTGCTGCCTTTGTGAACAATGTAAAGAAATGTTTCATTTGTCTGTGGTGTATTAGTTTAATTAGGTAAAGATGTGTTGCATTTGTTTCATCTTGCCTGCTTAAGGCACCTGATGGGTCTAATAAAATAATTATTAACTGAACCGCCAATAGTTAGGCAGGGAAGAGATAGGCAGGAGCTGGTTAATGGCCAAAATAAAATCTGGTGCAGAATGATATAATCTTCAGGCACAAATCCAAAGTTATGAAGGTGTGAAATGTCATATGAGATGTTCAATGAATGGTATAAATTGAGTTGTACCATCACATTCCTTTTAATGGATTTGGTGTGATTTTAGTGACTATTATTTCACAGGCTAAGTCATTCTTTCCTCAAGTAATAAAAACTAAGAATTAATGAAACAGCTAAGTGGTTATATAAATAATTGAATTTATTACCTTATAATAAAACAAAACATTATAAAATCTTCAAGTATGAAATGAAATATAAAAGACAATGTATGATGGTTTTAGCAAATATTTTCATATGGCCATTAATTACAGAATTATTGACTTCTTTGCATTTGACTTCCTTAATTTCTGACTTATTTTATCATTAGCATTTTATCTTTTACCTATGTGTTGCACTCTTTTGTCTTATTTAAAACTAACATCTAAGTGGCCATGATTTTTTAACAAGATTCATGTACATGCATACAATTATTTTTCTAATTATTTCTGTGTTATCTAAGGACTGTAGGAGCATTGAGCTTTGGTATCAATTTCTTAATTTTTGCCAAGAACCATAATTGCTTTCCTTTCTCTTGAACTGAAGTTAGTGAGGAGGGGAACTTCAAATGGCAATTGGTCCACTAACCCTGTCAGAGTTAATTAAATTAAATGTGCAATATTTACTTCTTTAAACAAACCATCAAAGCAATGGTATGGGAAATGATTACTTATACTTGAAATGTACCTCAGAGCAGTCAGAAGTGAAACAAGATTTCCCTTGGAGAGCATTTATGAAATCATTACTATGTGCAATGTTGTGGCATCATCAAATGAATGTGACTGTACATTCTCTCTGAGGATGTAAACCACAGTTATTACTAAGGGATGTCCTGTACAGTAAGAACTGGCTTATTCACTTTGGGTACCATTTACAAGTATTTTGGAATAGTTTCAGAAATGAAACAAGACTATTGGTTGAAGGAAACAAACCAGGTGTGATTCCAAATTCTGAGGTACCAATACTATCATTTGTAAACTTGAGTTGTGGCATCTATTCTAGCCAAAAAGAAAAGTATATTCCACATATATATTAAGCAAATGTTTATCATTTATAGCTACCACTTCTGACTAATACATAAAACTTCTGGAAATTATTTCTTCTTTCATAGATGTTTTTATATATTCAAGTGGTAAATATTTTTGTATCTGTAACATTTACAACACACTTAATGATTAATATTTTAGTAAGGAGGTAAAATGTACCCAGTTAGGAGGTCCTGTGTAAAGGAACATCATTAAATAGCACCACAGAAGTTCCCTTCGACCCACATCTTCTAATACATGAAGCTGAAAGGAGGCCATCATCATGTGTACAGCTCATATTGTTTCTTCATAATACTTGTCACCAGCAGATAACTTATTTCTTTGCCTATCCAACCTAAAACAAAAGTTTCATAAGAGTGATTTTGTCTGTATTATTATGTTCCTCCCATATAGAATATTACCTCCCATAAAGAATAATACACAATACATATTAATTGAAAGAAAAAATGAATGTTAGAATAAGAATAATGCATTTCATATTTTGATAAGAAATGAAAAATATCCATGAGAAAGTAGTATCAATTTATATTCTAAACAGCCTTATAAGATAATATTCTTTGTGTTGTACTAGCTGAATATTTTAAATATGAAACTCTAGTCTATGGGGTTTACGACCTGAGCTGTTGGCAGTCGTACATCGCCCCAGCACTGAGAAAGCTGAAAGGGAATCACCAGCAGTCAGAGGCCAGTCTGAGGTATAGTAAACTGCAGGGTGGCCCGAGCAACAAAACACAAGCAAACACATCAAACACATGAAGATGAGGGTTTCTTGCTTCTGGAGTTTTAGCTCAATCCCCATACTCTGAAAGGAATTATACTAATGCTCTGTTCATATTTACTTGCTTGTTTTTTCTTTTTCTAAAGAAGCGATCTTTTCTATTACTTTGAATTATGTTTACAAGTGTGGTCTGTGTGTGGGTGTAATTGTCTGTGCACATGGAGCCACAGGTGTTAGACTTCTGCGTCGCCAGAGGTAATGGCTGTTTGGACCTGCTCAAGTCGGTGCTGAGGATCTAACTCAGGTTCTCTAGAAGAGCACTGACCTTTCTCAACAGCTATGCCTTCTTCCAGCATCATGTTTGTATTTTACTCTTACTCAATTGGTATGGCTCTTAGTAATACCATTGGTGCACAGAATCAACTATTTATTTGAAGATTTTTTTTTTAATTTCATGTTTTGTTGTTTGATGTAGCAACAAACAAATAGTGAAGTAAAAACTATCCACTGTGGAATTTTTCTTCTCAGTACTCAGGCAGAACTGCATATGGCACACAAGAATCTGTGCTTACAAAAATCAAATTTCCGTGATATTCTTAAATTAACAAGTTTGACTTTGTTTTATGTTCATGGAGTTGAGAAAATAGGTAGTAACATTATGCTTTTATAAAGCAGAAGAAAAAGATGTAAATATGTATACCTGGTTTGAATCATGTAGAACCAAATGATATATATGTGTGTGTGTAAAAATTATATATATTTACATATATTATATATAATTTTATATAATTATACATTTAACATATATGTATATCTTAAAATTCTATGAAATGAGCAAAACTAAAATACATCTTTTTTTACCATTGTTGAAAAAGTTAAAACATAATGTATCATTGTTCACTTAATTTTATTTTTCAAACATTTTGCTTGTTGCAGTTTACTTTTATGAATTTAATATAAAAATTTGTTTAAATCTAGTCAGTTTATACAATCTATAGAGATTCATGGTTTGATTTTTATTAAATAGTTATATATGACTATGAGGCTCAAAAATTATATGTGTGTGTGTGTGTGTGTGTGTGTGTGTGTGTGTGTGTGTGTGTGTGTGTGTATTGAATGTCTCCTATTTGTTAGGCTTTCTTGCTTCCTTTTCCATGTCTGCAGTAATAAAAGTAAAAATATGCTACGACTTGACCCGGCGCGGCATTCAACACCCTGCTCTTTAAAGAGATGACGCTGAATGATAACTTCAGCAAAGCAGAAAGGAATGAATCACTGTCTCCCCGGGGGTGGTGTGAGCCCTTGCCCTGGGGTGTTGTGAGCCCTTGCCATGGGATTTGTGAACATTTCAGCCCAGTGCTTTTTCACGCTTGGCTGCTGGCACACAAGGCTTCACTGTTTACCTAATGGGGACCGCCTTGGGTGATGTGGATCCACAGAATGAGCAGGAGGTTCGGGAAAGCTAATCAGAAAAGGGCAGGAAGAACGGTGTACCCACCAGACCATACTGGGGCGAAAGCTGGGTGGAGGCTTTCGGTGGAGTGAGCCAGAAAATGTTCTCAGGCCTGAAAACAACTTTCTTTCTCAAAGCCGGGCCTCTCTGCTGTCACCTGTTTCTGAGACAATCTCTCTTGGTAGTTCTTCATCTGGCCTCCAACTCTCAATCCCTTTTCCTCAGCCTGTGAGCGTTGTGGAAATAAGTGTGTTCCGAGCACCCAACCTGCTTCTTAGGGAGATGTGGTGGCATTAAAGCATCGATCAATCTCATGGCTGAATGGAGCAACACTCAAACTAGATCTACAGTGTTGTTCCTGTAGCATTTTGCTAACTTTAAAACCTGTCCTTGGCTGTTTGTACAATGCTCATCAGTCTCCACAAAACTGGATTGAATTCCTAACCCTTACGAGGAGGTAAGCTTCTGGGGCTTAATTGTGTACCAAGGATGGAAAACATGGTATTGAGAAAAGTCCCTTTATAGAAGAAGCCTCTGCGCCTGTCCCTGTCCCTTCTGCCATGTGAGAGCAGAACCGAAAGGTGAAATGTCATCATGCATAGATGAGGAAGTGAGCCCTAAGGGGTTTCACAGCCAGCTTCATCTTGGACTTTCAAATCGTGAGAAACAATTTTCTGTGGCTCATCAGTCCCTAAATATGTTTTGTTTTAGCGGCCTGGATGAATGAAGATAACCCTACCAGCATATTTTGTGGCATGATTAGAAATGAGAGTGCAGAAATATGACAAGGGAACTTATCACAACCTTTGTCTTCATGAACTTGTCTATGGTCCTCTCTGTTTCTCTTGTGTCATAACTGTCTGAGTCACTGCTCTGTTTCTGTGAAGAGACACCATGACCAACTCACAAAATAAAGCTTCTAATTGGCAGCTGGCTAACAGTTTTAGAGGCTTAATCCACTAGCACGATGACAGGAAGCATGGTTGCACACTGGTTTGGTACTGGGGAATGAGCTGAGAGCTATATCCCCATCTGTAAGCAGAGGGAGAGGTCAGGGCTTTCAGATCCTTCAAGTGCTACCCTCCCTACTCCTCCGAGGTCATATCTCCTGATCCCTGTACTCCTTTCAAAGAGAACCACTCCCTGGCGACCAAACATTCAAACATATGAGCCTATGGGGGGCATTATTATTCAAACCAACACAGTATCCTTAGTTTTTTCAGCAATAGCATGGACCATTGTCTTAGCTGAGAGAATGTGCTAACAGTGGTCTTGACATTAGGTGTCAGACATTAAGCTTTACCACCACCGGTTCAGCAAGGTTTTATTGTGCCCCAAGCTGCATTTAGCACCTGTGAATTAGCAACAGACAGGGACAGCAAAGCCTCCTTCTTCCCTTCCCAGTGAGTCAATGTTATAATAAAGAATTCCTTTAGTGGCCTGATAAACAAGAGACCACGAAACAGTACCTATGAGTTGGGAACACAGTTTGTGTAGCATGTTTGGGGACTTCTGTCTCCGGCATGGAAACAAAACAAACAAACACAACAAAGATGAGAGAGAGAGAGAGAGAGAGTGACAGAGACAGAGACAGAGACAGAGAGACAGACAGAGACAGACAGAGAGAGAGACATAGACAGAGAGACAGAGACAGACAGACAGAGAGAGAGGAGAGACAGACAGACAGACAGACAGAGAGACAGATAGAGAGACAGACAGAGAGAGACACACACACACACACAGAGAGAGAGAGAGAGAGAGAGAGAGAGAGAGAGAGAGAGAGAGAGAGAGAGTGATTGTGAAATTGCAGGATTGAAAAAAAAATGAGAGTACTTGAAAAATTATACCCAGTGCTGAAGAGGAAATAATTGCTGGGGTAGACATGCTGGTAAAGAGATCTCCATGTTTGTCAGGGTGAATCCACATTGAGATTCTATGATGAGTATGGATAAGCCTTGGGAAGAACAGAGGCCAGATCCTGTCTTCAGGACTGGCTAAAGAAAGTGAAGGAAAGCAAGGCATCTCATTAGGTCTAAGCACAGCACACAACTCCTCTATTCATGTGTAATTCTGTAAACAATACTTTCACCAAATGAAATAATTGCAGGCTCCTTCTCTCCTGACAGACTTTCTCAGCAATTCCCACTGTGTAAATGTATTCTAAATAAACTGCGCACATTCATGTGATGCGGCTTTCTGGGGATATTCAATGGTGTGCAGAGAAGGAGGCCATAGTGTGGTAAAAAACTGGCAGGAAAAGTCCACTGAGAGGCAAGAAGCAACCAGGGGTCGGCCAGGCAGAAGGCTGCCCAGGGCCAGGGTGTGAGGCTACCCTGTGTTCAAATGTCCCTGTGGCCCAAAGACGAGCATACCACATCAGTCACAAAATGGCAACAGATGTGATAGTTTGCGTGGAAGTTCAGGCAGAAGAAACACTAATTTTGCCTTGGAATGTAAAGATGTAAGGGTCCTTTGTAACAATTGTTGGTTTATAAAATATAGATATTCCTGCCATTAACATCACTTGGCCTGATCCTTCACCAGCCTCCCATCGTCCCACCCGATGACAAAATTCTGGGACAGGAAATCCTGGCTGTGGGCTTCACGGTGTAGCCATGGAGCTGCAAAGCCAACGTTGCACATGCTCACTGAGCAGACAAGAAGCTGGCTCTTGAGCTGGCTGTCAGCAAGCCTAGCTGCGCAGTGCCCGTTTTGCTGATGTGATGTATACCTTGTTAGGCAGTCTAAGCCAGGTTATCTGAGAACTGGTGTCTGTCTCCTCCAGTGTGGTAGGCTCTGTGTGGAACCTGGCCCCACCAGAGACCTGTGAGTTTCAAGATTCAGTTGTACTAAGTAGGAGATAACTCACATCTAAGGCAGGGATCCGTGTCACCCTTAAACAGAACTCTGCAAAAGAGATAATCCACAGACTCAAACTGAGCCTCCTTTCTAGTAAGTACAAGATAACCCACTCTGAGGTTTCAAAACTCTGAACCAGGAAGCGCAAGATTCATATTCATATTAAGACAAAAAATAGATAGCAGTGCCGACTTGTTTGACTAGAAAGGCTTTTATGTGCCAATAAAAAGCTAGTTTGTCAACATTATGTGGCGTGCGGCCCATAAAGAACAGTTGCTGAAAGTCTCTGCACATTCAGATTAAAATAAAACTGCTGAACAAAAGCTATATCGTACATAGACCTAAAGTTGAATGGCTGCAGGGGGTTTTATATGAGTGCTGCTAGTGACAGGCACCAGGAATATACCTATCTCTGGCTCATTGCTTATTGAAAAGCCAGAAGTTTTTATGAGCAAATGTATTTGACTGAGCTGTGTGCATTCTCTGAAGGATTACTTTCTGCTTCCAAGAGCATTGAATTCCCATCTAAAAGGCAAAGGTAAGTACTGAAAAACAAGAAGCTCATCAGAAAGTGGGCAAGTGATTTAATGCCTTATTTTTTAAAACATCATTTCTCAATGTGGTGTCAAATCATCCAGTGGAAAGCAAGGCCACGGTGAGTCTCAAGGACAGAGTGTGCCGTATCCACGCATTGTCTGAGCTCAGACCACAGCCCAGGCACTGACAGAATCCACAGCCTGCGCTGGGATTTGTTCTGGCCATCTGGTGAAGAAAGCAATTAAAGCCTGCACACATAGGTTGCCTGCACAAGGTAAAGGTGTTCCTTATGACATCACCATAGACCATGCTGCCACTGAAGTCACCCCTTCTGTTGCTCCCTCTGACCCCTTTTCTTATTCCTCCCTCCCTTCAACAGTCCTTTTAGTTTGTTTTTGTTGTCATAGCTGGTTTTTAAGGGAATTCTTAAAAAGCAAAATGGGGAAGACATACAAATAGCACATATCCATTTTCATGCATTATCCATGGTGGCACTGGTCACACTGGGATCTTCAAGTCCTGTGTGTGCCCAAGTCCTTAGCTCATTGCTGGTGCTCCACAGGGTGCTTCTGTCCACTTGGGCCCCTGCATGGTGCTTCTGGGGTCTACAGTAGCAGGGAATTCATCACCCAGTGTCAGGATCTATGAATCTAATAGTGTGCAAACAATAGCATCTGCTAGTGTTGAAAGGCTTGTGTGAGCCGGGTACCCCAAACTCATCTACTGAAATTCTAGCCCATAGGGATGCTTTTAGAAGGGGGCCTTTGGAGAGTGTTTAGGTCATGAGATCAGAAATCTCAAAGACTCTACAAAATAGGCATAAGAGAGCTCATATGCCTTCTGTGCCTTGTGAAGACAAAGCAAAAAAGATGTCATCTATGATCATAGGGTTTGTCCTCACCAGGTACGGAGTCAGCCAGGACTCCCAATATCTCTACGTGCAGACCTGTAAGAAATACCCCTCTGTCTTTATAAACTATACAGCATCTTTTTACTGGAATGGACAGACACCTTCTGATAGGAAAATTTCAGTGGGAAACTCTGCTTTCTTCCTGCTGAATTCTCAGCACTGCTAAGCCACGAAGTGGCCATAGAGCAAAACATGTGTGTCTCCCCACCCCTCACAAGGGGCTCCATGTAAAATGGCCACATTTAAAGGTGCTGTTGAAGAATGCTGACTTAATTTTCACACACATGATGACATTCACATTCTGCTTATGCTGGAATGTCTTTAAAGTTGTAAGACAATGCACTGGAAAGAAAAGAACAGAAATCTAGAGCTCCATTTTCTCTCGTCCTAGCTCTGCCCCTGAGCGCATCAAAACCCTTTTCTTCCCTTAGATTTTCATCTTAGCATAGATGGTTCCTAGTCCGCTTCATTATATGTCTGTCATAATATGAAACAGAAAACAAGCGGCTTCCTGTCAGAATAATGAAGCCGTTTCTGCTAAAGAAGGCACAAATTTCTGGAATAAAGCATTGTGGAATCCATGGTAACCAGCAAAGTAACACACCGGCTTGATAGATCCAGTTTCACAAGGAACCTCAAGATACTTCATTGTTTTTCACCCTGCCCCTAAGCATCTTATAAATAGCACTGAAAAGCAAACCATGGTGGCACAGCTAAGAGCAAGCAATGTTTTCTTGTCCTGTTTGTTGCTTCTGAAATTAACACTTTACACTGTGTCTCTCCAGTCAAGGATTTCAGCTACATCTGTGATTAACATCAGCAATATTTAAAATCATTTTCAACTGAGAATGTTAAACATTTAGTCCACATTATTAAATCAACCAACTGTGCTCAGTTATCATGTGTGTTGAAAATAAGCACTAATGGCATGTTGACATTTGAATGCTAAACTAACTTTGTCAATGGGTAAATTTATCTTTTGCTGTTCTGTTCCAGTTTTTCATTACCAGCATGGCTTGAAGACGAGTTGTGTTGAGCTGAAGTCTCATTTTGTCGCTTGTAGTTCTGTTTGCCATTTGCATAGTGAGATGCTTCATTGCTCCTCGGTAGCAGCTTCAGAGCAAATATTTGTCAGACTATCATTTTAGAGGAGAAATGAATTCCTTTTGGGAGTCCAGGGAGGTGGCGCAGTAGACAGAGTGGCTTTTAGGGAAGCTGGAATCTGAATACCAGCCAGGGTTTCTTGGTTCTGCAGAGATGCAACAAATCTGAGATTTTTTTTTTTTTTTTTACAAACCCATGACATACAAAAAAGTTTGAAATGTGATGATCACAGAAACAGAGTAGCAGATAACAGCGCTTTCTATAGTAGGGTTTGGGTTCTATCAATTCCAAACATCCCTCTGTGCTGAGAATAATAGCCAATTGACTGGAATCTATACCTTTAGCAGTCATTTCAAGATTTCCCAAATCTCACTGTTTTGTGTTTGTTTTGACTTTTTTCAATGCTTGCTATCGAAGCAACTAATGACTCATATTTTAAATAAATACAAGTTAATAGAACTTCACCTCTTCTTTTTCATTCTAGATAAAAATTTTAGGTCTGTCTGTATTCCACGGTGGTACTGTTTAATATCACATAATTAAGTTTAAGAAATGAATTATTTAGCAGAAATGAAATGCTTGGGCCGGAAAAGAATCGAAAGCCCATTGTTTTCTTCTAAACATCAAATAAAAGATCCTGAATACTAAGAAAGGGCCTGGGTGATCAGTATGCAGCAATGATCTCAACATAGAGTTTGTGGTAATGGCTTTTGGGCTTTGACAACTGAGAGGCTACATATTTGGAAGCGCCACTAGAGGGCAGGAGAGGAGAAAGAATCCAAGCCCAAGATTGCCACTCTCTGAGCTGACTTGCCAGAGGGGGACAGTCTTCAAGATAAGTATGTGTCTGCTAGGTCATCCATTCAGCATCTCCTTCCTCCTGCACCTTGAGGGCAGATACAGCCTCTGGCAGTGGAAATCTAACACATCTGCTCTCTGTAACTTGGCTTTTGGGAATGCCAACAGGCCTTATCCACTGGTTATAGAACCTTGGTCTCCCTTCTTATAACAGGGATTTAATGTTCTCAGGGCCACAGCTCCCAGGTTCTTTCTTTATAAAAACCAGTGGTCAGTTACTGCCCAGTACCTGAGCAGTTGACCTCTTGAACAGAACCAGGGTCGCCCTAGATTACATGGTCAATGACATCACCCCAAGTTGTGGATCAGAGCTGGGATGTACCCCTGCCACAAGGCCAGCTTCAGTGATGCCACAGCCCCACATGTGGCAATAGTGCCCCTCCCCCATTGCACCCCACTCCTGTGGCTGCTGCACGCAGTGGCTGTCCTGTGTAACCGTGGGCCAAAGAACTTAGTGAGATCCAGATTCCCGAGAGCATTGCAGACATCTTGGAACTGCAGTGCCTTTATGGTTCCAATTGCCTGTGTGAGCTCACACACGTGTAAGCAATACATAGCATTATGTTGCATTGAGTTGCTGTAGTTTTCTACTTGAGCTTGTAGACAGAGTCTTGGAGTTTAAATACTTCTTTGCCCAGTGCATAGTTGTGTGGCTTAGATAATAGTTGTGGTTAATAATAATTTAAAACCCTCTATTACTCAATTTTCTTTCTTTTGTATTTAATTAATTAAAACTTTTCATTTATTTTACATCCCAATCAGTTTCCCCTTTCTGCTCTCCTCCTGGTCCCTCCCCCACCTACCCCCTACCCAGCTCATCCATTCCTCCCTCTCCATTCAGAAAGGGGCGGGTCTTGCATGGGCGTTAAGAAAGCAGGTATACCTCAGTTTTCATTATCTTCTAAAATGAAACTAAAGATATCAGCATGCTGTGAATGGGGCCAATGAAAGACTTGTAGAAGTAGTTTAGAATATGTGTGTGTGTGTGTGTGTGTGTGTGTGTGTGTATGTATGTGTGTCGTGTGTGTGGTGTGTCTGTGTATGTGTGTCGGTGTGTGTGTGTGTGTGTGTGTGTGTGTGTGTGTGTGTGTGTGTATGTGTGTGTGTGTGTGTACCTGAATGCAGGTTTTTCGGGAGGCCAAAGAAGGCTGGAGCACTAGAGTTGCAAGTTGTGAGCTTCTGTGAATACCAGAAACTGACCTATGATCTTCTGCAGGAGCAGCAAGGGCTCCTAACAACTGAGCCCTTCGGCAAGCCCAGAATAGGGCACTATAAAGATATTTATAGATAGTAGGCATAAGAACAGTCTTAAACATCTTTAAGAGTGCTTTATTTTGCTGTCATTTTGTTAATATTAAGTTCAATTATGCCAAGCATTGGTGGAGCACACCTTTAATCCCAGCACTGGGGAGGGAGAGGCAGGTTGATCTCTGTGAGTTTGAATCCAGCCTGGTCTACAGAACTAGTTCCAGGACAGGCTCCAAGGCTCCAAAGCAATACAGAGAAACCCTGTCTCGAAAAACCAAAAAAAAAAAAAAAAAAAAAAAAAAAAGTTACTTGGCTTAAAACCTCATAGGATGCTTTTAGTTACCATGACCTTCCATGAGCTTTTAACATCAGCACAGCGGCTCACACCACTGACTATACAGTTTCTGAGACTCCCGTGAAATGTGACAGACTGACCAGAATCAGCACGTGGGCCAGACAACTAAAAGCATTCAGTTATAGTTTCTTGAAGATTTAGGAAACCATTGACAGCCAGGTAACTTACCAAAGCAGTCACACAGACCTTCTGGGGAAGGCATGTGTGCATCAGAGAGTATTTCTAATGCTGTCCAGTGGTTCCAGGCATAGGTTCAAAGCCTACGGTTAAGCAGGCACGTGGTGATGCTTGTTCTCAGGAATGCCTGCTTTTATCACAGTAGCTCTCAGTGCCATCCTTAGACCAGCAACCTAGGCTTCTCTTAAGAACCGGGAGGAAAAACACAGCCCCAGACGGTTGGCTCGGTACTCTGGACTCCTAGCAACCCTGGCTCTTATCAGACCTTTTCATGCACCCTGCTTTTCTGAAGTACTACTCCACAGAAACATACCCGTGTTTTGCTGTTCTCGGGGATGCATAATTGACCTTATCAAAAGAACTTTCAAAGATGACTTGAAAGTGTCTGATACTATCCACACAGCAGAAAGGCAGCAGCCACCTTTCAGCCAGCTGACATAAAATTACCCTTTCTGTATGTGTGGAGTAAACTTGCACAGCCCACACTCATTCTTCCCAAGGGCTCAAGCATGTAGGAACAATTCAGAACCTGTGGGGTCTCTTCATTTTACCACTTGGAAATCCTTTCCCCACGTACTTGTGTTGTGTTGTTCTGTCTTCCTTTGGAACAGAGTGTCACACTGTAGTGCAGGCTTGCCTCAGATTCATGGCAATCCTCCTGTCTCAGCTTCCTTAATACTGATACTACAAGCATGAGCCACCATAAGGGTCTTCCACACACTGCTTTAGCAAGCTCGTTTGGCCCCTTTTGTTCTCAGCAGTCAGGACTCAGCCACTCCTTTGGACTGTCTTCTGATTACCCTCTCTTCCCTAAGAACAATTTGTAGCTCTAGCTGCTCCTAACACAGTGAGCAAGGAGGATTGCCCCAGTCTCTCTGTCCGATTTTTCATCCGATGACAAAATTACTTGAAAAAACAACATGAGGTATTAGAGTTCATTTGGACTCCTTTGGTTCACAGCCAGCCAGACCCTTTGCTGGGACTGAGGTGAGGCAGGGCACTAGAGGACCAGTAAGCAGAGCTGTGCATCTCCTGGCAGCCACGAAGCACAAAGACAGACAGGAAAGTCCTGAAACGATGCTGAACCCAGTGACCCACCTCCGTTAGCTACTTCAGCTCCTACATCCTCAAACTGTAACTCCATCAACAGTCTACTGAGCCCCTTTGGTCCAGTCAGTCCGTCAAGGACTGACCCCACCTGCTGGGAGAAAAACTGTGAATACACCAGCTTTTAGAGATCTTTATTCTGCAATTCTTAACAGTGCCTCATGTGGGGATGCTAAGTAGATATTTTGTCTTCCTTGTCACCTCCCTGTAGCTATTTTGTAGCTTGTCCTCACTCTGTCTGCATTCATATGCTTACAGTGTATTCGGGGATGACTGATGATCTCATGAAATGGCTCCTAGTTATTGCCTCTTGTATCACCAAGCCAAGAATCTCCAATGTGCCTGAAGGGTACCTTTGAAAGTCCCATGAAATCCTTTCAACCCAACACAGTTTACCACCTCCAAAGGCTTCTCTAGGATGGGGACTATCACTACAGTAGTGGGCCTGGCTGTCATTGAGTCATTTTTGTCCTAGTCCTTTCTCAAGTTGTAGGCTAACTCCTTTGGGCTTCTAGTAGATGATGCATATTCCATAGTCACCCTCCACTGTGACCTCTGATGACTCCTCCTAGTCCAATCCAATGACTCTTGTCTCCTCATGAGGAGTTCTTGATGTTCTCTAGTGGGAGGTACTGGCCTGGGAACCTCTGCTACTAAGATGGCTCCAGCCTGCTCCCTTTCTTCTCTCTCTCTCTCTCTCCCTCCCCCTCTGTGTGTGTGTGTGTGTGTGAGAGAGAGAGAGAGAGAGAGAGAGAGAGAGAGAGAGAGAGAGGAAGAAAGAGAGAGAGGGGGGGGAAGAGAGAGAGAGAGAGAGACAGAGAGAGAGAGAGAGAGAGAGAGAGAGAGAGAGAGAGAGAGAGAGAGAGAGAGAGAGAGAGAGAGAGAGAGAGAGAAAGCCTCCACAGGCCAGCTGCCTGGCACTCTGCTACCCTCTGCTGGCATCTCTTAATCCAGCATCAAGTCCCTGGTTTAATGCTTAGAAAGATTCAGTGGAAATCTCTGGGTTAAAAACCAATAACACAGGAGGCCGCCAGTGCTTAATATGCTGGAATCCCCCCCCACGCCTTTTTTTAAAAAGTTCCCTCCTGTCTTATTTTTCCCTGAAACAGAATGTGCTCAAGTAATTCAAACTATTTTCTTTAAACAGCTGTCTGGCTGGCTAAGAGATCCTGACCACTGAGGTAAAGATGGAGTATTTGCCTCTGTTCAAAGCCGCTGTCACAGTAAGAGGGGGACAGAGACTATTCTGAGCTCCCAGACGGGCTTCTGCAACACCTTCCCAAGTGCTGGCACTGTCCCTTTCTGCCTTGGTGCTGTCTACTGTGCTGTTACAACTAAACTACTCAACTTTTCACTATATTTGATTTCATATTAGTCATGATTGTAGCTGATTTATTCTCATCATTTGACTACTTATTATTTCAGACAAGGAAGGCATCTCACAGGAACTAAGGAACTTACCCAGTAAAGTGTAAGTTAGTGTTACAGACTGACTTTTGTTAAGATTTGTGGCGGTGTCCCACACAGATTCTTTGCCTGCTTTGTGTTTTGCTCTTGAGAGAGACTGACTTTGAACCCCCAGCTTTGGAGTCAGGCTCTTGAAGGATGTAATCAAGCTGAGCTGAGATATTTGGGAGGGGGGAGGGCCTGTAGGATTGGCATCCCTAAGAGAAGATGGAATCTTGAAACAGATGGATACCAAGGAAAGAGCAGATGAAGGGCTGGGGGAGGGGCCGCTGCTCACCAAGAGTGGCTGGGAACACATCCTCCTGAGGCGCTCACCACCCGGCCACACCTTCACCCTGCCCTTGTACTTTAGCCTGTAGAACTGTGAGAAAAACTGTTGAAGCAGCTGAGCCCCTGGCAATTTGTGATGGCAACCCAATCAAATGTACACAGCAACAGATGAGGATCTGAGCCCAGGCGTGTCCTATTTGCAGCCTTTACTCCCTCAACCAAAAGCTATAATCCTTGAAACTAAGCTGTGGCTAGCCATCGCCTCCCCTGAGCATAAACTAAAGTGCTGTGCCCTCACTTTCATCTTTCACCTGATTGCTTATCGGGTCTCAACAGCCCAAGCCCTCCTGCGTGAGGGCCGATTGCCTATAGTACCTCAAAATATCTCTGTGGACTTCAGAGGAGGTTTGTTTTTTCCCTTCTCTAGCCTGGCCATAAAAGTTCGCTTCAGTGTTTGGCCTTCAATCACCCCCGCCACAGGTACAATTCAGTCTAAAATTGTTCCCATTCCCCGACGCAGGGTCACAAGCGTGCCCTATTTTCCACTCCACCATCTGATCAGCTTCCCCAGCATTCGTGAGAAGTTAGAACAGACCCATATTTTTCACTTTAAAAAGTAGTCCCGCTTAGCTAACTTTTTCCAGTAAACAACTAGATAATTCCTATTGCCCCTTTGGCCAAACCCTGTCATTAGCTGATGATCTCATGAGTTCTGTAAAGGATTCATCTGTGATTTTGCTAATTTGGAATCTTGCCTTTCCCCTCATTTAACATAATCTCTCAGTTGGTTTCCAGTCGAAGGCACCGAGGACCTGCCCGCCCTTCGATCCAGTTCCCCACAGCGAATGAAATAGCAGCCACTTATTTCTAGATCCCACTTCCTCCTGTGTGCTCCCTCTTTGCTCCTTTGTGTTTTCAAAACGTTTATGTTAATGCCTTTGAGGCATTTTGAGGCCAGAAAGTAGGATTTGTAGTTCATTCCTGTTGCAACAGCAGGATGAAAAGACCGCAGAAGTTTCCTGCGACTGCGCAGCCCACCTGAGGTTTTCTAGTGACTCAGAAAATTGAGACTGTCTCCGTGAATCATGTAGTCAGGGCAACCGCAGGGCTAATCGCTCTCACTCCTTGACTGCGGAGGATAAACATCTAGTTGGAGATAATTCTTTTGCACGGCCAAGCAGGGTCTTCCGATTAAGTGCGATTCTGGGGTCCCTTTGGAGACCTCGGACTATATCCCACATGCACAGGGGGTGGGTGGCTCAAGATGTTCCTTGAAGCCTTCTCAGTTTGGGACTTAACGTTTATTGCAAGGAACAGAAAGTAAGTCTGAATGACAGGATGAAAAAAAAATGTATTGAAAACATGGGTATCTTCCTGGATTACTCTGAAGCCCGGTGCACTGGGAACTGAACTCCAAAGACAACAGAAACAGAAGAAGGCAGTATGGAACTCTCGAACCAGGTCCAGTTCAGTGAAATGGTGCTTTTAAACACATTACAGCCCAGCTCTGTGGTGGTTCCCCAAGACTAGACAGTGCTTGGTTTCATGGTGCAGTCGCCACTGCCATCAGACACAGATAAAATCCAAGCCAAGAATGATGGCTGGAATGAAAACCAGGTACACTCTTAGCTGCCAGTGTGTTGGCTAATTAAACATACAGCTTTTGAAAATGTGAGAACTAGCTCCTGTCCACTGAGAGACTCACAGAAAGAGGGACTCCTGAACACAAAAACGGGGTCCTGGAGCCAAAGAGCAAAGAGAAAGTACAGCCGTGCCTTAGAGGCCCCTTTCCTGCTGAAGACTGCTCCTAGCTCAGGTTGAGAACCCCTAATCTGAAAATACAAAATGCTCTGAAACGTGAAACATTTGGAATACCGACAGGACATAAAAACAATTCTTAGAATTTAAAAGAGTCCAGACTTTAGATTTTTGGATTAAGGCACTCATCTAATAAAGTCTATGGGAGCATTCCAACATCCTGAAAGTGTCTGAAACCTGAAACACATCTGACTTTAAGCATTTCAGATAAGGGATACTCAATCTGCATTTCTAAAAATTCAGTCCTATCAAAGGGAAGAAACTAAAAGTCTATTTATATTTTGCATCCAGATCTAGGCCAGGATATTACTTTGACTTAGCCATGTTAGTGGAGCTATTTTCTCTCTGGATACAATTAGTGCAAGTGTACAATCATTCCCAAATAGTGAAGAATCCCTAACACATGCCACATAACACAACAGTTCGAAGGAAGCTGGAAGATGATCAAAGTTAACGGGAGCAAATCAGTACACATCCCTGCAGGAAAGGAAGAATGAGCAGAGACTGCTGGGCTATGCTTTGTTTTGTAGCTGGATGTCTGGTCACAGTTTATATTTATATTTATGGCTGCTGTCTGCTGGTATCCTTTACAAATTGTCATAATCTCAACTGAGTAGAGTTCTCCAATTAATGAAGTGGCCTGTCTTCTGTCTCTAAAGGTGCTGAGCACCAAAGAGATGCCCCAGGTTCTATATTCACCCCTCTTGGTTCCTATAGTGTAACAGCATCCCATTAATCCATAAGAACCAGTAGAAAAGGCAACTTTGTAATCCCCTAAAGCAGCAAGGGTCTCAAGTGGCAAGTAGTCATCCTGGGTGACAATTCAAAGGTAACCTTCCTGTATAGAAACATTCCATCCAAAATATAATAACTCTAAAACAGCATCAAGCCCTGACAGTTGTAGAAAAATAAATCATATTTCCCTTCATCTGAGTCATAAGAAAAATTGTGTAGGAATTTCCTCACAACCTCCTCCCTTGGTTCCTGAGCTTGTATGTACACTTCAAAAAAAATCAACTGAGTAACAACAAAAGCTGCTGCGTCCCACACAGGTCCTCTGTTCTGAGTTAGATGTAGTGTACCAGATGGTACCTAACTCTCCTATGATGAAGTCCTACTGGGGTCATAAAAGAGCATCAATGAAGAGCCCACCGTTTATGAAGCACACATTTTCTATACAGCGCAAAGAGTATATGCTCAGGTCAGTGGCCCCCTTGACATTGTTTCTTCTCTCACTGGAATCCAGTTCCTCATTTGGAAAGATAGGATATTGCAAAGGATGTGGGCATTCAGGAAGTCCGCGATGGTGCTGAAATAAACTTGTCACTATGAAAGATGAAGCTAAATCTACACCAAAAATTGTTTATGTGCATGACAGAAGGGGCCCATTAGCAGATACCACATCCTGTTATATCTGAAGCTCAAGGGAACTCTAGGACAAGACATTCTTGAATCTCCCAAAGCACCAAAGCAAAATTGAAATAAAAATGTATACTTTGGGCAGAATGAATTTAGGCCTTGGAATTTGAGGAATATGGGATGTGCTTTAAATAATCTGTGGTTTCTCTCAAGGGAACGTTTCAAAAATGTACAAGTGGTTTGTTCGTTGGTTCATTAAAAAAATACTTACAGATTACAAAACATGTCGTGTGTGTGTGTGTGTGTGTGTGTGTGTGTGTGTGTGTGTGTGTGTGCGCGCACGCTCATGCGCGCACACATGCAGAAATTCAAAAAATAGTAGTTTGGGACTGGGGATAAAAAGTTAGTGAAGAATTTTCATGCAGCAAATACCTGAGTGGGGAGTGTCAATGGTATCCCAGTGCCAGCAGCAGGAATGGGTAAGTGAATGAGCTCTGGTCCTTGACGAAATCCAATACATACTGACAGCAACCATGACTGACCTCTGCTATGTTAAATGTAATAAATGAAGCTTTTGTTACAGACATGGGTGACACACATGAAAAGATAACACAACTAAGGCTACATAATAGATAAGGGTTGCCCAAGCAATTCAGGTGATATTGGGGACTCCATCATTATCCAAGGAATATCCAGCTCCTGTGACTTTTTTAGAGAAAATTCTTCCTAATATAGAGTTTCCCAGAGTGCAGTAGTCAGCCCAAGTGATGTAACAGCTGCCGAAATTTTCTCCAGCATGTGTGTTCAAGAGGGCTTGAGAGGTCCCAGGGGGCAGAGGAAGAGGGGATGTGAAAGAGGAAAAGCCACAGTGGGCACAGGGCAGCAGAGACACAGCAGGAAGGCATGGCAGCAACTCAAGATGGTCAAGACGAGTGGTGCTTAAAGTAAGACATTAAGATGAGTGTGGGGATGTAACCTGAGAAAGAAGAGAACTGAAGCCAAAAGCTGGAGGAGAACAAATGCTGGACATACACAGGACTCTGAGGTCTCCGTTCAGCTAAAGGTTCACATTTTACACAGGGTCACTTCATAAGAAGTCAAGATAGCAGGATCTTGCTAGCATTAGAGGCATTTTAATCCTTGTACCAAAACAATCACTTATCTAAATTTTAAAACTCTGCGTGTTTGGTATCTAGGAAACAAAATTACTACATAATCACTTCACTGAAGAGTTGGTCACCTTTTCTGGTCAGATATGCTACTTAGTCTGCTACCCAGCAGAGACCCTCACAAAGCCAGAGGCTGAAAACAATTGTGACATAAACTAAGATTGCCACAAACATTTCTTTACACTTTCTGTCCCCACTTCCACCTTACATGATTTTCTCTGAAGGACACCCAGCCTCCTATACCCTAACCAGCCCTCCACTTCCTAGCCCAGGGCCTGGGATGAGCACTGGGTGCTAAGTCACAGATCAGTCTTCATTGAAGAGGTAGAGGTGCTGTTCTGACAAGGAGACCCTAGGCAGGTATCACAATATCAAGAGAATTATTCCTGCTCAAACAAGAGTAGGTTATTGGCTATTACCACTGGCCAGAAAGGGGCACCTTTCTACTGACCAGGAAGAATGGGGGAAAAGAAGAAAAGAAAGAAAGTAAACTGTTTTCTCAGAGCTTCTTGCTACCTCAAAGGAAATCCAAACTAAAAGAAATGTATGCTAGGTATGAATTCTATGGATAGGTAAATGAAATACCTCATTTCTCTACTTTCTATGCAATAAAATCTTGCTCCTACCCATGTGACTTCTATTGTGGTTTGCCATGTCCTGTATATCCTGTTTCCATAGAGATATTGCTGTTTCCCAAAGACAAGAATGTTTTCAGTGTGTCTGTTCTCACTGGGTCTACAAAATACACATTGGACAAAGGACTCATTGACAAACCTATTTTCTAAAGTCATTCAAGGGCTATTTTGAGAATGTTACATAAATTCCATTTTCAGATATGTGTTTCCCCCAAGGAGCTCTAGAGGCAATTGTCAAATTGCTTCAGTACACTATATTTCTTTCTTACACACTTCTCCAGCCAGTCTTTCCATTAGTGAAACCAACTAGAACAGCCAAAAAAATATTTCAGAGAGACAGCAGAATTTTAATGTCAGCTAATGAGACTAATTTCTTGACTCATCTGTTTGCTTTTTACAAGGCCATTCAACCAACAACACTTTCAGAAAAAATTAATATCTTGTCTTCCTTTTAGCAAACAAATCCCAAGAGATTAGCTACAAAACATTGCATAAGAGATGTCCAGGTAGACTATTTTCATCCTCATTTTCCACCAGGGCTCATTTGAAAAAAAAAAAAAGCAAATCAGCAGCACCCACCTTTAATCCCAGCACACTGGAGGCAGAGGCAGCCAGATTTCTGAGTTATAGGCCAGGCTGGTCTACATAAAGAATTCCAGTCCAGCCAGGGCTAGTGAGGACCTGTGTTAAAAGTTAGTTAATTACTTACTTAATTAAATACAGGTAGCTCTACTCCTTACTTGGGAAAGGATGCTTTACACATTTATCTCTTCCACTTTACCCTAGTTTGGACTGTGTCTTGGAATTGAGGTGCTTCCATAGGTTTGCCATCACTTCAAAGGCTGGGGTGTTACTGTAAATTTTACATGAGTTTTATTAAGTTGAGCATGTTATTGTTTGTAGACATCTGTCTTCTTAAATATTGTTCTTAATGATTTAAGTTGATATCATTAAATGTTTAGTGTGCACTGCTGAATCTTAAGACTTCTTGTCTGTCTACCTCTCTGGAAAGTGGAGACAACATACATTGGGTTTCTACTAGGTATTCTGATGTTTCATGCTCTCGCTCAGCTTCTTGGGGCCTTGCTTCTCCTGAATTGCTTGTGAGACACACTCAGAGAACTTCCAATGACCAACTGTGGCAGCTTCCCTACAAATAAGTGGCACTGTATACATTTGGAAGTTCAAAATCTCCAGAGACAGCTCATGAGCCACAGCCACCCAAATAGGAACACCTAGTGCCTTCTGGGAAGCTGGTTACATTCCACTCTCAAGGCCTCCTATTGGGGCCAGGCTGAGCTGGGATGTTGTGGCAACTTAGACGCTTGTTTGTCTTTTTTCCATTTCCTGGTATGTTTCCTGTAGAAGTAATTCCTAGTAGAAATTCACACAATGATTCTCACATCATAGCCGACTTTTCTAGTGACCTAAGGGAGCAGAATTTGTCATCCTGTAAGAGGAAGTCTTCCAGAGGACTAGTCTGTTTGCAACATTGTCATGATACAAGGCACATCCTGACACATCGCCATGGTGTTTATGTTTCTCTGTGGCCTGGTCATATGTGACCCTGTGTTCTCACTAGTGTGTGAGCTCTTCATGGTGACAGGGCCTGGCCTCGGTTCCTGGTACAATTCATGTCACAGGACAGTGCCTTTGTGAGAAAACACTGAGTGAGTGACCAGAGTGAGGATAAACTAGCAGACCAGCTTCCCAGGTCCACGAAGAGCCAACCTATACAAAATACCCCTGAAGGCACAGACAGGAGAGTTCCCTTACAGAACCTTCAGGGAGACCATCTGTGTGGTCCTCCTGTGCGTAGGAAATATAAGAAAAATACACTGCCTTTTCTATTAAATAGTAAAGTAAACAAAACTTCATTGAACAAATAATTGTAAAGAAGCCACTTGGCAGAAGTTAAAATCCCTCCCAGGTCAAACTGTAATAGATGCTCAAGTTTCACATCTCGCTGTAAATCGCGTTAGCCAGTGCCATAAGAATATAGATCAATGCCTGCCAGCTGAACTGTACCCCTGCCTGCATTCTGCCTGCCTGTGACCCTTCTCCAAGTCCACAATCCCAGTTAGTCCCCAGCCTTGCTGCTAGACCTTCCCAGAAGACTTCCATCAAGCAGACCTAGCCCACAGAAGCCAGAACAGTGAGTGACCAGCCTGCCAGCAGAACTGTACCCCACCCTGAATTCTATTTCCCTTGACCCTGCCCCAGGCTTATGCCATCCCAGGTTATTCCTGACTCTGCTGCTTCTGAGTCCTGTCCATAACCCCAGCAGTTTTCCAACACTGAGGCATAGACCTCACCAGCCACAGCTTCCCTCACTGGTGGTAGAGTGGCCCTTCCCCAGAACTCCAGCAGACAAAGTCCACACCAGTTGTAAGAACAGACAACAGAGGTCCAAGTACAATCTACAGCCCAAGCCCCAGCAGCTCTACTGGAGGCCAGGCTAGTCCTAGGTACTCCAGAAGAAGACTCAGGCTTTACTGGAGGCCAGGCCTGATCTAGAGACCCAAGAAGACTTTGGCTTTACCAGAGACCAGACCCAATCAAGGGACCCAAGGCCCCCAAACCCTGGCAGAGACACCCTTCTGGGCATGAAGACTCACCAGTCACCACAATGCTTAGCCTTTTAGGCCAGAAGACCAGAGAGAAAACAAAAACTAAGGAACAAAACCCTTATCTAACAAGGATGAGTATAGGAATCAACACCTACACTATAATCAATCTCAAATCCAGATGCCTAAATGCATTATAAGAACACAATAAAAAACAGAAAGGGTAATTGTCACCACCAGAGACTAGTTACCCTATGACAGCAAGTCCTGAACAGTCCAACACAGCTGAAGCATAAGAATATTACCTTAACAATAATATGAAGATGATAGAGGTCTTTTAAGAGAAAATGGGGAAAAATTGCTTAAAGAATCTGAGAAAATGACAAACAAAAAAATAGAAGAAATCAATAAATCTCTTAAAGAATGTCAAGAAACCCTCAGGGGAGGTGGGGGGACAGTTAATGGAAACAAATGCAGCTGCTCAAGACCTGAAAATGGAAATGGAAACAATAAAGAAAACACAAACTCAGGGAATTCTGGAATTGGAAAATCTGGTTAAGCAAACAGGACCTACAGATGCAAGCATTACCTAAAGAGTACAAGAGATGGAAGAGAGAATCTCAGGCATTGAAGACTAGAAAAGGAAATAGATTTATCAGTCAAAGAAAATGCCAAGTCTAAAAAAAAATCCTAACACAAAGCATCCAGGAAATCTGGGACACTATGAAAAGATCAAACCTAAGAATAATAGGGATAAAAGAAGGAGAAGAATCCCAGTTCAAAGACCCAGAAAATACTTTCCTAACCTAAGGAAGACATGCCTGTATAGGTACAAGAAACTTACAGAACATTGAGTAGACTGGACCAGAAAATAAAGTCCCCATATGGGGAAGACTTTCTCCATCTATCTAGATACCACTAGATCAGTTTCTCTCCACCCACTGGATCCCCAAAACCACTTATGAAATAACCATTTGAGGTTTATTATCATCCACAATTGTTTTGCCATTGGCTTAGGCTTCTTATTGGCTAGCTTTCTCTTACTTATTATCCCATTTCTATTATTTTGTTTATCACCACTTTGCTTTGGCTTACCTAGGTGATCCCCTGGGATTCAGCCTTTCTGGTGGCTACATGGTGTCTCTTCACTCTATCTTCCTTCTCTCTGCCTCTTTGTCAGGAACTTCTGCCTAGATAAATGCTACCTGTCCATTGCCTGAAACAGCTTTGTTCATCAACCAATAAGAGACAGCATACAGAGGACATCCACCATCAACCACACCACATAACAATCAAGACACAAAACATACAGAACAAAGAAAGGAAATAAAAAGCTGTAAGAGAAAATGACCAAGTAACATACAGTGACAGACCTGACTTCTCAATGGAGAGTTTAAAATCCAGAAGGGATTTTAAAATCCAGATGTCCTGCAGACTCTAAAAGACTACAGATGCCAGCCAATATTATACTCAGCAAAACTTTCAATCATCATTGACAGAGAAAACAAGATATTTTGTGAAAAGCCAAATTTAATCAATATCTATCCAAAAAAAAAATCTGACCATTCAGAAGGGAATATAAGGAAAAGTTTAGTCAAAGGAAGTTAACTATACCTACAAAATACAGGAAATAGATAATCCCACACCAACAACACCCAAAGGAGGGAAATACACACACATGCACACACATCACACACCACCACCAACAACAACAATAAAAGTAACAGAAATTAACAATCCGTGATCATTAATATCTCTCAGTATCAATGGACTTAACTTACCAATACAAAGACACAGGCTAACTGAATGGATACAAAACCAGAATTCATCCTTCTGCTGCATACAAGAAACACATCTTAACATCAAAGACAAACATTATCTCAGAGTAAAGGGTTGGAAAAAAATTTCTAATCAAATCGACCTAAGGAGTATGCTAGTATAGCTACCCTAATATCTAACAAAGTAGACTTCAAACCAACATTAATCACAAAAGATGGAGAATGACATTTTATTTTTACCTAAGGAAAAATCTATCAAACTGAAGTCTCAATTCTAAACATCTGTCCCCCAAATACAAGGGCATGCATATTTGTAAAAGAAGCATTACTAAAGGTTAGATCATACATTGAACCCCAAACTTTTCAAGACTTCACTCTCACCAATGAACAGGTAGTCCCAACAGAAACTAAAAAGAGAAATAACAACTAACAAATGTTATGAATCAAATGGACCTAATAGATATCTACAGAATGCTTCATCCAAACACTAAAGAGTATACCTTCTTCTTAAAACCTCATGGAACCTCCACATGCTCAGTCACAAAGCAAGCATTGACAGTTATAAAAAATTAGAATTGCCTACTGTATCTTATCAGATATCCGTGGATTAAAGTTGGAGTTTAATAACAGCCCAGACTACAGAAAAGCCTACATGTTCATGGAAACTGAACAAATTTCAACTAAATTACCACTGGGTCAAGGAATAAAGAAGTCAATGAAAGATTTTCTAGAATTTGATGAAAATGAAAGCACAACATACCCAAACTTAGGGGGAAAAATGAAAGCAATGCTAAGAGGAAGGTTCATAGCAATAAGTGCCTACAAAAGAATTTGGAAAAAAATCTTATACTAATGACTTAACCACACACCTAAAAGCTCTAGAACAAAAAGAAGTAAACACACCTACAAGGAGTAGATGACAGGAAATAATCAAACTGAGGGCAATCAAATAAAAAAAATAGAAGGCAAAAAGAACAATACAAAGAATCAATGAAACAAAGAGTTGGTTCTGTGAGAAAATCAATAAAATAGACAAATCCTTATCCAAACTAACAAAACGTCAGAGAGAGAATATCCAAATTAAAACAAAAATGAAATGAAAAGTGGGATATGACAACAGACACTGAGGAAATCCAGAGAATCATTAGGTCATACTTCAAAATGCTGTACTCCACAAATGGGGAAAATCTAGAAGAAATGGACAAACTTCTTGATGGATACCACACACCAAAATTAAACCAAAAACAGATAAACAATCTAAACAGATGTATAACCCGTAAGGATATAGAAGCAGTCATTAAGTTTCCCAATTAAGAAAAGCTCAGGGTCAGATGTATTCAGTGCAGCACTGTACCAGACTTTCAAAGAAGAACTAATACCAGTACTCCTCAAATTATTCCACAAAATAGAAGCAGAGGAATCATTAACAAGTTCATTTTATGAGGCCACAGTTACCCTGACACCAAAACGACACAGACTCAACAAAGAAAGAGAATTATGGACCAATTTCCCTCATATATATTGATGCAAAAATACTCAATAAAGTACTGGCAACCCTGATCCAAGGACGCATCAAAACCTCATCCACCATTAACAAGTGTGCTTCATCCTAGAGACACAGGGGTGGATCAACATATGAAAATCTATCAGTGTAATCCACCATATATACAAACTTAAAGAAAAAAATCACATAATCATCCAATTAGATGTTGAAAAGCCTTTGACAAATTCCAACACCCCTTCATGATAAAAGTCTTAGAGAGATCAGGGATACAAGGAGTATAACGAAATATAATAAAAGCAATATACAAGAAGCCAGAAGCTAACATCAAATTAAATAGAGAGAAACTCAAAGCATTTCAACTAAGGAACAAGACAAGGCTGTCTAATCTTTTCCTATTTATTCAATATAGTACTCAAAGTTCTAGCTAGAGCAATAAAACAACAAAAGTATATCGAGAGGATAAAAATTGGAAAGAGAAGAAGTCAAAGTATTGCTATTTGCAAATGACATGATAATATACATAAGTGACCCCAAAAATTCTACATCAGGGAACTTCTACAACTGATAAACACCTTTATCAAAGTAGCTGGAATAAAGATTAACTCAAAAAATCAATATCCTTCCTATATCCAAATGATGAAATGGCTAAGAATAAAATCAGGAAAGCAACACCCTTCACAATAATCACAAACAATATAAAATATCTTTCAGTAACTCTAATCAAGCAAGTAAAGACCTCATATGACAAGAACTTCAAGTCTTTGAAGAAAGAAATTGGCGAAGCTATCAGGAAATAGAAATATTCCCCCATGCTCATGGATTGGTATGGTTAACATAATAAAAATGGCTACCTTATCAAAAGTAATCTACAGATTCAACACAACCCTCATCAAAATTCTATCACAATTCTCTACAGACTATGAAGGAAAAATACTCAACTTCATATGGAAAAACAAAAAAATCCCAAGACAGCCAAAACAATCCTGAACAATAAAAGAGCTGCCAGAGACATCACCATCCGGATCGTAATCTCTACTATAGAGCGATAGTAATAAAATCAGCAAGGTATTTGTATAAAAACAGACAGGTGGATGAATGGAATGAAATTAAAAACTCAGAAGCAAATTCACTCACCTATGGACACTTGACCTTTGACAAAGAAGCCAAAATAATGCAAAGAAAGAAAGCAAGCATAGTCAACAAATGGTGCTGGCATAATTGACTGTCAGCATGTAAAGGAATGCATAGATCCTTATCCATATATACCACCCTGTACAAAACTCAAGTCCAAGTAGATCAGGGACCTCAACATAAATCCAGCTACATTGAACCTCATAGAAGAGAAAGTATGAAATAGCCTTAAATGCATTGGCACAGGAGACAACTTACTGGATATAACACCAGTAGTTGTTGATGTAAGTTTTCTCACCCAGCCAGGGTGCTGTTGCCCTTGAACCCCAAATAAACACAGGGATGCTATGTTAGTTATAAAACTGTTGGCCGATGACTGGGGCTACTTATTGGCTAGCTCTGTCTTAACTATTAACCCATTTCTATTAATCTATGTATTTCCACTTGGTCTTGGCTTGGTGGAGAACCCCTGACACGTCCTCTCTTCCTATGTTCACAAGGTGACTCTTTTTGCCAATGTTTCTCAGAATTCTCCTCATCTCCTAGCCCCACCTATCTTCCTGCCTGGCCAATCAGCGTTTTATTTATCAACCAGTAAGAGAAACACATATATGGAAGGACAGACCCATTAAAGTTTGTTGAAATTATTCTTTTTCTGCAACATCAAATTCATTGCTCTTTTTTTGATGTCTCATAAAGTACTAAACCAAATTTTACTTTCTGCAAGTAACATCCCCAAATAGTATGTAACTCCAATGGCTTCATTATGACTTAGAATTATTAAGTTCGGAAAGTCAATGATAATTTCTCTGCCAGAAATACTAAGGCTGAAATGTGATTTCTTGTACTCTATTTATTTATTGTTTCCAGTAATACGATTTATTAAAATATGCAGTCATCACCACAGAGGAGTGCTGTGGGCCTATTATGTGTGTCCCAAAACGCCAAATCTGTAATCTCTGGGAGTAACTAGATTTGGGTAGGGTCAGGAAGATGGAGTCACCATAATGAGACAACAGCCTTCCTGAGAAAAAGCAAAGACCAGGGGATCAGGCATCTGGATCTTGTACATCTCTGCCTCCATCACTTAGGGAAACAGTACAATATTTAAGCCACCAAAGGTTTATTACAGCAGTCTGCACTATGGAAAGTAAAAAGTCATTAAACCCATTGAGGAAAAGTAGTGTGAATTAAAAATATCTCTTCTCTCCTTCCTCCCTTCAAGCTGAACCTTTAATATTAACTGTAGAAGAGGCTGGCAGAGAAACAGACAGGAGTTTCTCACTGATTGAAGCTACTCCCTTGTTGTAAAAGTTGATGTCACCTATCCTATAGTGTTTCTTTTTTTTATGATTTGGGTTTAATATAAATACTGTCACCATGTAACATCTGTTGAGCCTGAGATTTCAGATTGTGAGGCCAGTGTTGATAAACATTTCCTCATTGTCCCCAGGGACCCAGATCTTATAAACAAATGACAAGATTGTTGCACGTGCAGCCTTGGAAGATAGAGAGAGATTTGGAGATGTCCCCAAATAGCAGAGAGGGTTCCTCTCCTTCTTTGTCCCTTCTTCCCTCTTCACCTTCCATCCCTACATTTATCTATTCCCTAAAGGAGACAGTAAGCTCCTATGGAGATTCCATAAAACCTAGAGGACCCCTGATTTTGGGTTTTGCCTGTGATGCATTCCATATAAACATAAATTGTTGGCACCTGTCCCATCCTCTGGGGAGGTACTATGGGGAGGTGACAGGGAGTTTGTCTGCCTGTCTGATGGCCTCTGACACCGTGGGCTTCTTCTGTCAGGGTTGTGTGTAAAGGACTATGGCAAACCTTCTTGCTGGTGATTAGAGTGAAATCCTCGATTCTTTGCCGCTTCATACTGAACACTTAGTTGTCTAAAAACATGACTAGAGAAACCTGGCACTTTCTCCCACCAAAGCATCTCTAACAAACACCCTTTTATGTCAGCCCTGAAATGCGATATGGTCTCAATTTTAAAACCAAGTTTTAAACTATAAAAGCAAAAAGTATGTACTAGAAATTATTAAGAATTTCTTCAAGGATTTTAAAAATGGAAACTGGTTGTTTTTGCTTTAGCTCAGCTTTGAGGATTTCTTGAAAGATCAAGGTTAATGACTGAATGGAGTCTCTTTGAATTTACCTTCCTACAAGCTTGATTAAAATGTGCTCTCATCTACTTGTTCTTGTTTACAAGAAAAGTGAATACTTTAATTTTGACATCTGCAAGTATGTATCCAAGTCCATGCTGAGAAAAAACCAAAAACAAACAAGCTATTCTAATTCAGATACCACCTTTTTGTCACCCCTAAAATACTTTTGCATTTCATTTGATATCTGCTGCTCATAGTATGCTGCCCAGGGAGTGGGTGGGGCTGTCTTGACTACTGTGAAGGGAAGCACCTCAGAGCTTTGAGGGACTAAACTAATGAGCATTAGTTTAGTAAGGCCACTGTGCCATTAACTTTCATTGTCAAACTTTTGAATTAGGTAAGAAATAATATCTGGAGCCTGTCTTTGGGAATATTCAGAGATGTTTAACTAAGGAGAGAAAACCCAGAATATGGGGGTCCCATGCTGAAGAAAAAGGGAAGAGGAGGTAAAAAAGGAAGGGGTTGGGGGAGGGGAATTTTGGGGATTTAGGTATTACTACTCCAAGATCCACTTGTGAATTTAGTAAGATCATTATGATCAAAGGCTCAGGGTCTGATAATGATAGAGATGTCAGAGGCCTGAGCCACAACCTCCAATGATGGGGTATGTCCTTCTGTATATATGTTTCTATTATTGGCTGATGAATAAAACACTAATTGGCCAGTAGTCAGGCAGGAAGTATAGGTGGGTCTATGAGAGATGGAGAAGCCTGGGGAGAGAAGGCAGAGAGGAGACACTGATGGGAGATGTTATTCTGTAAATATGTTTCTCATACTGGCTAATGAATAATGCACTGTTGGCCAATAGGAAAGCAAGATAGGCGGAGCTAGAAGACTAGGAGGAAGAGGAAGTAGTTAGGAGGAGTCAGCATGTAGAAACCTGAGAGAATAGAGGTCTGGGCCCGCTGCTGGGTAAGATGAGCCACGTGGAAATACTTAGATTGGTAAAAATGGATTAATAATTAAGACAGAGCTAGCCGATAAGAAACTAGTAACTGGCCAACAGAATTATATCAAATACAGCGTCTCTGTGTATTATTATTGGGGGCCGGCATGGCAGTGGGACCCGCCGGCGGGAAAACATACTTGTTACAAGACACCATGTAGCTACCAGGAACATGGGATGCTGGAAGTTCTCTGGCAAGATAAAACCATGTAGAAACACATAGATTAATAGTTATGGGTTAATAATTCAGAGATAGCTAGCCAGCAAGCAAGATGCTTGAGCCATTGGCCAAAACTTAATCATTAATAATGCATCTGTGTGTTTATTTGGGGCTAATTGGCTGAGGGAACAGGTGGGAAAGAAATCCCCACTATACTCCAATGCTCATCTCAGTAAGAAAAAACTATAGCACGGGAGAAAAAAGGAAGCTGCTAGCCAGGGATCCTGCCCTCCTAGTTGTAGCAAGCTAGTCAAGTGTGACTTGGGATGTGTGGGCTTCAAAGCCAGAGCAGATGTGGGATGAGGCTCCTGAAAACAAAGCAAGACTTCCTTAAGCTTGGATGTGGGTGCACAACTTCATATTTGGAGACCCAAATATCCAAATTCATATATTGCTTCTGTTTGAAAGTGGGGCCCAGCATGGTGACAACTTAATTGCATCTTTTCTCTGAACTGAGCAGCTGTAGGCATTGGTGCATTTCCTACAGTGACCAGTCTTAAACACAGAGAGAACTGATGAAGTTTGTTAAGAAGCATTTCATCTCAGGCCTCATTATCATAATGTATATGAGCTCAGTGTCTCAACCTAGGTGTTAATATCTCCCATTGTTCACATGTCACAGATCATAAATATTTTTTCCAGAGCTTCAGCTTGTCATCCCTGTTAATCAGTTGGGTTATAAAACAATTCAAGATTCTGTTCACACTCTTATTTGAAATTTATCTCATTCTCTTTGTGAAGAATTATTTTTTTGATATGAAATATTCCAAAAATATTTTCCTAAGACTCACCCTGTGTGGTCTGAATAACTTGTTTGGTTCAAGTAATCATCTTTTAAAAACTTATTTCAAATTCTAGTTTCTTAATCTGAATTTTTTCATCAGATTTTTGTAAAATAAGAAAAGTTGAATGTGACAGTCACACCTGTCTTTGGGCGATTTGCTACTGTAATAGAATACAACACTGTGTAATTCATACACATCAGACATGTATGGATTTCTCACCATTTTAAAGACAGGTGTTTCATATCAGTGTGTCAGGAAGTTCAATGTCTGACGAAGCCCCTTCTCTGCTCAGGAGGCACCATGTGGACATATGTGGTGTGTGAGGACAGTGCTGTGCCCCATGAGGACATATACTGTGTGAGGATAGTGCTGCATCCCCACGTACACATATGCTGTGTGGGGGAAAGTGCTGTGAGCCATGAGGACATATGTTGTACAGACAGTACTGTGCCCCATGAGGGCATATGCTGTGTAGGTGACAGTGCTGTGTTCCATGTGGACATTTCCTGAGTGGGAGGACAGTGCTGTGCCCCATGAAGACATATGCTGTGTAAATATGTCCTGCGACGAGGAGGGTGAGAACTCACTTGTTCACCATCTTACAAAGACAGTTCCTGTCCATTGGTTCAGCTATGGTGGTGTGGTCCCTCCTGGAGGATGTGCCTCTGAGTGTGTTCACATTAGATTCCTATATGAATCAGAAGACATGATAATATATAGTAAAAAGCCTACAAATAATAACCAAACTTATTAAAGTATCTCAAATTGACTTTATAATTCTAGTAAAAAGGTACATTCCTAACCCAGTAGTTGCTCAGATTCCTCTTAGAGTTCATTTTCTGATGGTAATATTTTTTTTTTAACTTGAAACAAGCTTGTTTCCTCACCCACCTCTCCTCCCCTGTCTTCCCCACCAACCCTCATCTCATCCCCTTTCTGCTCCCCAGGGATGGTGAGACCTTTAATGTGGGATCTTTAAAGTCTGTCATATCATTTGGAGCAGGGCCTAGGCACACCCCATGTTTCTTCTATGCTGAGAGAGTAACCTTCTATGTGGAATGGGCTCACAAAGTATATTCCAATAATGGGATAGATACTGATATACTACCAGAGGTCTTCCTAACTAACACCCACGTTCAAGGGATCTGGGTCAGTCCTATACTGGTTTCCAATCTATCAGATTATGAGGACTATCAATCTATGAGGTCCATCAATTTCATTATCAGGAAAGGGCATTTAAGGGAGCCTCTCCACTATTGCTTACATGGTTAGTTGGGGTTTTCCTTGTAGATCTCTGAACATTTCCTTAGTGCCATATTTCTCTTTAAACCTATCATAGCCCCCTCTATTGTGTTATCTCTTCTCTTGCTCTCCTCTATTCTTCCCCTTTCTTAATCTTCCTGCTCCCTCACGTCCTCCTCTCCTCCCTTTCTCTTTCTCCTAACTCATTCTCCCCTCCCCTCCATGTTCCCTATTTGCTCAGGAGATCTTGTCACTTTCCCCTTCTTCAGGGGAACATGTATGTCTCTCTTAGGGTCCTTCTTGTCTCCTAACTTTTCTTCAGGTATGGATTATACACTGGTGATCCTTTGCTCTTTGGTCTAAAATCCATATATGGGTGAGTACATACCATGTTCCTCTTTTTGTGACTGGGTCATCTCACTCAGGATGGTTTCTTCTAGTTCCATCCATTTGCCTGCAAATTTCAAGATTCCATTATTTTCCCCCCATTGAATAGTACTCCATTGTGTAAGTGTACCACATTTTCTTTATCCATTCTTCAGTTGAGGGACATTTAGTTTGCTTCCATGTTCTGGCTATTACAAATAATGCTGCTATGAACATAGTTGAACAGATGTCTTTGTTTTATGAATGTGCATCTTTTGGGATATGGCTAAGAGTGGAATTGCTGGATCTTGTGGTAGACAGATTGCCATTGTCCTGAGGAACCGCCATACTGATCTCCAAAGTGGCTGTACCCGAGTTTGCACTCCCACAAGCAGTGGAGGAGTGTTCCCCTTTCTCCACACCTCTCTAGCATAAACTGTCTTAGGTGTTTTAGATTTTAGCCATTTTTACAGGAATAAAATGGTATCTCAGAATTGTTTCGATTTGCATTTCCCTGATGGCTAAGGATGTTGAAACTTTCTTAAGTGTCTTTCAGCCATTTTAGTTTCCTCTATTGAGAATTCTCTATTTAGTTCTGGACCCCATTTTTTAATTGGATTATTTGGTGTTTTGGTAACTAGCTTGTTGAGTTCTTTGTGTATTTTGCAAATTAGCCCTCTGTCAGATTAGGGGTTGGTAAATATCTATCCCACTCTGGGGGCTGCCAATTTGTCCTTTGCCCTACAGAAGCTTCTCAGTTTCAGGGGGTCACATTTATTAATTGTTGATCTTAGTGTCTGTGCTACTGGTGTTACGTTCTAGAAGCAATGGTACTTCCTACTTTCTCTTCTGCGAGATTCAGTGTGGCTGGATTTATGTTGAGGTCTTTGATCCATTTGGACTTAAGTTTTGTGCATATTGGTAGATATGGATCTATCTGCAGTCTTCTACATGTCAGCATCCAGTTACACCAGTACCATTTGTTGAAGATTCTTTGCTTTTTTCATTGTATAATTTTATCTTCTTTGTCAAAAATCAGGTGTTAGTAGGCGTGTGGGTTAATATCAAGGTTTTCAATTCAGTGCCATTGGTCTATTGTTTGCACTAATACAAAGCTGTTTTTCGGTCTATAATTCTGTAATAGAACTTGAAGTCAGGGATGGTGATACCTTCAGAAATTCCTTTTATTGTACAGGGTTGTTTTGGCTATTCTGGATCTTTTGTTTTTCCGTATAAAGTTGAGTATTGTTCTTTCAAAGCCTGTGAAGAATTGTGCTGGGATTTTGAAGGGGATTGCATTGAATCTGTAGATTGCTTTTGGCAAGATTGCCTTTTTAAAACCATGTTGATCCTACCTATCCAAAAGCATGGGGCATTTTTCCATTTTCTGGTATCTTCTTTAATTTCTTTCTTTAAAGACTCAAAGTTCTTATTATATAGGTCTTTCACTTGTTTGGTTAGCATTACCCCAAGATATTTTATGTTGTTTGTGGCTATAGTGAATGGTGATGTTACTTTGATTTCTTCCTCAGCCCCTTTATTGTCTGTATATAAGTAGGGCCACTGATTGTTTTTTTTTTTTTTTTTTTTTTTTTGAGTTAATCTTGTATCCTGCCACTTTCCTGAAGGTGTTTATCAGTTGTAGGGTTCCTCTGGTAGAATTTTTCAGATCACTTATGTAAACTATCATATCATCTGCAAATAGTGACAGTTTGACTCCTTCCTTTCCAATTTGTATCCCCTTGATCTCCTTTTGTTTTCTTATTGTTCTCGCTAGAACTTCAAGAACAATATTGAAGAGATACAGAGAGAGTAGACAATCTTGTCTTGTTCGTCATGTTAGAGGAATCACAAGAGATGGGTAAGGCAGAAGAGGCATATTTCCAACCTAAGATAAGGTTACAGGCTTGAGTGACTTCTCCCAGGATGGGTAAGGAATTATGCTGACATCTTTTGCCACCTAAAACAGGTGATAGTTTATATTAAAAGAAAGGGGGGTAGGTAGGGCCCTGCATGGACCCCTGAGGCACCTTGAGCAAGCCTGTGCTGTTGGCTGGAACATTCTGCAGTTTTAACTGGAACATCTTGCACAAGAGTAGTTCTTGGTACTCTTCTTGATTTGCTAACACACATCTGCTGGGGAGGAACTGGGCCAGAGAGCTTTCACTCTTGACCCTTGATTGTTTTCCACTGTGGTGTGAGTCAGTATGTAAGCCCATTCCTTCTCCTCAATAAAGAGCATTTGGCATTCCTGTTGCACAAATGGCCTGCTGTCTTGTCTTTTATTTAAGTCTCTAGTCCTTCGCCCGATCAGTGGAACAGATTGCAGTGCAGGTGCTACAGATTTTCATGGTGATAAAATTAATTGATGAGGGAAGATCCACCACCCTATTGTGGGCTGCACTGTTCTCTGTGTTTGGATCCTGAAATATATAAGAAGAAAGTAACATGAATAGTGAACATTTATACATTCATTTCTCTCTGTTCTTGACTGTGAGATCTTCAAGTTGTCTGAAGAGGGCACAAAATGCTTCAAGATCTTGCCTTCAATTCCCTGGAGTGATGGAATGTAACATGCACATTTAAGTTAAACCTTTTCTTCCCAAGTTGCTCTTTGTTGCTGTGCTGTATTGTGTAGTTATTTACTTTGTCTGCTTCTGTGGCACTGACCACACCCATTGGGGGTGGAGCTAGGGGCAGAAGTGACCCAAGGAACTAGGTCTGAGGAGGATCCAGGGAATGCTCTCTTTGCTGGCTGGATATGGAGAGGAGAGCATCTGGTTTAACCTGCTGGTGTTCATCTGTCTATGTTGTGAGTTATTTCTCCTTGAATAAACATCTATTCGGCCTATTTGTTTATCCTGGTCCTTATTAAACCGCAATGTCTGGTGTCAGAAGCAGGATCAGGATTTTCATGGCACCTGGGTTTCCTTGAACAGGCGGTTGCCCTGCCTAACCAGGCAGACACACCACATTTGTGTCTGCCCTACAATTCCTTTTATCTCCATCACAGCCCTGAGACCACTGCTCACTTCTGTCCCTTGGCTCCATCCCCAATGGGTGTGGTCAGTGCCACAGAAGCAGACAAATTAAATATCCCACTACAGTATTGTGTCACAGTAACTGGAATAGAACTAGGACACACATGTGAATTAGGAGGGAAATAAAAATCATAAACAAGAGAGCAAACAGACATAAAGATGTCTTAAACACCATAATGTTAGACACAGGGTAATCTAGCTCTGCTTTGTGAGGCCAAGAACAAAAATCTTTGAATATTTTTCTCAGAAAAACTGAGGAAATATAAGACATCAAAGAAGTTTTAAAAACAGCTCAGTAGAAATTCTAGTATAGAACAGTATTTAGAAACTCAATAGATGACCTAACAGAAGGTTGCATGAGACTGAAGATAGATTTAGGAACATAAATCAGATGTCAAAGTTATTATTATATAAATGACATTATTTTGAATGAAGTATAGATATACAGTATAGATATGGATAAAAAATATTAAGTATAGATATGGATAAAAAATATGTGTGTCTGTGATCAAATAGCAAAGGCAAGCAGTCATTTAGTGTCCCAAGGAAGAAGATAGCATGGGGCAGAAGCATTATTTGGTAAGGTAATATATATACATCATACACATACATATTTCAAAACTGATGGAGACTGTGATCCAAGATGCCAACCATTCACAAGGAGAAAGGAAAGCTTTTTATTACACAGAGCCATGGTGTAATGAAACTAGACACTTCAAAGGCCAAGTGAAAACCTTAAAAGTTTTAGCTGAGACAAAAGACAACTTTTCTTCAAAGTAATAGTGTTAGGATTAACAGCAAGGTGATATTTTCAAACAAGAACTTTAAGTATAGTAAAACTCATTCAGAGGCTAGAGAGATAGTTCAGTAGTCAAGCCCACTTGCTGACATTGAAGAGGACCCAGTTTGGATTCCCAGCCCCCATACTGGGACCTCACAACTGTGTGTAATTCCAGTTCCAAGAGATGATCTGATGCCTTTTTGTGTCCTCTTCAGACAACAGGCATGCATGTGATTCATATACACACATACAGGTAAACACTCATATACATAAAATAAATGAATCTGTAAAGATATATATATATATATAGCGTGTATGTTTCCGCCAGCCAGTCAGTCCGCCAGTCTGGGCCCATAGCCGCGCCAGCCCCAAATAAGACTCAGAGACTCTGTATTTGATACAATCCTGTTGGCCAGTTACCATTATTTTTTATGGGCTAGCTCTGTCTTAATTATTAACCCATTTCTACTTATCTAAGTATTTCCACCAGGTCGTCTTATCGGGGAGCCGCGGCAAGCGTCCTGCTTCTTCCTGTCCTCCTTCCTCCCTGGGCTACATCTCGACTCTCCTTCTCACTTCCTCTTTCCTTCTCCTGGGCTCCTAGCCCCGCCTATCTTGTTTCCTATTGGCCAGCAGGGCTTTATTAATTAGTATGAGAAACATATATACAGAATAACATCTCCCATCATCTCCTCTTTTCTGTCTAAAATAACAGAAGGGGTTTAACCTTAACATAGCAAAATATAACATACAACAGTTATCAAATAAGAATCACAGTTAACAATATTTAGTCCATTAACATTTTGTAAGACTTAAAGAAAATATCATCTATCCTATCTTTGTGAGTCTAAAGTCCTATATGTAACTTATCTTTAATCCTAACTAAGGAAAACTATAACCATAACTATCTGTCTTCAACTCCTTCAAAGACCACAGAAGGATAATATATAACTCTAGAAATGACAGAGACAACTCATTGCCTGGTCAGACACTCAAAGTTCTTCTGTAATGTTCCATCTTCAGCCCATAAGCCATAGTGTGTCTCCAGACTCCTCAGCAAAGCAAGAAACTTTAAATTGTCCACTGTATTGACAGTGTCAGTCATTTTTCTCTGTGTCCTATAGTCTGTCTGGCTGTCTGGCAGTTTCTTCCATGAAGCAGGAACCCTGTAGCAATGTCCATCTTGCATCAGCAGTCACCTTTTTGTGGGTCCTGCATGTCCAGTTTCTACAACATCAAGTCAAACAGTCCAGAAGAGCAGTACCTTGCCCAAATGGCTAGTCTTGCCATATTAAAAGCAAACTCCATAACATGTTTCTTTGATATCCATCTTCCTTTCTGATGTTAACAGGAGCAGTTGTGCCTCACTGTCAAGAAAAACTCTAAACCATTTTAAATGCCATATTCTGTAGGTCTTTGAAAGGTTTGAAGAATACCTATCGATCTCAAATACATCTCTGTATATCTAGAAATCCTAACTAACTTAACTCCAAGTTTTAATTATCATAGGTAACTCTCTATAATCTGTATTAAATTATACATTACATTTTCCAAATGAGCTATATAAACACAATACCTAAACAAGAGGAGAAATATACATATCACAAAATTGACCTTAAATTGTATCAATAAAAGAAAATCCATTTCAAAGCAAAGTATTCATATCTATACCATAATCTTCTTTTTATCTTTAAAAAGATTGCTTGTGTCATTAACCAGTTATAACCAAGCCCATTTAAATGAAAACAAACATTTATAAACAATATTTGGGAATTTGGGCGTCGTTCTTTCCAAACTATTTCCTGCTGGTAGAGGGCGCTGTCATGGGGGTCCAAAGAAGATGAAGAAATCTTGGCAGTAGTCTGCAAGGCTTTGTCTCAACTGCTTTGAATGTTGGATCACCTGGGGCATTGTTTCAGGGGGTCTGGCTTGAGCAAACCACATAAGTCTGGAAAGAATCCATAGCTTTTCATTTTCTGTGGAAACAAAAATAGAAATCCTTTTCCCCAGTAGCTTGTCCTTAGGCTTAAATTTTTGAGTCAAAGCATTTTTAAAATATATAAATTGAATTAATCCAGCAGCATTTCTTTTATTAGTAGTTGTTATTTTCTCAGCAATCAAATAATTTAAAGACAACAGAATCTCGTATAGTATCCAAAATTTCTCTGTGCTTTCCATTTTTACATGGCTTTTTTATTACTCTATTTATTCTATTTCTATTTTTACATATTTTGAGACAGGGTTTCTCTGTGTAACTTTTATATATCCTGGAATTCACTGCATACCAGGATTACTTTGAAATCACAGAGATCTGCTTGCCTCTGTCTTCCGAGTGCTGGGATTAATGGCGTGTGCCACCATAGCCATCCATTTAATTCCTTTTTTCTTTTTTAAACCATTGTATCCCGTTTCTTTTTCTCTCCCAAGCCAGTGTATTTTTTAAAACACAGTGTAAACCTTCATTGCAGCTCTCGTACACAGCAATGAATTGTTAGCAGAGCTCTTTAAAAGCAAGGCGGCTTTTTTGTCGCTAATGCTAATTTTGGAAACCTCTCTTAAAGGAGCCGCGCAACTCTCTGTCTACAGAAAAACAAAACCAACTGAGAAAATGCTGCTACTAAGAAGTCTTGCTAGTCTTTGTTCCCTTGTTTCTAAAAACTCTTTTTTTAAGCTTTTGTTAAATTTTAAGCGAAAGTTCTCAATCCCAGTTCTGACACCATTATGTTGCGGCAGGTTCCTCCCCGCAGGCCTCCCGGTCCTGCCGCCATGTGGGCCCACAGCTGCGCCAGCCCCAAATAATACTCTGAGACTCTGTATTTGATACAATCCTGTTGGCCAGTTACCATTATTGTTAATGGGCTAGCTCTGTCTTAATTATTAACCCATTTCTACTTATCTAAGTATTTCCACGTGGTCGTCTTATGGGGGAGCCGCGGCAAGCGTCCTGCCTCTTCCCTGGGCTACATCTCGACCCCCGCCTTCTACTTCCTCTTTCCTCCTCCTAGTCTCCTAGCCCCGCCTATCTAGCTTTCTATTGGCCACAGTGCTTTATTAACCAGTATGAGAAACATATATACAGAATAACATCTCCCATCATATATATATATATATATATATATATATATATATATATATATATATCAATCAAGATTAGGAGTGAGCAGTGAGAGAGTTTAGTACTTACAGTGAAGATGCTTGGTGATGAGTTCAGTACTCTTCCCAGAATCCATGTGGAGGTGTAAGAAGAACACCAACTCCACAAGATTGTCCTCTGAACCTCCATGGTACACACATCCATACACACACCTGAAAGGCATAAATAATAATATTTTTTAAAAGATTAGATGAAAAATTTTAACCCAACCAAGTAAACATAAGAGAGTGGGGTAGGAAGAAAATGAAAAAGTAAAAACAGAAAGTGAAAAAAAAATTTAAAGTAAATTGAACATAGAAGGTTGAAGGAAAATGATTACAGACAAAAGACTGAAGATAGAGGGAGGAGGAAGAATAAATGTGGTGATATTTACTATTTAATAAAGATTGCCGGAAGTATCAGAAAGCAAAGCCATACACACTAGCTATCTATAAAAGCTAGGCAGTGGTGGCATACACTTTAATCTCAGGACCCAGGAAACAGAGGTAGATAGATCTCTTTGTGAGTCCACGGCCACCTAGATCTACACGATATCGAATCACTCTAAAAGCAAATTAGAGCTCATACCTTTAATCCCAGTAAAAGACAGGAGCAGTGTATCAGGTGCATTCTGAGAGAATTCTCCAGCCACACTGAGGAAAGGCAGTTGACTGAGGCTTGGTGGAGAGCTCATGGAGACAGGATCAGCCCATCCAGCCTGGGGTAGAGGTAAGAGGTAGATGGCTGGCTGCTTTGCTTCTCTGATCTTCAGCTTGAGGCTTAAACCCCAATGTCTGTTTCTGGGTTTTTCATTATTCGTGCTACATTTGATGCCCAATGTGGGGCACAAACACATGACTCTGAAATTAAGTCTCAAAGTAGTGGCTGTATCAACAAACTAAACAGAACTTCTATAAACTAACATAGCAGGCAAGTTATCCATTGTCTACAGTAAATGTGAGACCAGACAAGGATGGAGTTGTGAGGTTAAATGCACTTACTGCTCTTGCAGAGAACAGTTTTTCTAACACCCAGAGTTCATAACAGCTTGTAAATACCAGATATAGAGCCCTTTTCTGGCCTGCCTGGGCACATGCACACATGTCCATAGACACACAACCACATAATTAAAAATAAAGATGCCTATAAAAGAGAGTTCATATAAGGTGATGAATGGTAAAGGATGCATGCTGTGTTTTCTAAAGTGACACTAAAACAAAGAAAAGCAAAATATTTACTATTCATATTAATAGACAGACAAACAGAAACCCCAAAGTTAGTAACCTAAAACCTAAAAGAAAAAAACGTGTGTAAATGGGGCTGAAAATAGAAATCCATAGGCAAACAGAAGATGAGAAACTGGACTTCTCATTGGCTATGTTAATACAAAAGTTCTAGGCCTGATTCATGTACATTTATGCATGATATATGTACAAGATATGTGCCAAAACACAGGGATTCATAGCAGCTAAAATAAAACAACAGCCAAAGACAGACCATGGATGCACTAAACAAAGGAAGCATTAATAAGTTTAGGAAAATCAGAGTAGAACTTAGGCAAAAGAAAGTAATGTTCAAGATGTCTATTTATATTGACTCACCAAGAAGGAATAATTATTTTTGTTTTATGGATAGAAATTCCAGTATTTTGTATACAACAACTCATCTTCTAAATATATGAAGCAAAATCTAAGAGAAATATAGTAAAATATAGCTCTTTACAACGAAATATTTACCAAAGAATTGTGACAATTTTTCAAAATAAACTAAATTACTGCCAATATAATTATAATAAATGAATTAATCTAATATATACCACGCTATTCACCCAATAGTCAGTGAAATACTTTCTTACCCAGTAGTAACTGGCTGTTAACAAAGCTAATTCTTTACTGGTTGACACAGCATGGCTCAAAGAATGTCAAGGGGCTGATAAACACAGGAAAGTTTTCTGATCACAACTCATTTCAGCAGGAAATTAAAGTATTCAGTCAAGAAAGAATGAATAAAATCCCCATAAGGCTAAGAGTTAAAGCTTACCATGTATAGATCACACACAGTTAAGTAATCAAAATGGAAATGAGAAAGTAATTTAACTGAATTATAACAAAATGTTTTGTTTTCAAAGATACAGCGAGCCATAAATCAGGTCTCCTTAGCCTTTCCCAGTGTATATTCAGGCTGGATGATTCTTTCCTGTGATAGGCCATCCTGAGTACTATGGGATTTTCCACATTTCTGATTATTACCCACGATGGGCAGGTAACATTTTCTTCCATTTTTTTGTCACTAAAAAAGGTCTGTGCATATTTTCAATAGTCCCTCAAGGTTAAGCATGCATCTATCTGAGGAAGGTTAAGAAAGAATGGTATGTTAAGACCTGAGAACTAGAACAACATGAATAATAAATGTTAGCACAGAAAGTATCACTACAGGAAAACAAATAAAAGGAAGTTTTTAAAAATAAAATGCCTCTGTGAAAAAATTGTCCAAACTGGACATACAGGACCCACAGGAAAGTGACTGCTAAACTTCAAAAACAAAATGGGACAGATCTGCGGGTTCCTGCTTCATTGAAGAGTCTGCCAGACATTCTTCAGGACACAGAGAAAAATTACTGACAAAGTGCTAATACAGGCAGACAGTTTAAAATTTCCTGCTTCCTTGAGAAGTCTGCCAGACACACTAAGTCTATGGGCTGAAGATGAATGCTCCAACATTACAGAAGAACTTTGGATGACTGTCCAGGCAGTGAGATGTCTCTGACAATTCTAGAGTTTATATATTATCCATCTATGGTCTTTAATGGAGTTGAAGACAGATAGTTATGGTTATGGTTTTCTTTAGTTATGATAAAAGATGAGTTACACATAAAACTATAGACTCACAAAGATAGGGTAGATGATAGGTTGTTTTCTATAAATTATGCTAAATGTTAATGGACAAAATATTGTTATTTGTAGTTTTTCCTTGATAGCTGCTTTGTTATATATAACTTTACTATGTTAAGTTAAAACCCTTCTTTTTATTTAGACTAAAGAGATGATAGGGGAAGTTCTTCTCTATATATGTTTTTTCTTATTTGGTTGATGAATAAAACACTGTTGACCAATAAGGCAAGAAAATAGGTGGGACTAGGAGATGAGAATTCTGGAAAAGGTAGGCAGAGGGAGCCCACAGATATGGTTGCCATGAAGACCACCAAAGGAATAACATGTCCGGAACTTGCTGGAAAACTTCATAATAGTATATAACATGTTATATGCTGATTTAAAATTAAAACATTTAAAAATAATTGCAGTGCCTTTACTTATTTAAAAGATAATACAAATAAAGCTTGTGTTAATGACAAAATAGATGAAATAGAAATATTTTTGCAAATTACACCTTAGCAGAACTCAAAAGGTGAATGAAAATTTGAGTCATCCTACAGCCAATATGTTAATCTATAACCCACATCCATGTGCATATTCACACAAGCTTAACAAACTAAACACCACTCCAAGGCCTTGGTGACTAAATCATAAACCCCAGAAGCATAAACAGAAGGCGGCAAAAGTCTTCAGCAGTTGTTTCTCTTAAGCCAATACTGAAAGGAAGCATCTACTCACTTCACCACTGAAAATGAGGATGGACAGATGAGGCTACCCTCACTCATCCTTGTAACTGAAAAATCTGTCTCTGTGTAGCTACCAAATCAAGTGTTATGTTAGAAAGATGAAATACCAGGAGTAAGCTAAGACCATTCTAGGGATAGATGATTAACTTTTGAAAAACAATCAGGTAATTAATGGATGGGGGGAAAGAGCATGATTACTACAAAAGTAATTGAAATTTGTTAAAATTTGTTAGAAAATGTGCCTTTGGGTTTATTTTTTTCTTTATGGTTCTGGAAGATGAGCTCAAGCCTCTCAAATGTGTTAGTTAGTAGAGTATTTACAATAAATACTCCTCTTCCTACTGAAATACTATAGTGAATATAATACTCAAAATTAAAGCAGGGGTTTTCTTTTTGAAATACAAAACATGGCTAAACTAAGCCATGGAGGGGCTTGACCCATCAGAAGCAATAAGAGCAAAAAACAAACAAACAAACAAACAAACAAACAATGGCCTGGGGAAAGAAAGAATGCTGATGTCCCTTGACAACAGTGTGCATATCGAATATTTACTGTATATGAAGTATAGCTAAGTGTCTATAGCCATTCTGCAAACATATAGAGCTAAGTAAGATTGATGGAAACCATGTTAATAATGGCATACTAATTATATTAATCTGTCAACAACAATCTGAAAAAAATAGTTTGTGTCCTTCTTTATCATGTATCAGGGAGGCACATTGTACAGTGTGCCATGGGCCTTTTGGAAGCTGGATTTCTCCCTTCCACAAGGGTCCAGGGAGCAGGCTCATGTCACCTTGACAGTAGGTGCCTTTGCCCACTGAATCACCCTGCCTGAAATAAACACTTTTTGGCAGCATCAAGCTCTATAATAATTTTTGAATGATTTACATGTATAACTTTATGAAAATTAAAGAAAGCAAACCAATGAAAGTAATGCTCTAAGACGACCTCACTCCCTGCCCCTCATGGTTATGGCTGCAACAGAAGAAAACTCCCCAATATGGCATCACTTCTTCAGGACTTCACAAAGCCCTCTATGATGAAGTGGTGGCTGCATTATCTCCACCCATAGACTATAGCCACTCCTTGGCCCCAAGACCTTCTGACTTCAAATTCCAGACTCTTTGTAGGTGGCTGATCTCTTTGCTTTCTACTCTATTTTATAATGGAAGGCTGTTATTTATGTATATTATCACGCTTGTTCCAAAAATTACCTTTAGATGTCATAATTTTTTCAAACTATTGACCTCATTCCACCATAATCATTTTGATCTTAATTAGTATCATGGGTAAATTAAAGAACTTGTCAAACAATATACCATTCCAGTATCATAACTAGAAAGTAAAATGAATTTTGACATTTATGAAATCTAGCTGATATTTTGTCACACAATTTCAGTGAGCTCTGTTGCTTTTTATATATTATGAAATTATTGGGATATGATGCAAAAGTTCCTAGCATTCTGAACACTGATGTCTTAGAGATGAAGATGGTTAAAAATGCTCTTTAACTATAAGCAACAGCAAGTCATTGTCTTGACTTATCTATGGCCCTTTGTCTTAATTTCAGAAATACATTAGCACCTATCTGAGGGATTTATTCATATATCAATTGAACAAATACCATTCAACTAATTTGAAATAAAATTGAAAAAGAATCAAGATTCCTGTCTGCATTCTAGTTATCCTTGGGTACACACTGGAAAATCTGGCCCCTGTAACTGTAGCAGGATTGCCAAAGCCATGGGGACCTCCCTGCAATGTGTTCTACAAGTGTTAGCCTTCTATTCTAATAAGTACATAAATGATGACACTTGATACAGAATCTGCTGTTTTTCAGTTTGCATATGGGTAGAGGCAATGTATAATGGCTTACCAGTGCATTCCTTGGTTTGTAAGTTAAATTGAATGTGGCTAACTGGTGAAGACCTCCAGCCATGCATGTGTTTGAGAGAGTTGCACAAGGAAACCAGTGATGCATTTGTACCATGGGATATGTCTACCACTCAGGCATGCTTAGATAGGAGACCATATAGACTTTGCACTGGTTATATTTCTTACTATTGTGAAATGACCAGAAGAAACTTACTAGAGGAAGGGTTTATTTTGCTTACAGTTGAGGGGATGCAGCTCATCACAGCAGGGAAGTTATGATTATAGGAACATAATATCACATTGTATCTAGTATCAAGAAACAAAGAGTAAATTGGAAGTGAGGCTAGACTATCAAATCTCAATGTCTTTATGCAGGGCGTCTGAGTTCCTCCAGTGTGGTTCCATCTCCTAAAGGCTACACAGTTTTCTAAGATAGTGCCACTACTTAGGCACCAACATTCAAAAACAGAAGCCTATTAGAAGACTACGGTGGCTTGTATAGGAATGATTCACATAGACTCATAGAAATGAATGCTTGACCCATAGAAAAGGGAACTATCAAGAGGTGTGGCCTTGTTGGAGGAAGTTTGTCATTGTGAAGGTCTTTAGGTCTCTGGTATGCTCAAGCTACAACCAGTGTGGTACACAGTGTCCTTCTGTTGTCTGTGCTTCAAGATGTAGAACTCTCAGCTCCTTCTCTAGCACCATGTCTGCCTGCCTGCTGACATGTTTCCCTCCTTGACAACAATGGACTGAACCTCTGAAGCTGTAAGTCAACCCACAATAAATGTTTTGTTTTATAAGAGCTGCCATGGTCATGGTGTCTCTTCACAACAATAGAAACCCTAACTAATTTAGGGGTATTTCTCACACAAACCACAACCAGCTAAGCAGATTCTGATAGGCATGTTAGAGCATCTTAGAAGATGAGCATTCTTGCTTGCAACTTTGACTTGCCTAAAAGTGAAATATGAATTGTGTCCTAGTTCACATAAACTGTGATAGTAAAAATGATCTACATAGACTCTTCTGTTTGAATACTTCGTAGCTAGTTGGTGGAGCTGTTTGGTAATGATTAAGAGGTATAGCCTTGTTAGAATAAGTGAGTCACTGGGAGCAGGCTTAGAGGTTTCCAATGTCTCACACTTCCCAGTGTGCCTTTCTCTCTGCCTCCTATTTTCAAGTCAAGATGTGAGCTCCCAGCTGCAGTTCTGCCACTCTGCCTTTGTTCCACTGTCATGGACTCTACCCCTCTAAGACCATAAGCTAAATTAAATATATCCTTTTATAAACTGCTTGGTCATGGTGATTTGTCACAGCAAAAAGGCAAGTAACTAAGACACTGACACAACCTAGAGGCACCTTTACAAATGTCTCAATTGTGCAATTATCATTATCAAGGTGACCTGTAGGTGTGTTTGTAGTGGATTGTCTTGTTTCTCTTCATTCATGTAGGACAGTCCATCCCACTGGCAGCAGGGCTGTTTCTTCCATAGCTGATCTTGGACAATATAAAACTATAAATGTGAGTCAGAGAGTAAGTCTGAAAATAATATTCCTCTATGATGTTTATGTTCAGGTTGCTACCTTGAGCTACTTCCCTGACTCCCCTCCATGATTAACTGTGATTGGAAAATATAAGATAGAACAAACCCTTCCTTTCCCAAGTTTATTTTTGGCCAGAGTGTTTATTCACAGCCACACAGTATGACCAGAACAGATGGGTATGAATGAGAATGATGCCATGGCTCCCATGTATGAACACTTTGTCCCCAGCTGGTAGCCATTTGGGGGGGGGAAGTTTGGGGGGTATGGACTTGTTGGTGAAAGTAAGTCACTGGGACTGGCTGTCAGAAAATTCCCCCACCATTTCCATCTTGCTGTCTCTGCTTTGTATTTGCAATTCAAGATGTGAGCTTTTAGCCTCCTGCTCCTGCCACCATGCCTAACTCCAGATACCATGCTTCCCTGTCATCATGGACTCTGAGCATACGGAATAGTAAGCCCAAAGAAACTCTTTCTTCTGTAAGTTGTTTTGGTCAAGGTCTTTCATCACAGCAACAGTAAAGTAATTAATACAGGTAGATAGAGGCAAGGATACACAATATGGTAAATAGAGGAAAACATTAATTCTGGAATCTAGGTGAGAGTCTTGTGTTTATTATACAAGCCTTTAACTATGTTGTATGTTTGAATTTTTAACATGTTAGGAAAATGGGAAGTATAAAACTGTTAACAAAAGCAAAGAAAGTTCAACTTTGAAAGACATGAACAGCTACAGTTTTCTCAAATTAATGTTTGGTTTTATCAATTTTTAGTTATAAAAATACTCACATGTATACTTTTCCTTGACCATCACTACATATCCTACATCACTGTCACAACCAAGCCTTATAAAATATTCCTTTTCACCAGATCATATGAACCTGAAAAAATGAACCACTCTCTTTCCTGTGTGAGGAAATTGCAAGTTCTGTGGAGGCAGAAACCAGTGTTATGAGTGTAGAGTCTATAAATAGATTATCTAGCTTTATTTGGCATACAATAGGTTCTCAGAAATATATTTTAAATGAATGTAAGCCTGTAATTAAGCATCCATACAGTGCAACAAACAGAGCTGAAGCCAACGACAGAATCTGGTTATACCAATGACTCAGAGGGCTAGAGCAGGATACTTGTAGGATAAGACCAGTCTGCAGTGCAGAGTCAGCCTGAAAAATTATTTAAAAATTGTTACAAACAGTGCTGTGGGTGAAGTTAAAAGTCTTCCTTTCTAAAGGTATGCCTCCAGTCCATATGCCACACATGCTACAAGCATTTCGTTGGCATCCTATCTGTAAAGCATAACAACAAGGCACTTGGGTTACAACAGCACTTTTTGAACTCAGCTCTAGGAACTTCTTTGCTAAGAAGACTGTCCTGTTTATTGCAGGGGCCAGGGCCATTCCTGCCTTCCAACCAGATCTCATGTTGCAATGATCAAACATGGACCCAGACATTGCCAAGGGCACATGTGAGAGAAAACAACCCCATCCATCCATGAGAACTGTTGGTCACAATGAGGCTGTAGCCTCTCCCCCTTGGTGATCCTATATATTAAGGACTTTTCTTTTTTAGACTGAGCCTCATTATGTATACCTGGCTGGCCTGGAACATGCATGTAAGACTGGGCTGGTCTTTAACTCACAGAGATCTGACGGATTCTGCCTCATTACTAGATTTAATCCACCATACCTAGTTCTCAGGTCCATGTAAGGCAAAGGTATTCTATAGGGAAAGAACTGAAAACTCATCACCCTCCTTGTTCCCATTTCTTTGGTATTCAAAAATTTCCCCTTTTGGAATCATAAGGAGAAAGTGCATCTCTCCTTCTGCAATCTATTATTTCCAGACAGCAAGTCTATCTTACTTTCCTTCCTGAGAAGACAATGAACATAGGCCTGGGAAAGAAGGGGAAAGTGACCAAAGTCTCCCTCAGGGTCATCAAAGATATGCTATAATCTCCTCTTACGGAGAAAACATCCCAGCCTCTCCCTGTAGACTTGATTAGAAGTAGCACCATATTAAGCCTTCACATCATGAGAAGCCCCCGATACCACCTAACAACCCCCAGGTACAGTTCTCTGAACTATACCTGGAGAATAAGAGTTAGCATATCATAGACACTTAGTAAATATTTATGGAGTGGATAGATGATGAATCATGTTTTAAAAGGTAAGAGCAATCCAGTGCCAGGCTGTTTGTATTTGAAGAACAACTTTTGGCCCTGCTCTGCGGATATAGACTTTTGATCTTCTCATTTACAAAGCTATCAAATGCACTTTTTTTATTTTCCAATGAACATCTGTTAACTATTAAATAGTGGTTAAATGTCAAGCCAGTTTGGGCTGGAGAAGTGACTACGTGAAGTGCTTTCTATGTTTAGCACAAAGACCTGAATTTGAAACTCCAGCCTTTGTATGGGAACACTGAGTGCCTTGGTAGCCACAGTACTTTGAGGTGGGGCAGAGATAAGAAGATCTTGGGGCTTGATGGCTAGGAGTCGAGGCAACTGGTGAGCTTCAGATGTAATGAGAGACCTTATCTCAAAAATGAAGTTGGAAAATCAATTAAGGAGCACACACACACACACACACACACACACACACACTTATACCCAACACATACACACCTGTCAAACCACTGTGACAAATAATATACTTCAAAGACTTTTTTGAGACACTATCTGTCTACCTCTGGCTGACCTAGGCTGGCCTTGGGCTTGCAGCAATCCTCCTGCCTCATCCTCCCAAGTGCTTGGATTACAGATATATAATAGTATGCTCGGTTGTTAATACTTTTTTAAAAAAGTATCTTTTCATTTATATGGCAAACCTAAATGTTAAATGTTTTTCATCAAGATTTCAGTTTAATTCTGTCATAAATTGTGTTTCCATTCTGCTCTTCATTGTTCTATATTTCTGCTGGATTTTAAAGCAAATGTGGATCATTAAAACCATTTCCATTCACCATGAAAAGAGAAGAGCAGTTTCCATTCACTCTAAATGGATGCATTGTGGGCGTACTAAGCAAAGTCTATCAGGCCTTACTCTAAAGGAAACTGTGCCTTTCCTTCACATCAAATCCTGAATATCAAAAGGCACCAGCCCATGCAGCTCTTCCATGAATTTGTTTTGCACAAATCATTTATTAGTCATGTCTTTTACATAACAAATTACATCATGCATGTCTGTTCAGCAGAATTAAAATTTAATTACATGGAGGTGAAATGAAGGCAAAAGGGTTCCTGCAGTGTGCTCTATGTTTATACTTGAACTTCTTCCTTTCCCTGGTGTGTATAGTCCTGCCTTGACCCTGGAGAGCTGTAACTTCATCTTCTATTTTCTTGTCTATTTTATACTCTAACTAAAAAAAATAAATAACTCAAATCTGCAACACAGAATTCCAGCTATGGAGGAGTCTGAAACACACAGTCTAACTGTTTTGGAGAGAAAATTCATCGTCAAATCAGGTTTCACATTCTTGTTTACACAGCCTGAAAGACCTTTCATGACTGAGAATAACCCAGAACACCTCAGCTTCCTAGAGGAAGAAAGAAAACCCATTCATTATCCATGAAAATGCCACACACAATCGAGTACTTCTGTAGTATCTCTGGAAAGCCAGAAGATGCTATTTAAGGAGACTGATTTCCCAGCAAAAAGCAATAGTACCAGACTGCTTAGAAATTGCAGCAACATGGGCTGATGTGGGTGTTGGGCAGAACCAAGGGACAAGCCCCCCCACACACACACATGGATCTACTTATGTGATTGGACACAGAACCCAAAGATCAGTTACTAAGCTTTGGCTTCTTTAATTTTTTAAGTAAGTTCACAAAGCAAGCCTGCTTAGACAAACATAGCTATTTTTTTAATTTTTTGAAAAATTTAGCTATACATTTCCCCCATTTCCCTTCCCTCTCCCCCCTCACCCCATGCTCCCAATTTACTCAGGAGATCTTGACTTTTTTCCCTTTCCGGGAACAGCCATGTATTTCTTTCTTAGGGTCAGCTTTGTTACCTAGGTTCTCTGGAATTGCAACCTGTAGGCTGATTGTCATTTGCATTATGTCTAATATCCACTTTTGAGTGAGTACATATTATATTTGTCTTTCTGAGTCTGAGTTATCTCACTAAGGATAGTATTTTCTAGACCTGTCTATTTGCCTGTAAATTTCAAAATGTTATTTTTTATTTTTTTAACTGCTGAGTAGTACTCCATTGTGTAAATGTATCACATTTTACTTACCCATTCCTTGGTTAAGGAGTATCTAGGTTATTTCCAGAATCTAGCTGTTACAGTAGGTTTTTCCCACTGGCTTCCGCCGGTCCTGCTGCCACGGTCCCACCACAACGTGAGCCCCAAATAACATTCAGAGACTCTGTATTTGATACAATCTTGTTAGCAAGTTACCATTATTGTTTATGGGCTAGCTCTGTCTTAATTATTAACCCATTTCTACTTATCTAAGAATTTCCACGTGGGTCATCTTATCGTGGAGCAGTGGCTGGCGTCTTCCTTCCTCCCTGGTCTACATCTTGACTCCTCCTTCTACTTCCTCTTTCCTCCCCCTAGTCTCCTAGCCCTGCCTATCTAGTTTTCTATTGGCCAACAGGGCTTTATTAATTAACCAGTATGAGAAATATATTTACAGAATACCATCTCCCATCATCTAGCTATTACAAATAACTCTGAGATACCATCTTATACTTGCCAGAATGGCCCAGATAAAAAAAAAACTCTGATGATAGCTTATGCTGGAGAGGATATGGAGTAAGGGGAACACTCCTCCATTGTTGGGGGGGTGGTGCAAACTTGTACAGCCACTATGAAAATCATTATAGCAGTTTTTAAGAAAATTGGGAATCAATCTATACCAAGATGCAGCAATACCACTTTGGGGCCTATACCCAAAGGATACACACTCATACCACAAGGACATTGCTCAACGATATTCATATCAGCAAACATGGGTATTTATAACTATTTGGGAAATGCAAGAAATGCTTAACATGGCAAAAATTTTGAATGTTAACGTAGCATCATGAATGTTAAATTTAAGTAAGTGGTACAATCTGGGCATTATTTATAAAAATAACTGGAGCCTTAGCATTTGAGTTAAAATGGTGATACTTCACGGAATAAGTGAATGGCTAGTGAGAAAGAGTGAAAGGCAGCTGGCTACAAACTCACTTGATTATATTAGCCTAAATTTTTATGTCTACAAATGTACAACAGCAACAACAGTGCTATTTCCTTAACTTGTATCTGTAAATTAGTCACAAACTATTAACTAACATTTAGCCACAATTTAATTTTTGCTTTTCCTTATAGGCCCCTTCACCACGGTTTACTCAGCAGGATTAGGAATTCTCAAACTATGCAGTAAAACTTGCCAGATGTGGAAGACTGGAATGTACTACACTGCTCTAAGGTGTCTAGAATGGTTGTTTCTCTTTTTAGATAAACAAAGAAAAGTTGTAGCCAGATAGTTTCAAGCCACAAAGACAAATCTGCAAGAAGACATCATAATTTCATTTTCTTTAATCCAATCTACTATTCTGGTTGAATGTTTAACTCTGTTCCTCCCAAGCTATCCTCACTAAATTAATTTGCACTAAGTTTTTCTTAGACCCAAAGTGCCCTGAGTCACTATCTCCCTTTGATGGCAGTGGACTTAGATATACTCTTAGCATACAAAAGATATCAGGAAGTCAGGGTTAGTGTCTGTGACCTAATGTGTATCTGAGTATTGCCTGGCCTCACACCAGGCAAGCGATGGCTGAGAGCACTTTCTCTAGCTCAAGTTCATTTTTATGGTTGCTATCCCTAGCTAGCAACATTATCAATGGCCTCTTAATTCAATGGTAATTAGTCTGCAGTGACCAACCCCATTGTGAGCCTATCTTCTGAGGTTCTGATCCTTCAATCCTCCCTCTCCACATTGAAAGGGACTGACTCTGTGAGCTGAGTCAACAAAGTGGGTCAGAAATGAGTTGTGTCAGATGTTAATTTAAGATGATAGGGTTGGGCAGTGGCAGGACTCCAGCAACAGATGATCAGGGGAGACAGGAGGCTGCTAAGCCCTGAGATCACCTGCAAAGAGACAAAGAGGTGGTCACAGCTTCCTGTCCATCTGTGGATCCCTACAACAAGCCCACCAACCAAGCTCCTGTCATGGCCACCATCTTGCAGCAATGTCCAATAGATTACAGCTCAGCTAAGCAAAAAGTCAACACATTAAATAGAATTCTATTAATATATCCCCCAGGTGGCACTCAGGATGTTGAGAAATTTTGTTAAATGCTCACTGTGAGCTTGAACTTTTGGAGTAGTTTGGTATTTCATGGTAAATAGCTAGAAGCAAGTGGGGGAAAGACAGCCTTCCCTTCTGTTTTAGGGCCCTGTTGATTAAGTTTGCTTCTGTCCACTTGAACTTTCTGCTATACTATTGCCTAATGAATATGATTAGGGCAAGAAATCACCTGCATGCTATGTTAACCCTTATTACCCCAACTCTACGATAGTTTAGGTTGTTTGGTCCCCTCAGGTCTGCCCCCTCTCTTTGTCTCCAATAACCTCTTGGACAAAGTTCTTCATTCTCATCTGTGGCCCCTGCGGAGGGGAAAAAAACCTGCTCGTAACAGTGCACCTGTTCCTTAGAAATGCCAGAAGCTGTTACCAGAGAAGATGCAGGTGGGTTGTGCCGAGGGCGGGGGGAAGTATGCTGGAACACACCTGCCTTCTCTGCATCCTTGTCTTGCCTGCACGTTGGGCCCTTTACTTGGACAGCGGCCTTTCAGGAACCTCTGTTGCTTGGAGGTTATCTTGCTCTGTGTCACTGTTTGAAAGCAGCTTTGGCCGTGTGAACATTCTGGAACACCCTAGAGCTGCAGGGTAGGGGTGGTGAGAACGCCATGACTTTCAGGGCTCCTCATTCAACACCTTATAGGCAGGCAAGGGGAGGCCCTGATGAAGCTGTGCTCTCAGGAACAAGGCTTGATTTTAGTTCCATGTCTAACCCCTCTTGACCTCCCAAATGCTTTTCCCTGCAAAGGACTCCTTCTGAGATGCCAAGAATGGTCCAGAAGCATCTACTACTACTGCCAGAGCCTTTCTTAAACTGTTTTACCTTCACTGAAGCCATGCTGGTTTTCTAATTCTCCACCTATACCAGTATCCAACTGGTATAGGTGGTAGGGTGGTCACAGACTATAACCTCCTGCAGCGAGGAGGAGCTCAGGTGAAGATATGAGGAGAAGATTTGTTGACTAGTCTGATAACTGTTTACATATATGCGCAGAAGGGTCACAGTGAACCTCATTAAGAGTAAAATTACAACGTGTTGACAAAAGATTTTAAAACACATTACAAACACATTCTCATCTCAAAAAAAACAAACAAAAAAAAACCAAAACTTCATTTTCCATTAGGATGTAAGACATAAAGACCTAATTTTTAAAAAGTGACTCCTGGTGGGCTTTATTTCTCTCCTGACATTATTAATGACATTGCTTCAATAAGACCTATACCTATACATAAAAATCTCTGATTGTTTACTTTCTCAGTTTTAACGACTGTTCTATGGTTATGCTCAAGAAGTTCTCATATTTGGGAAACATCCAGAGGTGAAAGGGCATTAATCTTGCAACTATTGGATTCAGAACAATTACAGGCAGGAGAGACAGACCATGTGAAGAGTGTATGGGTGTTCTTTATTGGTAAATTTGTGATTGTAATAAAATTTAAAAACAAAGGTCTTAGTCCCACAGAAAATGTGTAAGAGAGCTTTGGGGGTAGAGGCTGGCTGATGGGATTTTTGTAGCTTGTAGATAACTCCATTGCATACATCAAGATGACAAACACTACCAATGCTGCCAAAGGGGAGGAGTGGAAACAAAAAGGATCAAGGTTGGGAAGCAGCTGGAGCCAGTCCTGCAACCTCCAGTTCAGATAGTGGTAGACAAGAGTCAAAGCTGAGTTCCTTGCACTGCCTCCTGTATCTTCTCCAGAGGTGTGGATGGTTAACAGCACTAACCTGACAGATATTATCATTGACAAAAGAGCCAGACAAAGCGATGAGAGTAGGGATGCTCTGCTCCTACAAATGCCCATTCACACTCTACCAGGTACAAAAGAAATATACTGAACAGAATATGAGTGGGCTTGGTGGGACAGAAGGTAGCTTGGGGAACATTCAGTGATCAGAATCTGTCATCCTATTACAGAAAGCGTTAAGAAAATCTGAACCTTTGAGGATTTCCATGGATTTGATCAACTTTCCCAAAGATATTTCTGACTCCTCCCTTGTGATATGGGTCGCTATTTATCCACAAGAAATACCTGATGTTGTCATAAATAAACTGAAGGAAAGTTGAGTTCTCAAATATTTATTAGTTAAAGTGTGCTTTGCTTCTCCTGCCCAGTGTTTTAAACAACAATATGTAGAGAGTTAGCTACTATTCATAAGTGCAGGTTCTTCAGAGGTTAGCTCTGGCCAGTGTTGTGTGACTGGTATCAGAGTCTAGTACTTGATGGGGGATGTTCTTCTGTATGTGTCTCTTCTTGGTTGATGAATAAAACATTGATTTTCCAGTACAGGCAGGAAGATAGGCAGGTCTAGGAGATGAGAAGTTTGGGGAGCAGAAGGCAGAGAGAGGTCACAGAGATGCCACATGGAGGAGGAATCAAACAGTTTATAAATGAATAAGTTTTTTGCGTGTTTATTTGGGGCTAATCACCCATGGGATCAGGTAGAACAGAAACCTCCATCTTCAATACTTGCCTGTGTTTTGATGTTATTTTATTTTATTATGCTTTTCCTTATTTGAAATTTGGAATAGAAGCAGACACCTCAGCTCATTTACAGAACTGTTCTATTTTGTTTTGAGAAACTTCCAAATGGAGCAGTCAACCACCAGATGGATAGCAGGCCTCATCATCTAAATATGACCTCTCCAAACCACCTACATCCTACTCCCTGGAACCTGGGAGCAAAGCTACCATGCATGGCAAAAGAGACCTTACAAAGGAGGTGAATATGGGAGCGAAGTGACAACCCTGACTTCCCAGGTGGGAGCCATGGAATTACAATCACCCTCCAGTGGCACTTCAGCAATCAGAGAACATGCCTTGTGGTTTCACTGATAGCAGAACATACTCCCAGCTGAGTAGTGAACAGGGTTCTTAGAAACGAAGGGCACGGAAGCCAACTCCTCTTGTAACCACACAGGCACATGGCTGTACAGGTAAACCCGAGACATATGGCCACCTCAACTGAAAGGAGCTGGTATATGCTGCCCCAAGTGACCACTGATGGGGACAGTTTGTTACAGCAGTCCTGGGAAATGTACACACTACTCAGCATTATAGAGGCTTCTCCTCTGCCATCAACATTTGTCAAGATCTTGGACATCCGCCATGGTGTGAGATGCTACTAGAGTCCCACCCTACTCAGCATCAATCCTTTGTCCTGCAGAAGATTCTGAGCATCTACCATTCCTGCCTTTGTGGTCCCTGCTGGTGAGTAAATATCCTGCCACCTTGGAGAACAGAATCTGGTTGAAATTGTGTAGACAACTAGCCTACTGCTTCAGAGCCAGTCACAAAACAGAAGAAAAACCAGACTGGTAGTTCACACCTGCAAGCCCAGCTCTTGGAAGGCTGAGTCAGGATTATTGCATGACTTTGAAGCCATACTGGATTATAATACCAGTTTGGGGACAGCCTGGCCTACAAAGGAAGTTGCAGGACAGCCTCGACTACAGTGAGACCCTGGCTCAAAACAAAAACAGACAGAAACACAATGACAAGAAAGAGCAATAATAATAAACAAAACATCAAGAGAAAGGAGTATTCATAAAATCACTAAGTATCAAACTTCTAAACCCTGTTTCTGCCATCTCTTGCAAGTGGCATGGTGCATTTTACTTGCTTTTTAATGTCATTCTAAATAAAGTTAACATTCTGGATAATTATCACAAATGTTGCTGTATGTGTTTGCATCCTGCAACTCAAGTTTTATGTACAAATGTGGGGGGTATTTAAGGCACATGTACAATGACCTAAACAGCATAGTTTGCAGTTTGCAGCGGGTACATGCATATGGATTTTTTATCTGGTAGGGGAGCAGAAACACTGCACAAAAGCAGCTCTAATGTTTGCATTTCCCATGGTGATTTTCTCGGATTGTTCCCACACACTCCACCTCCAGGTTACTAGTTAGTAGAGGAGAATGAAAAGAAAAAGAATTGCAAAGGGCTTGTCTTTCTCTTTCTGATAGTTCCTCCTAAACTCCACACTTCCCAGCATCCCTTGAATCCAAATCAAGCAGGTCCAGAAGGGATCTCCCCCACCAGTCCCATACATATGAGACCCTGTCTTGAATAAGCATGTGGTCAGACCAATTCTTTCTTTTCTCTTTACACCTCTCTATGCGTTGTAACAATCTAATTCATGACACCAAAGACCTAGAATGGGAAATCTGAGTAGCGGCTCAGACCCACCCATGGACAAACCTCTCTGGCTCTCATACACTCCACAGCTCCAGGTCCAAGAGGACCAGGGAGGGACAGTCTTTCTTTTTACTCTTTGTCTCCACCCTTTATCTCGAACTTTCCTGACTCTCCCTGACACAGTCTGACCTAGGCAGGAGGTCACACTGCATTGTGTGTCAGAACATTAATGCAGCATAGCAAAACCCCCAGAGAAGGTAACCGTGAGCCTAACTCTGAGGTGCTCTGGTAAGGTCTGGGAGCTCACTCCAGCTTCCTTATTTCTGTCTTAAGTGAAGCACCACTCGGTTCAGGGCAACAGAGAATTCCTACTCTTTGAGAGAAAGTTTGGCTAAAAATTCTAATTCTGGGAATTCTCCACTGGTCCACCATTTGATCAACCATGAGAAACTTCCACTGGCCCTGCATTGCCCTAACGCTGAACCTGTAGGAGTTGGAGAACACCCATTTACTTCCAAGTCATGTTTGGTCATTTGGGGACCTATAGTATGCTCTATATGAGTGGATAGTGACCCCTATTTTTATCCGGATCCTGGGGTCCCTACCATGGGCTCCAAATACTGCATTCCAAAGTATACACCTTCAGCCTGGCTGCAAGCTAATCTATAACACTCTACTTGGGGAGACCTCATACCAAGTTCACTGGTTCAGCTCTGCCCAAATCTGGCCTCAATATATATGAACAAATGGCCAAACTCAGAACCCTCCGTGTTTAATATCTAAATTAATTTTGCTAGATTCACAAAATAAAACGCTAGGATGGTCCACGGAGCCTCCCCCTTATAATCCACCATTCACTTCTCACTCCTCAGGCCCTGGCTTATATCCACACTGAAAGTCAGAATACCAGTTGTGTCTCCTGGGCCTCTAAACTTCTAGCTACCCCACTTTCGGTAGCATAGGAGAACTTTTATGCCTTATGCTTGTGGCCAACTTGTGTTTCTGCCTCTCCAAGCCTGAAAAGTCCTGCTTTGTAACTCTAACAGCTAAGAGATAAAAGTATTTCAGGTTATCTGTTCATATCTGCACTCTCTCTCTCTCTCTCTTACACACACACACACACACACACAGAGAGAGAGAGAGAGAGAGAGAGAGAGAGAGAGAGAGAGAGAGAGAGAGAGGGAGGGAGGGAGGGAGGGAGGGAGGGAGGGAGGGAGGGAGGGAGGGAGGGAGGGAGGGAGGGAGGGAGAGGGAGAGACTGGTTATGACTATGTAGTTCTCTGGGTTTAACCTTACAGATTCAATGTCTTTTGGTTATAGATAATATTGAAAAGTTATTTCACGTTATTCTGCTTTACTGAAAAGGCTGGCTCTGGAGTTGGAGTTTGACCTGTCTGTTCCAGATCCTGGCATATTTGTTTAAAAAGTTCCTTCCAAATAGGTCAGGGTTTCCACCTGACTCCATGACAGGGAGACAGAAAAAAAACAGAACAGCCCAAGAACTGTTCTCTGAGCTCTGAGCTTGAGAATAACTAAGAAGTAAACTATTTCCCACAGAGGTTACAAATGGCAAGATGCCTAACTGGACACCATCCCCCTCCCTTGGTTTCATTTACTATCTTTAAAACTTGGATTTTTGAAAATGTACCTTTCTGTATTTTGGGATTTATAAGTTTATTGAATGTGACTTAACAAGGATCTGTAAATTTAAAGATAATTAAAATCTGTAACAGTAGTGGGTTAATAATTACATAGATAACAATGTTAACTCTTATTTAAGTGAAGTGTATGTCCCTAGTGGGCTCACCTTGGAATGCCATGTGACTTGTCACCATCTTGCCGGGTGACCTCATCATCATGGAAAAAAAATATGACATGACTGTCATCTTAGTTAAGGTGATTTATCACATGGCATCCCTCTATTTATCATTGTATTTCCTTTTTTAGACTAAGGAGGCAACACCAGGCTTCCAAGATGGTTTGTTTTAAAGCTGCAGTTAAAGTTGTTAAACTGTTTGGAGAAACTGAGTCATATAAAAATGGCGTTTTGTAAAAGTACACTATTGAAAAGAGTTTCCTGTTCTCTCTGTGGACTATATTATGGTTTAAGTTTTATTTTGTTACTAAAGGATCTTGAATTCATAATTATACTTTTCTAAGGCCAAACTTAACAGGGATAAAATTGTAAAATCCTTCTCTTACAAAAGACACCAACTTATTGTAAACTATTAAAGATAAGTAGAATTGAATATACAAGCTAGTTGTATTGCTCATGCCCTTTACCCTGGCCATGTTATGTACAGATATAATTTATTTACAGAGACAGGGATAGGGAGAAAGACAAATCTATGTAGCCAGGATTTTTTTCCAACCTGGTCCCACAGCTCATTCACTCAAATAAACACACAGAGGCATATATTCATTTATGAACTGTTGGCTGATGGCTTAGTCTTCTTACTAGCTAGTTCTATCTTAATTATTAATCCATAACTACTGATCTATGTATTTCTACATGGACTTATTTTACCAGAGAATGCCTGGTGTGTCCTATCTTTCCAGTCTCTACATGGTGTCTCCCCAGCAGCTTCTTTCTCTCTCCTCCTTCACCTCATAGCCTGGCCTATGCTTCCTGCTTAGCTAATCAGTGTTTTATTCATTAACCAATAAGAGAAACATATATGCAGAAGTACATCCCCATCATCTCCTATTTTCTAGTTAAATAAAAAAAGGTTTTAACTTTAACATGGTAAAATTATATATAACAAAACAAATCTGTATCTCCATGATATAGCTTCTGTATGTGTTGCCAAGTAACTCAAAACAAATTTAAACCAAACTTAGTTTGTTTGGTGTAAAATAATATCCAAAATCAGGTACATAAAAAATGGCTATATAAAATTGAATTCTTGAGTAAAATGTCTTACATTTATAATACATTTGCATGTTAGGAAACCTCCAGGTTCAAGTAGTTACCTTGGAAGGAGCACTAAACTACCAGAGTAAGTTTCATGCAGGCCTCATTATAGGACAAAGATGCATGGGAAGACCTTCCAGAAGTCTGCTGCTTCTCCATCCAGCTGCATACACCTGACCTCCTCTGGCTGTGTCATGTCTCCTCATGCCTCATATGACAGGGGGATGCATTCTCAGTGATAGGTCTCAGAGTCTCCACCCATATCCTAAATGTCTCAAACAATGGTGAGCACAAATAGCAATTACTCTGCCCTCAATGTCGCTGGGACTGACACATGAGGAGGTGGTCAGCAGAGGAAACTTGTACTTGTCACCTAACTGACACGAGGTCTGCCTGCTAGTGCAGCGGGCCATGCCCTTTACACTGGCAATCAATTTTTCCTTTCAGCACAGCAAAATCCAGAGTCTATACCCTAACCACCTATGTTCCCCCATTAAAGGAGGGTGCCAGATACTCTGTCATCACACTTACATCTTTGGAAAGTTTTCAGAATAACCAAGAGGTACCCATAAGCCCTCAGATTCTTCAGGGAGAGGCAACTTAGATAAAGGAGATTCTCTCCAACCTGGGCTCATCTGTGGTGCATTGAGACTATAATCCAGTCTTTCCCCAGACAGAGAGCTCGAGGCCATGCCTGTGCTTGTGACTTGAAGCCTACAAGGAGTATAACGGCTTTAGCACTGAAGTAAAGTGCCTGAGTCAAAAAGAGACATAACTCTTCTCTAGGAACAGAGTGATGGATGTTTTCTAAGAAATTCCAAACCTCGGTATTTGTTAAAACTCATTTAATTTGATCATCTTGCTTTACAATTGTGCTTATAAACAACCCATCTATTTTGAAATGGAGCTATGTTAAGAAGCATGCCTATCACTGTGAGTAACTGGTGACCTAGAGATTTGCCCATTGACAAAAGGACTAAAGTCTTAGCTTTAGTCTTCCTTGTTAACTCGGTTTATGTTACACGTGCACTATTATTACATATTTGAAATGACAGACTTTCATCTTTCATCTGTTGGTTGAGTGTATGGAAGGAAAGTGTAGGGAATTTTAAAAGGTTATGCTAATAGGATTAATTTTGGAGAAATTTGTAAAATGAATTATTTACTCTTGACATAGTAGTTACTGATTCAGATATTCTAGAGTTTTCCAGAGAAGGAATATTAAGAAAGTATGGCCATCACTGTCCCTGGGAGCATTGAAAAACTGAAAATTAATAATAATTTATTTGGGGAAATACAACTTGGAATTCAATTGTCTCTTTGTAGACTGATAATATAAAAAAATTTTATGGTGTATAGGTATAACAATTTGATGTCAACAGAAATATATATCAAGTGATGTTTTCAAATATTAGATATGGTCATTTAAGGTAATAGTCCCAGTTTTAAAATTTTCATTTAAATGGTTTCTAACCAAAAATTGTGTTTTTCTTGAAATACTCTGGTTTTTCTTCATTAAATAATAACTGGTATGTTAATATTTGAAGCAAATATGCAATATCATATGTGGACGCATGGGCAGGGCAACATTTGAAAATGTCAGGGCCCAAGTATACAAATTTATTTTAATAATAAAGTTACAGGTGCCCCTCCTCTTCTCCACCCTTCTGACTACCAACAGAGAATCAAAAACCATGACAGAACATGAAACCTTTCGCAACTACAGCTACAGCAAACATGAACACGGGTCGAATTTCAAGCTAGATTAACACAAAACCTCACACCAAGACTCACAAACCATGGTGCCTATTAAATGACACAATAAGTCTAGTTTACAAAAAAATATTACAAGAAACAAGAAAACATACCAAAAAGCATACCAAAAATCAAAGAAAAAACTTTCTGGAAAGATAAGGCAAGCGTGGGGGTGAGATATGACGCAGGTTTTAGATGAACAGATAGGGGAATTTAAATTAACCATGATTAATATGTTAAGGCACCTAGTGGGAGAGAAACACAAAAAATAAGTGGCTGATGGAAACAGAAAGATGAGAACTCTAAAAATCAACAGGAAAATGTTAGGAATGAAAGGACAAAAATAAAGAGTACAGAATCTCGTTGGCAGGTTCATCAGTGGGTTGAACATAACAAAGGAAATCATTGCTGAGCCTGAATATGAGTCAGTAGAAACTTTGCAAATTGAAACACAAAAAGAAAAAGGAATTTTCAAAAGCAACAACAAAACCACTAATAACATGCCATCTAAAAATCCTTGGACACACTTTCAGAGGCATTAACATTGTTTAATTGGAAAACCAGAGGAAAGGCAGGGGAAGGATAAGAAAATGAATGTTTCATGTGATTGCATCTGAAAAATTTCAAAATGACAGTCATTAATCTGTAGATTGCAGAAATGAAATGCCAAGCAAGATAACTAAGAAATTGTATGAAATTGTCAATACACACACACACACACACACACACACACACACACACACACACACACACAAGCACTTAACATATACGTGCACAAATACTCAGCACAGACCAGCACCCTAGAAAAGAAGGACAGAAGTAAAAGCAAAAACGTCAAAAAGTACAGCCATGAATCAGTAAATGATGAGTGCACACTCAGAAATGAGGTAGAAAGTCCATCACCACATGAGCATCAGTGGAGAGAACATGCACAGGCTAGAGAACACAGTCGGGAGAGCAGGCAACTCTGAACCACAGATGGTTTTTATTCCTAAGGAGCACATGTTAATGTAGCACAGGGAATGCAGAATCTAACATCACAGTCTTGTTCTTTCTGATCCCTGTGCTGGGGACTGAACTCAGGGCCTTGAGCATAGGGAGAGATGAGAGCAAGAGACAGAAATTGGTCAGGAAAAGCAGGTACTCAAAAGTTTCAGTTTTGATAATGTCCTTGTTGGGGGTCAAAATGCCAGAAAAGCATTTTGGTTCCAGGTTCTAGATAAGTTCTTACCCTTCCTGGAAGCTGTATGTGAAGGGTTAATGCTGAGACTATGCCTTGGGATTGTCTAACTGGACTGATTACCTCATCTCCTGCCCATGGCTCAACCCAGTTTCTGCCAGAAGTCCTTTAAAACCTCACAGACTACTAGCTCAATGGCAAACTATGTCCTGAGAGTCCTTCTGCTGTACAGGATATCTCTCTCTCTCTCTCTCTCTCTCTCTCTCTCTCTCTCTCTCTCTCTCTCTCTCTCTCTCTCTCTCTCTCTCTCCCTCTCCCTCTCCCTCTCCCTCTCTCTCTCTCTCTCTCTTTCTCTCTCTCTCTTTCTCTCTCTCCTTTATATTAACTCTTTCTCTAAACTTTACATTTTGTGATATCTGAATTTCATTCTTTGAATTCTGAGACAACAGCCTAACATTGGTTCTGGTAGTTGTTTGGTTTTCTAGGACTTCACCCCAAGCCAATCTCACCTAGAGCCTAGGAAGAGTCCATCGAACCAAAACATAAAAACAGACAAACAACAATAAAAGCAAGGTTTCCTGCACCAGTCTGGGTTTCCCCGCTGAGCTACACCATTTAGTATAAACCATACATGGTATATGTGCTCTACTTCTGTAGCTAAGCAACACAGTGGGATGGTTTATACCTGTATCATCACAAATGTGTGAGTAGCACATGATTCTACAACACCATGGTGACATCTCCATCATACTGGCATGTGACTGTTGTAATATTAGATATGACTTAGCAAATTGTCATAATAGGCTAAATGACAGGCATGGTAATCCCTAATACAACTGTAGCAAATTATGAATGATCTTGAAGAATCAATTGAATTACAAGAAGTTGTGACAGAATTTAAAAACAAGAACTACATTGTCTATGAAAACTCACTTTATATATAAACATTTAGGTTACCAGTGAAGGGATACACAATGCTAACACACAATGCTAACACTAAGAAAAATAAAAGCCAGGACAATGAAGACTTCAAGAAATGAAAATTATTGAAGATTAAATCCAATATTATATTATGATAAAAGAATCAGTTACCCTAGAAAATGTTTCTATAATTATTTACAAGAAAATAATGTTATATCAACATTATTGTTGTACAAAAGCACCTCATATGACCCAATTTACATTCATGATAAAAACTCTCACCAGACTAATAATAATGGAATGGCCTCAAATCACTAAGAAGACCCCATAGCTGACATCAGACCACTGGGAAGCTAGAGAGATTTCTTTATGCAACTGAAGGGAGTTGGGGAGGTCACCGCTCACAATTCCTATTCCACAGCATGTGCAGAAAGCCCCAGTGGTGCAATAAGAAACAAAACAAAACAAAACAAAAACCAAAGAAATGTCAATCAGGAAAGAAGGAATGCGTGTGTTTCTCCTGTGCCAGATTCCATACAGAGAAACCCAACACAACTAAACCTTTTAAAGATACTTTATTGAGCAGCTAAGAAATAAGTTGCCACATTCTCAGAATTCAAGGTTAATGCATAAAAAATGAGTGTTTTCAGGGACTAGGGAGATGGCTTAGCATTTACAGATCTGGCGCTGGTCCAGAGGACTCAAGGTTGATTCCCAGCACCCAGGCCAGGTGACTGACAACCACCTGCAACTCCAGCTCTAAGGGAAGCTGATGCCCTCTTCTGGCTTCCACAGACACTGCACTCACATACAAACAGTTGAAAAATTTATCTCTTTTTAAAGTAATTATTTTTAAAATACCAGCAAGATATACCTGGACTTTGCTAATTTTAAATGTCCTTCATAAATTGCCTATAAACTGAAGTTACTCAGTAAAAATGTATCAAATATGCATAAGATCTGGATGTTAAATAAAAACCCCAAAACTCTGATGCAAGAATTCAAAGCAAATGTAAATAAATGGAGTCTCTAATCACGGGGAAGAGATTCAATACTGTTAGGACATAATTTGCTCCTAATTTTATTTATAGAGGCAATAAGATCCCAATTAGAATCCAGACAAGATGTATTATTGGCCCTGATAAACTGAGCACAAAGTTTACACAGAAATGCACAAGATTTAAAGATGCCAAAATAATACTGTAGAACAACAAAGCTGAGCAGTCTCTCTCTGGCTGACTTAAAATTCATTGTACAGCAAGATCAATCAAGCCAAGATGTATCGCTGAAGGAGTAGACTGCCACTCAGAGGAACACTGTGGAGTGTTCCAAAATAGACCCAGCCAGATGATGCTTCCAACAGAGACCACTCAGTGAGATAAGACAGAGAGGTTTCAAGAAATGGTTTCGGCACAATGGATGAGAATCTGCCATACAAGGAAATGAATCACAGATCTGACATCTTTCTTGAATATCAACCCAAAATGAATTGTACTCCTAAAGGTAATAGTTAAACCATATTCAAGTGAACAAAATAAAAAATCCAGGCAGCATTGGGTTTACCAATAAAAAATCTTTTAGATGAAACACCAAAATCATGGTGAATCAAAATCCGGGAAAAATCCTGAGTTGGACTTTTTCTCTGTGAAAATGACTGTTAAAAATAATGAAAAGATAAGACTTGAGAAAAAATGTCTAGAAGACACATGTCTGATAAAGAACCAGCTTCTAAAATTTCCAAAGATATACTAAAAATTCAATAAAAAAAATAAAACTGTTTTTAAGATTTATTTGTGTGTGTGTGTGTGTGTGTGCGTGTGTGTGTGTGTGTGTGTGTGTGTGTGTGTGTGTGTGTGTGTGTGTGTGTGTGTGTGTGTTACCCTCAGAGGCCAGACAAGGGCATTGGGTTCTCTGCAGCGGGAGTTACAGGTCATTGGGAGCCACCTGATCTGGGCTCTAAGAACAGAACTCCAGTCTTGTAAGAGCAACAGTTCTCTTAACCTCTGAGCCATATTTCTAGCCACAGAAGCCTATTTTAAAGATACTCATGGAAAATAAGCTGGATAAAAAATTATGCTGAATAGATAAACTATTATGGAGTTCCAGATTAAAATGGTAGTTGCATATTGCAATAGAAATCTTGGAATAGCTAACATTAAAAAATGGCAGTCTAAAATGCTAGTGAGGATAAAGAGAGGCCGGGATGCGCATCTACTAATGTTAGGGTAAGGAATCACACAGCCACTCTGGAAAACAGCTTCTTAGTTTCTTCTAAGCAGAATGTAGTTATACCACGTGATCAAACAGTATGTCTGCTTTGAAAAGATAGCTCCAGGCAGAAGCTGCACAGGACTTCCTGGAGCAGCTCCAGTCATGATCACCCAGACTAGAAGCAGCCATGTCTGCAAAGGATGAAAAAATGTTAGACACACATAATGAAATAGTATTCAGGGAAAAGATGGCATGTAATCAAGCTGGAAACTGGGTAAACCTTGAGTGCATATGGCTAAGTAACAGAATGTCTTAAAGGCCAATTCTGTGTGCCTCAAAGTACATGACATTTTCCAGAAAACTAAACTATACTGAGAAGAAAAGCAGTGGCTTTTGGTGTTAATTACACCAAGTAATTTTAGGGGAGGAACTGTGTAAGATTCAGTTATGACTGATAGATGGCATTATATGATCACCAAAACCGTAGACTTATAAACAGCAGCAGCAGCAAATCTCAAAGTGCTTGTGTTATTTTTCCTAATGATTTATTTTATTACTTTTTAGCTATTTGTGTATGGTTGTATGTGCACATGTGTATGGGTGCCCATGAAGTGCAGAAGAGGATGCTGGACAGACCTCTTGGAGCTGGAGTTATAGGCAGTTATGAGCCGCCTAAAATTAGTGCTTGAAATCAAATTCTGGTCTTCTGTAAGACCAGCAAGGGGCCTTAACTACCAAACCTCTTCAGTCCCTGTACACATGCTTTAAAAGTCACATTATGGGTGATTCTATGGATTAGGTACAGTTGTCTCCCAAGAGACTTAGCCTCCAGCACAAGAGTATTAAGAGAACATGAGACTAAGGTGAGCCTTAGTGGGAGGTGACTGGATCATGAGGAACTGCCTTTCCTATACCCTAGGTGTTGATCTGGAGAGACTGGGTCAGATCTTGAGTGGGCTGTAATAGGTCAGAGCAGACTCCCATCTCTCATATTCACATGCTCCCCACTCTGTATATCCAGTGAGAAGGACGAGGCCCTCACTAGAAGCTGAGAAGACCTTGAGGCCATGTTCTGGGACATCCGCTAAACTAAATTCCACCTCTACTTAATAAATAATCTGGTATGATGGTTCATCCTGTCAGCTTGACCAGATTATAAAGTGCCTTGGAGTTATCAAAGCACAATTGAACCAACTTCTGCAAGTGTCTCTAAGGGTGTTTCAAGAGTGAGCTGACTGACTCCAAGGAGACAGAACCTCCGGACAGACAGCACCATCCCTCAGTGCGCTCTCTCTCTCTCTCTCTCTCTCTCTCTCTCTCTCTCTCTCTCTCTCTCTCTCTCTCTCTCTCTCTCTCTCTCTCTCTCTCTCTCTCTCTCTCTCTCTCTCTCTCCCTACCTCCTTCCCTCTCTTTTTCTCTGTCTCTCCCTCTCTGTCTCTTCCTGTCTCCCTCCCTCTCTCTCTCCCCCTCCGTACTCCATCCCTTCTCTCTTTCCCTCCCTCCCTTTCTCCCCGAACTCCTTTCCTGTCCTACTGCTCCTGTCTCTGGAGGTTGGTGTTCCCACTTCCCTTTCCCATTTTTATGAACCCTTTTCCTAATTAAAAAAAATCTCTCTGGTCGGTCTTTCTCTCACACCACTTTTGTTAAATTACAACACTATCAATGTTCCAAAGGTCTGTTCAGAATGGTCCCTCTCTTCTACTTTACCACCATAGTCATAGACCACCTTACCAAAGAACTCAAGGTGGCAAGAGCTGTGCTTCTAGCTACAGCCATGATTGCTATAGTTCTGGATATTTCTCCACCTGCCGCTGACTCTAATGATGACAAAAGCATCATTATCTTTTGCAAGTTCCTCACCAACTATATGTGGATCAAGGCGGTGAAGATTAGTTCCATCTGTTGGGCATCCCAGTGGTCTCTTCATGGGGATGTCATGTGTTCATTCCGGATCCAGTTGAGCCTCTTTGTGCAAACAGGCATTTTCCCTATAGACCTATGTAGCTTACAGAACTGTTTATTGCCCTGGTGTCATTCTTTCCCTGTAGATCTCTACTGTGGGCTTGCAGCTGTCCTTTCATCGGAACTCATGGCGGCCTTTGGAGTGTTTGGTCTCTGATAGATCCATGTCTTTGTGGATTGTCTGTATGGAGTTAAACCCATGGCGATTTGAAGTTCTTTTGGGGAGTGTCACCTCCCTGGTTGGCTTTGTCCTCCTCATGCTTAGAACTCTCTTTATGCTGACAAGGAACGTTTCTCCCTGGACAGGGCTTTTCTATTCATGTATGGAGCCTTCTTAGGCTAAGAACAGTACCCCTACACTGCCGCCCTGAGCATCTGCCTGTGGACAGGTCCTCCTACAATTTTCATCTTCAGCTCCTGTTTCCTTCTATTACTTCTTTAGCAAACTGTCTGGTGCTCAGATGTTGCTACCATGTATGGTGTGACTTGAAAGTATTGTTCGGCTGTAATGTTGTGTCCAGTACTGGTATTGGCACCTGTTACATGCATTCTTTCTGGCATTGGTGTCTCCCTGGTGCTGTCTATATAAATGAAGAATCTGGACATATGTCAGACAAGAAGGGCAAGAAACACCAGTATTCCATTTACTCTATTAAGAATAAAGAGTCAGGGAAAGAACCGAGGAGCGCAAGAAAAGAGATAACATAATAGAAGGAGCCACTATAAGCTTTAAGAGAAGTCTGTCACTAGGGGAATATCCAGAGACCTACAAGGATGACCCCAACTAACAATCTAAGCAATAGTGGAGAGGCTACCTTAAATGCCCTTCTCTGATAATGAGATTGATGACTACCTTATATGCCATCCCAGAGTCTTCATCCAGTAGCTGATGGAAACAGAAGCAGATACCCACAGCTAAACACTGAGTTGAACTCCTGGAATCCAGTTGCAGAGAGGGAGGAGTGATGAGCAAAGGGGTCAAGGCCAGGCTGGAGAACCCATAGAAACGGCTTACCTGAACAAGGTGGAGCTCATGGACTTCAGATTGATAGCTGGGAAACCAGCATAGGACCAACCCAGACTCCTTGAATGTGGTGTTGGCTGGGAGGACTGGGCAATCTATGGGGCCTCTGGTAGTGGATCATTATTTATCCCTGGTATATAAATGGACTTTTTGAGCCCATCCCGCATAGAGGGATACTTTCTTAGCCTAGGCACAAAGGGGAGGGCCTGGGCCCTGCTCCAAATGATAAGTCAGACTTTGAAGATTCCCCATCTCATCCTCCCTGGGGAGCAGAAAGAGGATGGGATGGGAGATGTTGGGGGGAACAGGGGAGGATGGGGGGGTGTGGGAACTGGGATTGATATGTAAAACAAGTTTGTTTCTAATTTAAATATAAAATAAAATTCTTTAAAAGAGAAGACAGAAACAACCCCCCCCCCAAAAAAAAACCCAAAGAGTCAAGTGTGATGATGCTGGTGATAGCTTTCTTACTTATCACATACACTTTGCATTCTGCTTGGATGACCAGTGAGGACTTACTCCACACCTCCATCACACTATCTGCCTGTGGTTGCATGGCAATAGGATCACTTTTGATGATTTCTGAGAAGCATATTATCAACTTCCTCATAATATTCCAGAGGATGCAATGCCATGTGATGGTCAGATTGTGGCTACCAAATTACTGTGGTGGCAAATTAGATAATTTCAGTGGATGATAACACATGGCGTAATAACCACATTTCTTGGGAGAGTGCCAATAGCTTCCATAGAAGAAAAAATATTCTATGAAATTTTGAGGAAGCTTGATGCCAGCTATGTGCTTGATATTTTTGGAGGCTTCACTGAGTATTGCTTTGATGGTTCCAACAAGTTTCTTTGGCTGGTCTGGATTAGAAGAAGCACAGATACACAGATACAGAAAATCTCACTGGGTGCTGATACTGATGGTATCAGTGGTGTGCTCCTTTAATCCCAGCACCCTGGAGGCCAAGGCAGGCAGATATATGAGTTCAAGGCCAGCCAAGGGTTATAGGGCAGCCACAGCCACACAGAGAAACCCTATCTTGAAGAAAACAAAACAAGAAAAGAAAGAAAAAAAGACATATCAAGGAGAATGACTAGTCTACTCCCCAACTGGGGAGTTTCCTGTAGAACTTGGGGCTTCTCTTGTGTTTCCCAACTGTCTTTTGTACAATACAAAATGTGTTACTAGAGTTTTGGGCATGTCTACCCAGTATCCAAGCATCTACCAGGCTTTGACTACATATGAAACCTTGATATTGGTAATAAAGATCTTTGAGCTTGATGTAGGATGAAGCTCAGAACATTGTCTGGCCAGGATCTATGCGGTAAAGGCTTGCATCAAGGCCTTCCAAGGACATGGATGTGGCATGGGTCTTTGATAAGCTGGGTACTGAGCACATCATGTTGAGGATGCTGAGGTTAATTTTGTATCAGTTTTTGTTTTTGTAATGCAGTGTATAAGAACAGAGGGAGACGGCATTAGAATAATCTTGAAATTTGCCTAGACGATATGGGTTGGACCAATTGAAAGGATTTTCATAATTCTGAGTAGTTTGTCAAACAAATGTCATGGTTTTGGTCAAATAAGTGGGTCTTAATGTGTCTCATTTATTAAGTCTCCCATAGAGAAACACAAGCACCAGCCAAGTTTCTTATGAAGATCTCTATAAATGACAGGCATGTTGATAATATGTACTCTTAATCTGCTTCCTTCTTCTAACTCACAAGAACCAACAACTCCAGTCTTTCCATCTAAAGGAGAGTCTACAAAGTATCTCTATATAGTCCTCAATGGTGTCAAGATAAGAAAAAGAAAAGATATGCGAGAATCCTACAGCTTATGGGAAAGTAGGGGAATGGTGCTGTGATAAATTGTGATGTTTTTGGTGGGAATTTGGTGTATTAAAAAAACATTACCTGAAAAATGGAAAGGGTGTCTAATATCACATGGGTCAAGAGCAGTGTAGCAATGTAGGTTCATTAAGCGTGAAAATGTGCCAGATCAATGTGTTATATTAACACCAGAGAAACTAGGATGGGTTCAATATGCTCTTCCCCTACTAGCTTCAGAACTTTTCTGAAAAATCTGAATTTCCCTAAAATGTAAGTTTAATTTGTAAAAAAAGGTCAAAACAACTAAAACCCAAACAGAAGAATAAGAAAGAGAAGGAGAGAGAGCAAGGAAAAGAAAACACACTGTCTACATCAGCAAGCTATTAGAAACATATTTTTAAAAATAAGAAACATGTGTAGCCATGAAAACCACAAAACAATAGAGAAATAGAGATGGGGCAGGGGGTCAGCCAGATGGCTTGTTAGTCAAGGGCATTTGCCCAAAGCCTGAAAACATGGGCTCTCCTCCCACAGAGTGGAGAGAACCAATTCTAGAAAGCTGTTGTCTGACCTACACATGGCACACATACACATGCAAACACCAAGGCTCACATGCACACACAAACACACACACACCCCTCCATAAAGCATGAAAATTTTTAGGAGAGTGGGAGAAGGCTCCAGGAGAAATGCAGTCAGGCACCCCCCAAGGAAAGCTGCGGCAGTGGATGATGGGAAGCTGCAGGAGATGAAAAAGCTTGTAACTAAACACATTCCATGTAGAACATGTGAGAAAACAGACAGCACAGATGCTGCAGTGTTCAGGGTACAATGGCTCAAACACAGTGACACAGAAATGCCATGTCACCTTTTCTGCAAAGTTTCCTTCCAGGTGGAGAGGATATTGACATACCAAAGAAATGGCCCTATATAATTCAGTTTGCTGAAACACCAGCTTTATTGAGGTTATCAACAGTTCATTGGTGACATGTCATTTGCATCACTAAAAAGCACACGTTAGCATGGCTGAGTACTCACAAAATCTGCCTCTGTCAACAACTTACAGTCAGTTCCACTGCAGTGTCTTCTCTCTCCAGGGATTATTTATTGCTTATAAGGCCTTGAGAAGGGGCAGTCTCGGGTGTCTTCTTTGTTTCCTGAGTCTCTTGAATCTCATAATTATATTCCATAAAGGAATGTTGCAATCTGAAGGAAAACCATTTTACAAAATAGTAACACTACTACTACTACTACTACTACTACTACTACTACTACTACTAATAATAATAATAATAATAATAATAATAATAAAGATTGCTCTAGTTTCATTTCTGTTGCTGTGGTAAAACAGGTTGACCAAAAAGCCACCTGGGGAAGAAAGGGTTTATTCAGCTTACAATTTCAGGTCACAGTCAATCATTTCTGGGAAGTCAAGGCAGGAACTTAGAGCACCACATCCATAGTCAAGAGCAGAGAGATGACTATGTGACTCCGTCTTTGTGTGGGACTGTTTTATATGGTTCAGACCCTCTGCATAGGGAATGATGCTGCCCACAATGATTAGCTCTTTCTACTTCAACAAGCATTATAATCCTTTCTAAACATGTCCAAAAGCAAACCTAATAATTTCTCAATTGAGACTCTGTTCCCTGGTGGTTAGGTTGTGTCAAGTAGATAGTCAAAATGTATCAATGCAAAAACAGAAAGTGGTAAATAAAAAAATTCAGGTTGATTTTAGGAATCATAAAGGAAATAAAACAGAAGCATGTAGTTCTTTGAAGAATAAAATCAATAATAATAAAATCAAGAATAAAATCAACAATGAAATAAAATCATAACTGACTAAAGCTTTCCTCAAATAAAAAGAAGTGTTAGATTCATATATTGAAAAAAATACACAAAATACACTTAAAATTAACCATGATAGTTAATGCTAAGTTAATGTCTTATAATTTTTTTAAAAAAAATTAAAATAGGAGTGAATCCTTTAGGCTACAGGTGAATAAGACAAATTACTTTGTGATGGAAGAAAGCTAAGCAGTATCAGATGGCTCCATGGCAACACTACCAAAAAACATGATCTGCATTAATCAGTATTCTCTAGAGTAACAGAACTTATTGGAAAATGGCTGGTTATGAACAGAAAAGTCCAAGAATCCAGTAGTTTCTCAGTCTGTGAGGTCGGATGCCTCAGCTGGTCTTCAATAGATGCAAAAATCCCAAAGAAGTAGGCTCTGATGCAATGAAGGAATGAATGTGCTAGCAAGGAGCTGATGAGCAGGCAAAGAGTTAAAGATTCCTTCTTCTATGTTCCAATGTAGCTTTCCAGCAGAAGGTGTGGTCCAGATTAAGGGTGTGTCTTCTGATCTCAAAATTTGAATTAGAAGTGGATCAACCTGTTTCACATTGGCAAAGTACAGATGAGAAGAATATACATTCTCAACATTTCATACCCAGGCAAGCTGTCGGTTAATATTGAGAGCTAGAAGGAAAATGCTTTAAATGAGAAAATAAATTATAATGAATAATAAAGGAGATGAGGGGAACTGTGGAGACAGAGAGTGGGTCAACTTTTTCTTTTCATGATTTGCAAAGAGCTAACCACAGAGTTTCATTAGGAACATAAGATCTTAGATCGGTGATGAAGCTACTTAGAGAAAGTGATCCAAAGTTGCAGGTAACTCTATAGCTTTGCTATTTTGTAGACAGTAAAGATGACTCATCACATACAGGTTGCCAAGGATACAGCCAGAGGCTTAGGAGTTGTTGAATTAGGATTACTGCAAAACCTAAGTTGATATCAACATGTTTTCGGATTCAAAAGAGGTTGTGTCTTTGATAGTGACTCATATATTTTACCTATGGAATGTGCATCCATAATCAAAATGCATAACATACCACTTAAGTTACAATTGTGGTAGCTTTCTAAGAAATAAACATAATTTGAGTGCTGATCTTTAAAAGAACGTAACTGAAGTACCACAGTACAAGAAATGTCAGGAAATTGCCTTGTCAGAATAAAGAAAATGTAGCTATAAATGCCATTGATTATGTTAATACATTTGCCAGTACATGTCTTTAGGTTTATATTATCAGAAACATGACATTATTATAATCCCGAAGCTGTCCCTGTCACCATGGGTGGCACCCTATCTGGGTAAGATCCTGCACTGTTTGAAAAAGAGACCATAAGCTGAATACAGCATACCCATCCACTTCCTGACTGTAAGTGAAGGGTGATAGTTCACCTAACATGATGGACTGTGAGTCATAACAAACTCCTTCTTCCTCAAGTCTCTTGTCAGGGTATTTTTATCACAGCAAGATGAACAGCCAATCAGAAGCCAACTTTGTTTGCAACTTATTCTTTGTGTCCTTCTTGGCAAACTAAATGGTGACTTCTACTACTGTTCCAGGCTTTAAGGATGAAACACTTGCATATCCTTCACTCACACGACATTTGTAAGCTGGTGTAAGTTACTCCTCTCACTGGTGTGTGACATCAGAGACCCTGTCCTCAGAAATGTTTCCTCTTTGAAGAAACTTGGCATATAATTTTGAGTGACAAGAACTCTGGAGGCTATAGCAAGGTCCCTCAAAGCTAGGACTCCCAGGTGCACACTTCATGTCCTAGTCATTCAATAAAGCAGGCACTCAGAAGTGCACTGTGTAATCAAGGACATTCAGATCAGATCAGCTGCATATGCTAGAAAGTCACATCCATGAACAAAAAATCCCTGCAATCAATGCATAGTGTGTGGAATTGCAAATCTATTTTCTTCTATCATTGATAAGGGAAATGTCCTCTTTGGAGATTCCTTATTAATGTGTAAACTCAGGTTAGGCAGTATACACTCTGACTTCTGAAGCCTGATCCTTATCACTTCTTTAGATCCACTTTTCAAAATGGAATATTGCAAGTAAATCACTAAGAGGCCCTAGCCATCTTAATAATAGGTATTTTCTGAGCATGAGGCATAAAACATTCAGTTGTATTTAAATCCTACAGTGACTATTCCTGCTCACACAGCATCCGTGGCTGCTTAAACAAATCCTTATTATACTAAATCAAACATCTTACAGTTTCTGAAAAACATTTCAAATGAGAGTTATTTTTTTTTACCAGAAGTGTAAAGGAAAAATTAAGGCACAAATTACAGATATTAAATGACCATATATCTCTTGATGGCCTGAATTAAATGATCATTTATGAATGTGTATGTATGTATGTATGTATGTATGTATGTATGTATGTATGTGTGTGTGTGTGTATTGATGTATGTGCACAAGTACACACATACACATTCTTTAGCCTTAGCGACTGATCCTTGCCCTGTATTATATTTTCTTTAGTCAAAAGAACAAAGGAGGGAGGACCAGTGAGGTGGTTCAATTGATAAAGGCACCTGCATCTGCAAGTCTGACAAACTGAGTTTAATCCCCAGAAATTCACACTGAGACAGAAAAAGATAACAAACTCCACAAAGTTGTCCTCTGACCTCCAAATGGAGCTCTACCACATCAGACACATGTACCATATAATAATAAATAAATAAGTTTTAAATCTCTAAAAGCACAGAAATTACCTATCTATGATAGATAATGCTAAAAGGAAAAAGAATTATATGATATTCTTTTATTTTGAAAAACAAATAACATTTAAAATATTATATAGTATTGATGCTAGTTTGTTAATATTAATAACTTAAAAATTAAAAGCATTCATATATGTATACATATATATAATGCTTGTGTCTTTAATTGATGAAAATTTGACTATGCTAGGCATTTGCTCCATCAATGATTTACATAAGAAAGGGAACTATTCTTTAATTCTTCAAACCTTTCTGACTTGAAGGGTGGTTTTATGGTTGGTGATTACCTGAGTTGGAGTTCAGTTGGAGCTGAAGGTCCCAGCAAAGACTGGACTTGCAGAGTCCAGAAACCTCAGTCCTAATCATTGCAGTAAGAGGCTACTCATGCTCACCATGATGTTCAAATGGGTTGACTTTATGCAAATAACGTGGAACCCAGCTAGAACACAACAAGTTGTCTTGTAAGCTCCAAGATGGGACAAACACCAGAGAAGAGGTGGGGAGAGATTTGTGCAGTAGGCAAAGGCTGTGGTCCTCAGGGGGAGGGCTGGGCTCCTGCATAAAAGTGGTTAGACCTGTGTTAAGCAGTTCCAGGGACACCAGTCTGGCCTTTCGTCTCTCCTCCATTGCTGAAGCCAATGCAAATAAACCATGCAACCTCAAATACATGACTGTTCTCATACATTGTGTCTCATGTATCCCTGTAAGAAAAGGACGTTGAGTGAAAGGCTCAAGGTTTTATTCATGATTTCAGAAAAAGCTGCTTGGAGATTATATCAGTTGGTGCCTTTTATAGTTGTTGGCTTGGCATGGACTTCCTCTGCCACCATATTATCTTCCCAGTAAGTTCAGCCATAGAGACGGCAGCAATGTCCAGGTTTTCTCAGTATTTTTGTTTTAACAATTTTCTTACTTCTATGAGTTTTTTTTTTTAAAAGATCAAACAATAACAATATTTTCAAGTGTCTTTACACACAATATATTATGATTGTCCTACATTTATTAACCTTGACCTACAGAAGATTGACAATGTCATTTTTATCAGATTTATATCTTGTGCTTGGGAACTGATTTACTAGTCTTACTAATAATAAAATTTGAAATTCTTAGATATTCAGGAGGAGAAGACTCATCCAGCATAGTGCTTGTCTTGCAAGCACAAGGAGTTGACTTCTATCCTCAGGCATTGTGTATGTTTGCAATTACTGCACTGGGGAGATGGATACACGTGGCCCCTTGAGGTTCACTGGACAGCCAACTTAGACTTCCGAGCAAGTCACATGTCAGTGAGGGAACAACAAAAGTTAATGCATGAAGTATGACAGCGAAGTGTTTCCTCTGGTGTGAATGTACAAACACATACGTTCATGTGAGCGCACAGACATTCACCCAAACATGTAGCTTGTTGTTTTCCGACAGCCCACTCGCTGCCGGTCTGGCGTGCCGGCCCCAAATAACACGCAGAGACTCTGTATTTGGTACAATCCTGTTGGCCAGTTACCATTATTGTTTATGGGCTAGCTCTGTCTTAATTATTAACCCATTTCTACTTATCTAAGAATTTCCACGTGGTCATCTTATCAGAGAGCCGTGGCCGGCATCTTGCTTCCTCTATCCTCTACATGCTGACTCCTCCTAACTACTTCCTCTTTCCTCCTTGTCTCCTAGCTCCGCCTATCTTGCTTTCCAATTGGACACAGTGCTTTATTAATTAACCAGTGTGAGAAACATATTTACAGAATAACATCTCCCATCACAGACACACACAGAAAGAGAGAGAGACGTCAATAGATTCATCCTTGGATTACATGTGTGGTGACTGTTAGGAAGAATGAGCTGTAGAAGCTCTGTAACCTATGCTGCACCAGGGGTTGTGCCAGAGAAATGCATGCAAACAAATAGTTGTCCAAGTACAAGGGTACTTTCATAGTTTATGCTTATCAAAAGTCTATCCCAAGTACACTCAATTGGAAAATTTGAATGAGGTTATTAAACAACTAACAGTAGACCTATCATAGGACATAGCTATACCACTCTCATACATACAAACACTCTGTTTCCTACTCCAGAAACACCTGAACATCCATATTCATTACTGTCCTGTTCACAATAGCCAGGAAATTAAAACAGTCTATAAGTCTATCATGGATGAATGGTTAATAATATTGGGGTATATATATATATATATATATATATATATATATATATATACAATAGGGCTTTATTCAGCAATAAAGAAAAATGAAACTAGAGTTTTCAGAAAAATAAATGGAACTGAAAAAAAAAACTATACTAAGATCACATTTTGAGATACAACCACAAGGGAGTTGGGGAAGAGAAAGGGAAGGGATTCTGAATGGCATCAGTCTTTTGAAACTTCATAGTCAGTCCTTAGTGACACACCCCCTCTAACAAGGCCACACCTCTTCATCCTTCCAAAACTTCTCCACCAAATGGGGACCAATTATTCAAACATATGAGCCTATGGAATCTATTTTCTTTCAAATCACCACAAGCAGTTAATATTGACTAGGGAATACTCCCAGAGAACATCTCTAAAAACTTGCATGAAATTAAAACAAAAAAGAATGATGCAGTTACTGACAAGCCATGGACACCAAGTGAGTTAGCCCATAACATTGAAACAAATAAACAAACAAAATATTGATGCAGTAATTGGCAGGCCCAGCAGACTACGTGAGCTAGCCCCATGATTTTTGAGGGCATGAGACCTAACACTGTATTGTACATAGGAAGCATATTTAAAGCGAAGGATCACAAAGACTAAAAATAAAATCATAAAAACTCTCACTGAAGAAAAATATTAGCCAAGAGAGGGCTGGCAGGACAGTTTTGATAAAGTGAAATCCTAAGAAATAAAAGTGAAGTTGAGCAACCAGGGGTGGGGAAGGGAGAAGGGCGATTTTTAGCCACCACCAGCATACACATCTTTCAGAATATTTAGTGAGAATATTGAGTGACACATGTGTTTAGCAATATTGATGAGGAAGTCCTTCTGTATTATGTTTCTCTTTTGATGAATAAAATACTGTGGCCAGAAAGGCAGGAACATGCATGGAACCCCAACTCTACAAAAGACAGGGAAAAGATTCTTTTTGAGGCACATGAGAAATATTTTCAGAACTTCACTAGGATTCAGTCACAGAAGAAACTTTAATCAAGTCCACAGATTTTGGATCATAACGATTCTATCACATTGTTATACTGTAATAAAATTGGAAATTAATAATGAGAGACCAGATTTGAAACTTCCTGTATGTTTCAGAACTAAATGTCATGCTGTTTTTGAAAAAGTCTTTGACTAAAATAATGGGGTGGAGGCTAATGAAGTTCTTAAAACCAAATGATAATTTCAAACAATAATTTAAAACCCTCCAGTATTCGAGTTTATTTGGCTCAGGTAAGGGAACACATGAAGATTAACAGCTTTAAACATATTGATCAGGAACAAGAGAGATTTAAAATTAAAAGGTAAAAGTTCGAGTTAAGACATTAGAAACAAAATATTATCTTAGTTAAATCTCTCTAAATTAACATAATCAAGTAGAAACTATAAGTGAAAAAAATGTAGTCTCCAAAAGCATAAAAATTAAAAACTATTTGTATTAGGGTTCTCTAGAATAATAGAACTTATACAGTATATATTATGAGCACTCTGCCACTAGCCTGGTCCCACAGCCATGCCAGACCCCAAATAAACACACAAAGACTTATAGTAATTATGAAACTGTTGGCTGATGACAAGGACTTCTTATTAGCTAGCTCTATCTTATTTATTAACCCATTTCTATTAATCTATGCATTTCCACGTGGTCTTATCTTCCATAAAGGGTCCAGACTCTTACTCTTTCCTCCACTACATGGCAACTGACTTCTGCCTCCACTTCCTATAATTTTCCTCATCTCCTAGCCCCACCTATCTTCCTACCTGGTCAATCAGTGTTTTATTTATCAACCAATAAGAGAAATGTATACAAAATAACAACTCCCATCAATTATATGTATATATGGATTTATTACATATAACACACACATATATATGGGATTTATTAGAATGACTTTCAGGCTGGCTATGAACAGGAAGTCCAGGAATCAAGTAGTTTCTTAGTTCATGGAGCTGGATGTCTTAGCTGGTCTTTAGTATACTCTGTTATCTCAATAGGCTCTAATGCCAGTGAAGGAATGGACTTGCTAGCAGGGTGAGAACAAGCAGGCAAAGAGCAAAATTTTCCTTCTTCCATATCCTTAGAGGCTTCCAGCCCAGATTAGAGGTAGATTTTCATGCCTCAAGATCTGGCTTAAAGTTATGTGTCTTCCCACCTCAAAGATCTGAATTAAAAATTGATCTTCGCACTACTAACAATGTAGAAATTCATCACAGATGTGTCATCTATTTTGGGTTTTACTTAATTCCAGATGTAGTCAAGTTGACAACCAAAGATAGCCATCACAATTCCACCCTTTGTCAACTTGTCACATAATCATATCACCTTATGTTACAATTTATTTCCAAATGGAAACAATAACCAGGTCATCATAATACCTAAACATGATATAACTACTCCATGTACAATGCAAACATATATATTTAACTAGGTCATAATTACATCTAACATGATATAACTGTCCCTTATATAACTACAAACATGTTGTAAATTTAGACTATGTAGCAAATGTCCCTCAGGGAACATTTTTTTACTATTTCAAATTTAAATATGATATCTAATTAATTAATTCTGCATCAAATGATAATAAATAAAGGAAGGAAACACAAATATCTGAAAAAAATGCATTCTTAAACAAAATACAACAGAAACGCTCATGTCAATTATAATTCTCTTTTCTGTAACTAGTCACCTGGCCTTAACTGGCATTTATAATTATCTCCTCTATTACCCATTCTGTATTTCCTCCACCCCCAGCAAGCACCTCAGCAGAGCTTGGATCCTTTACTGGAGGGGTAACCCATTCCTTCATTCCTGATGGGCTTATGCAATTCGTCATCCTGCCTGGATTTGGCTGTTGTAGTTTCCCATTGATCACAATAGCACCAAGAGATGTCCTAAAGCACTGGAACTCAACCTGTGGGTTGCAACTCCTTTGAAGATCCAATGACCCTTTCAAAGAAGTCACATTAGACCATAAAAAACACATATTGGAGTGTTTATCTAATTATTCTTATCAATAAAAACTTGAGAATAATATGTTGGGATAAGAACCTGAATGATCAGAGAAGTGACCAGTGACCTCTTCTCTCTATACTTCATTGACCCAAGAAGGGGCAAGAATCTTTCTGAGCCCCTCACTATTACTTCCTATATCTCTCTATATGTCCTTGGCCATCCAAAACCTTTATGGCTAACTTTAGTCAGCTAATAGCCAGCTTTGTCCTCTGATTCAAAGTAAACTTTATTGGCAGTCTCAGATGTGGCAGAGTGCAATTAAAATGTGCCACAACATTTCCCTCTTTAGTTCCAAATAAAAGGAGAGGCTTTTACTCTAACAGAGCAAGACTGTATACAATAAGAACTATTATCAGGAAATAATTATATGTACAAAATACCCCATTATTGATCCTGTCTCAATTATTCCAAAATTTCGTACCTAACACTTTCCATTTTAACTTGTATTACAAAACACTATTTTTTTTAGACTTCAAAACATTTTCTTACATTGACAATGCTAGCTTTTATGTCTCTCAACCTTATACAACTTACACCTCTTTTGTGAGTTTCTTTTCTCACAAAGACAACTGTAACTATAACTATCTCATCTTCAACTCCATCAGTGACCCAAGAAGGATATAATATTACCTGAGTAAAGAGAAAATGCAGAGCATGCAACTTCCAAAACTATAGAAATGACAGAGACAGCTGGATGCCTGAATCCAAGGTTCTTCTGCAACATTTGGGGGTATATATCTTTGGCCTACAGGCCTACCTAGCATATCTGACAGACTTTTCTATGAAACAGGACTTTTGAAGGACTCTCCTATCTTGTCTTGGCAAAGTCCGGCACTCACTTTCTTTTGTGTCCTGCTTGTCCAGTTTGGACAACATACTGTCAGCAGTTGAGGCAAGGGCAGTTTCTTGCCCAGTGGCTAATTTTGCCACAATGAAAGCAAATTCTATTTGGAGATTTTTTGATACCCATCATCCTTTTTTGAGGTAAATAAGTGCTCCTAAGAGCAGGCATGTTTCACTTTATGAAATTCTCATGTTATTAAAGCGTTATAAATGTCACATTCTGTAAGTCTATGAAGTGTTTGAAGACCACCTATCTATCTAAAATATATCTCTTTAACCTAGATAACATACCTAACATGGCCAAAGTTTTGATTAGTAAGTGACTAACTCCTAACCTATATTTCTTAATATTTATAAATAGTTTGTAATAATAACTTTCAAGGACTAGAAATTCATATTATATTGTTAAATGAGCTGCATAGGTACAATAACTTAAACAAGAGTAGAAACATATATACATATATATATATGTATGTATAACAAAATTAACCTTATATTTGTAGAAATATGTAAAAATTGTTTAAACAAAAGTATAAACATACATAACATGACAAAATAATCTTATATCAATATACAAAAAATCATACCAATGTAAAATATTTGAGATTAATAGTTGCTTTTTAGTTTAAAATAGATTCAACAATCCACACTTTTATCATTTCTATAACCCCCTCCCCCTTTTCTTTCCAGAGAAGATCCTTGAATCTAACTTCCCTTGCTTAGTTTTCTCCCTGGGAATTCCTGTAAGTAGGCACTATGAAGGCGTTTTTTTCCTCTATCCTATTTTTGTAAAGGTATAGTAAAAAAAGAAGTCTTTTAAATCAATGACTAAAATAGACCATTTTTTAGGTAATAAAGGAGGCAAGGGAATTCCAGGCTGTAAAAAGGCCTTTGTCTAGATCATCTTACCAATAGCTCTTATATCTGTTATCATTTATTTATTTTCCAGATGTTTTGAAATGACAGATGTCATTCCCAGGACTGTTCAGCTCTTTCATATGTTGAGCATTTATCTGCTCCTGTATCAGCTTTTCTAGTACCTGTAATTTTTCTAATACTGAAAGCCATTGTTTCACACAGACAGGTTTGTCTATGAACTATTTTAAACATAGGGCTGTTGGTACCTTTGAAAAATCAGCAGTTGTTGTGCCCTACTTATATACAACCTGAGTGGTCGGTGACTGTTCTGGATAATACATTTCAATATTTTTCTCAGAAGCATACGTTAGTTTATGGTTTGTTTCTGAGACTGGTAGAATATTAATCTGTGTTTTTCAATGCTGCAACAGATAGTCTCCATAAATGCATTGTTATGTTAACCACATATGGTTTAAATTTTAATTTAATTTTCTATCTATACACTCAACCCATCTTGCACTTTGTTTTACCTAAGATAAAGCTGCAATCCCTAAAAGCTGAACATTTACCTCCAGGGAGTCCTGAGGGAAGGGAGGGAAGGACAGCAACTCCAGAGACTGCCCCGCTGGTGGCAAGCAGCTGCTTTGTGTCTTGTGCCCCAGTTGGATGCCAGATTAACAAGGTACTAGAACTACTAAAGTAAAACCTTTCTTTGCTTTGCTAGTCAGCTGTAGGTGAGAAATTAGTGGTGACTAAGAAGAAACCAGGTTCATTGAGGTAAAATCTTCTGGAAAGTGTTTCCGAAGAGTCAGCACAAAAACGGTGTGATCAAGACATGGCCATGGTTGTACCTTGTGCTGGCAGCCACACTCGGTGTAAGAATCACCCAGATGGTATTGGCTACGTACGTATGAAAGAGACATGAAGAGTGGCTGAGCTCTGGCCCTGTTTGGCCAAGCTGGAATCCCTACATAGAACCCTGGAAATGCTGTTGGTAAATGTGTTGCCCAGTTGTAGCAGAAGACCCCAGCATTTTGGATATGCCAATACCATGTGATGGCTACCAAGAACATAAACATCCGTAGAGTGGAACCTGCCTGCACCTAGAAGACGATCTGTGCTGCCGAGGGCAGAGCCTGAAAAGTGACCCAAACCCTTTGAAGGATTCCAGAATATCGTGAGCGACTCTGAGATAATTGGACATTGAACTATTCACACTTTTGCAGTTTGATTTTGCTTTGTTCAGGTTGCGACTGCACCCTAATCTTCCCTCTTGAAGTGAGAAAGTATTTGTTTATTGATATTACAAGGTCTTTCAGTTGTGAGGCAAAATCTCAAAAGAGATTTTAGATTTTAAAAGAAATGGGATTTTTAAAAGGGGGGATTGATTTTTAAAGTGTTTAAATTCATAACAACTATGTGAAATTTTGAGTTTGTAAAATATTTTATATTGTGTTGATATTAACGAGTGATCTTGGGGATGAACGAGAAAGGAAAGGTTGTGGCTTAACGGTGATGCATTTATATGTCAAGTTGACAAGAAACAAGCTAGAGTTATCTGAAAGGGGGGGATATCTTCATAAGATCTGGCTGTGAGACATTTTCTTAATTAGTGATTGATGGGATCCACCCAGTCCATTATGGGTGTGGCCATCCCTGGGCTCAGGGTCCTGGGTTCTATAAGAAATAGATCAAACTATGAGGAGCAAGCTAGTAAGCAGCCCTCTTCCATAGCCTCTTCATGAGCTCATGATTCCAGGTCCCTGTCCTGCTTCTGTCTTGATTTCCTTTGATGATGAACTATGATGTTTAAGTATAAGTCAAATAATCCATTTCCTCCCCAAGTTTCTTTGGTCTTAGTGTTTCATCACAGCAATAGTAATCTTAAGAGGCTATTCATAGATAACATAGAAAATACTCTAAGAAAAATTAAAAACTGATAAGAATGTAAACAGTAATCTGCATGGGGAAATAGTCTCTATCACTTGATCATATACATGTTTTAATTATGTTAATCACAAATGGTATGAATCTAATGTGATACAAATGAAAACTTCACAGAAGTTTTGATTTTGGAAAAGGAGAAAAGCTTTACTGCCAACTATAAAGTATAGAAGGTTTAAATTATAAAGAAGTTTGACATTAGTTCATGAACAAAACAAGTTGACCAATAGAACTAAAATTTCAAAAAAAAAAAAAAAGGCAGGGAGACTATGTGTATAGGAAAATTTGTTATTAAGATGAAATTATGACGCTGTGGTGGTTGAATAGGAATGGACCCATAGATTGGAATGCTTGGTCAGCAGAGAAGGGCACTGGTTGAGGAGATTAGGAAGCGTGGCCTTGTTGGAGAAAGTGTGCCACTCAGAGTGAGCTTTGAGGTTTTAGAAGCCAAAGCCAGGCCCACTGTTTCTCTCTCTCTCTCTCTCTCTCTCTCTCTCTCTAACTTCCTTCCACCTGTGGGTCCAGATATACAATTCTCAGCTTCCTCTCTAACACCATGTCTGCATCCTTGCAGGCATGCTTCCCCATTATGAGGATAATGGACTAAACTTCTGAAAGTATAAGCAAGCACCTGGTTAAATGGTTTCCTTTGTAAAAGTTGCCATGGTCATGGTGTCTCCGCATAGTAAATAGAACAATGACCAAGACAGAAGTTGAAAGAAGCTATTATTAGAGCAGGAGTAAAACTGCATTATCCATGTATAAAATCAAAACTGAGTAGCTGGTAAATACTGATTTTGTATTTGTGTTTCTGTGTGCCCACTTTGTGAGAACATTGTACATATAGCAACAAGCTGACATCAGGTTTCCTTACTCTTGTATGCTCTACATTACTTTTTGATGCAAGCCCTCCCTCTGACCTGGAAACCCACAATCTTAGCTGGACTAGCAGGCTAAGGTCCTCCCATCTCTCCCAGCACAGGAGTTAATACATGTTCCACCACAGCTAGTTTTTAATATGGGTGATAAGGATCCAGACTTAGTTGCTCATGCTTGTACAGCAAGCACCTCCTACATTGAGCTGTCTCCTCAGAATCAAGGCTATCCTACACATTGATGGTGGACTGGTAACTCAAGTGTGAATGTGAAAGCAGTAAAGTCAATAGAACATAATGTCAGAGAAGGTTTTTGTGAGCTGAAGTGGAATTTAGTGGCAGGAAATTAGACAATGCTGCAAACGAATACAAGGGTGGCATGGTGACACATGCCTGCTGTCCTTGCACTGAGGGGGATGAGGTAGATGGTTTCAGGATAGCTAGAGAACATAGCAAAACCCTATTCAAAGCACAAAACAAGTATCCATCAGTTGATGGAGTGGGGGAAATCCCTGCATTGATACCCAGGATGCATAAGAACTCTTGCAAGATAGTAAGAAGAGACAGGGATTTCCACCTGCACAGTGGGCCCAGATGTCATTTGCATTCAGTGTTTCTCTTCTCTTTTCAGGGACACCTTTTGAGGGTTTTTAGGTTGTGCACTTTAAATTGGCAGTTGTTTCTATCTTTAAGATGTTTACCTGGAGAAGTTTTCTCACAATTGATCAATTTGTATCAAGATTTCAAAGCTTGAACAAACAAACATAAGTTTTCACTTTTCCGCCAAATAAGGCTATATTGATAGTTTCTCAGCTGTTAAAAATAAGCTACTTTACTCTCGGTGGTTCAAAAAGCAATAATAAGCTTTAAAAGAGTCATTCAGGCTCTATGTAATCAGTATATAATCCCTGCCACATAGGATGCTAAAACAGGGAAATCCAAAGCTCAACCTCAAGGCCAGCCTTGGGCATAGAGTTCAAGACCAGCCTTGGCAACAGAGAGACCCTACTTCAAAATCAAATGGTGAAAGCCTGGGGTGGTACATGTTTCCCAGTGGCTAACACATGTATGAAGTCCTCCAGTGACACAAAACTAGTTAGTTAATTAAGAAGTAAGAGCACACTGCTGGTCTAACAATGTAGCAACAACTGAAGAAACTAGAGCCACTGTGGTGCTCTGCCCTCCTCAGTGGCTGAGTTTGACACTTTAGGTGGCTGTTTATACCTCTGCCGTTTGTGTGTTAACTGGTTAGAACAAATTGAAATTGAAAAGTATTTTATGCCATTAAGAGCTGTGTACCAACCAACTCCATTCACCTTTAGTGATTAGAAATTAACATTATAGAAACACGATTACAGTGATTAGATTTCCAGTGACTGTGTTTTAGTGAAAATTTCATTAGCACAAAAATGATTGGTAAAATTCAGCAAGTTAAAAATGTTTCAAATTCTAAGGGGACTTCTTTTCCCTAATGCAAGCTAGAAGATTTTGATAAAAAGTCAAGATTGAGAATCAGAAAATGGTATGTTATTAAGAAGAAACCATATAATGTTTATAGTTTTAACAAATTCTGGAGAAAATTGCTGAAAGGTACAAAAGATATATTGTAGCAATAAATCATGTTAGGGAATGTATGCTTAAAGCTGAGAACTCACAGCTACATCAACTACAAAGCACAGCATGGATTTTTTTTCTCATTCCATCTCAATTATAAGTGAGGAATTTCAGAGCAAACCGTACGAGAAAGCAATCTGTGAGATGAATGTCCTTCCTGCAGACAAGCTCACCCACCATGCGATCTGAATGGTTTCTCTGATATACACTCTCCCCTAAGCAGGAAAGTTTTGTTCCAAGGAAAAAACAGGTAAGATGCTCTGAGAAACTTACTAGGCACAACTCTCCAATAGTGAGGATGCAGCGAAGGATTCTACAGAGTAAGCTCTTTGAGGATTCAGACATACATATACTTTTCCTTCTATGACAAGTCCAGGAAACCATTACCAAGCCCAGGGCCATCCAATGGAGCATCTCCTCTCGCCGTTCTCCTTGGTCCAGGCTGAGTTAACTATGTGTCTTAGTTGGAGATATGTCCTTTGGCACCCTTACAAAGCCCACCCTTCCTCCATTGAATGGCCTTGGTACCCTTGTCAAAACCACTTCTTCTTTGCAGTTCCTATGCTGTAGCTCAAGTGTGCATATGACCACCAGAGCTCCAACTGACCTACTGTAACTGTGTAGTAAGATTTCACACCCAGGAATTTGGGTCTTTCAAATTTGGTCTTCTCTACATTATTTTGGCTAGACAAGTTCCTTTGACATCCAGCTAGATTTTTAAGATGACTGACTGCTTGTCATGTTACATTTTTTTTTTCTTTTTAATGGGGTCTCATATGGTCCAGTGTGAGGGTTAGTTTTAACTTGACCAACCTAGACTCACCTGGAAGAGTCTCCGTGAGGGCTTGCTCAGAACAGGTTAGCTTGTACGCATGTCTGTGAAGGATTGTTCTTAACTGTGATAATTAAAGAGAGAAGGCCCACTGTCAGTGTGGGCAGCTCCAATTAATAGGTTGGGCCTTGAGCTGTGTAAGAGTAAAGAAAGTGTTATGAGCAATAGGCATGCACACATTTATTTCTTTCTGCGCTTGACTGTGGGTGGGTATGATGCGGACTCACTGTTTCAAGTTCTTGCCCCCTTAACTTCCCCTTCCAATTTAGCACAGACAGTAATTTGGAATCTAAGCTAAAATGAATCCCCTCTCCCCTGAGTCATTTTCTGTCAGAGATATTTTATCACGGCAATGGAAATTAAACTAAAATGTACAGTCTGGCTTTAAACTTTTTGGGCATCCGAGGCTAACTTTGAACTTCTGAACTTCCTTCCTGGGTCTCCCAAGTGAGAATAATGGGATTATATAGGTGCACCACCCACCATGCCCTATCCATGCGGTGCTGGGAACTGAAACTAAAGCTTGATGAATGCTAGGCAAGTGCTCTACTAATGAGCACACCTTCATATTCAATTCTAATGTAGAGGATTTTTAAATTATAGAAGCATAGCTGGGCATAATTACCAGGCATGCATCTCAGCAATCTATGGATGAGGCAGGAGGACTGCTTGTCCCAAGCCACCCTAGGTCACATAGTAAGAGGAGGACTGCATGTCCCAAGCCACCCTAGGTCACATAGTAAGATCTTATCTAAAAACAAATAAAGAAAGAAAAACTATTCAAGAAGTGTGACGACTTTCTTCATCTAGCAGAAATTTGGTTATTTTGTCAGGATATTACTTTAGAATAATAGCAGTGAACTAATTTAGAATCATAATTATGAATAATTTAAAAATTGGTCCATTACATAAACTATTATTTATGTAATACAGATTATTGGCAGATTTGTAGTTTCTCTAGAATATAAATATTTCTTTCTAAAAGTTTTAATTATTCTAGAGAAAACAAAGCGGTTATCATACATATATAATATATATTTGTGGTAGTTTGGATGTAATTGCCCCTTTTAAGTTCATAGGAAGTGGCACTATTAGGAGGTATAGCTTTGTTGGAACTGGTGTGGTCTTTTGGGAGGATGTTTGTTACTGTGGAGGCGGGCATTGAGATTTCATATATGCTAAAGCCACACCCAGTGTCCCAGTTCATTTCCTATTGCCTTCAGATTAAGATATAGAATTCTCAGCTCCTTCTCCAGCACCATGTCTGCCTACATGCCACCATGTCGAACCATGATGACAATGGACTAAACCTCTAAAACTGTAAGCCACTCCAATTAAATGTCTTCTTTTATAAGAGTTGCTGTGGTCATGGTGTCTTTTCACAGCAATAGAAAACTCAACTAAGACAATATTATATGTATAAAATTTGTGTCTGTGTCAAATATCTATCTTTGATGATGTGGTGAGCTCTATAACGTACCAGTAAAGTGGTAGGTAGAGATCACTTCCTCTCTCCCACCAGGTACTTAGCTCGCCCACTACAAGAATGAATCAGACAGACAGGGAAGTATCTAGACAGGAGGAAGTGATTTATTACCAGCTCAGACAAAACCACTTAAGATAGATTATCAGGCAGGATTTTTGAGAAGCAGGTCTGTGAGCTCAAAAGTAGCCTTCAGGAACACAGGGTCTCTGTAGTAATAGGTCTGGAGGTCTGGAGGTTGAAACTGCTTTAGGAATGAATTCCCATCCCCAGGCAGCTTGGGGTCTCCAGAGCTGAAGCAGGACACTGCCTGCCAGTAGGTCATGTCCTGGAGGCTGGTTTGAGTGAACTCCCAGCCTAGGGTAAATGGATCAGAAGACAGACACCCTTCTCTGGAATTTCTTCTTCCTCTACCAGGTTTTATAGTGTCCTGTGCACTAAAGCCACACTTTTTGAGGTGCAAGCTGGCTTAGGCTGCACCACAGTCCTGCTTCCCTTGTGTTCAACCTGCTTCCTGCTTTTCCTCTCTCTCCCTTCACCTTCCATTCCAGAGATTTGGGTTTCAAGATCATTCAAAAGTAAAAAAATAAAAAAAAATTTTGCATGCTAGTACCTACCCTCTCAAACCCAATTCCTAGGGAACACAGCTTGCAGTAAGCAAGCTGTCACTGGTGATGACTCCAGCAGAAGCAAAGCTCTGCTGTACAGTGATAATCGTCAGTCCACAGATGGCACAAGCCTTTAGCAGAGGCTTCTAGGAAAGGAATGCTAAGTGCTTTGTCCTATTCTGGATCTGTATTGGTCTTTGTTCTGATTTAAGAAAAATAATGTTCCAAAAGCTGACATTCGCTATTTATAACAGCAGCTTGTTTTTCTATAAATTGGATCACCAACTAGACCTGTCATTCAGCCTTCATGGATTCACTCAGGACTTTGTGAGCAATCAATCACTGTCCACACAAAGACTACAGCTTGAAATGGGGAACGTCTGTGGTCACAAGCTCTGTAGCTCAGGTGGGAAAGCCCCTTGGTGGAGTCACCATGTTATTATCTCTTAGGAACTCACAGAAAGGCTTTTGGACTTGTCTGCAGTTATGTGAGACTCAACAGGCCTATACACTCTGTCTCTCAATGGGTCTTCCATTCTTCTCCACCATGGCATCAAAGCTGTGGCATGTAAACCCTTAGTGCAGTCCATGGCTTACACAGATCAGCTCTGCTGCACACAGGGGTCTCACTACAATGTGAAAAGCAAAAGGAACCATATTCAACTAGACACAAGGTTCCCTGTGGGAAACTGATGCAATGCCTTCTCCCTTAAGTCTGCAATTCTTACCCATGGCCAGTGTGTCACAAGTGCCTGTAATTCTAATTCTGGAGAGATGCAACCCCTCTGGCCTCCACTCACATACACACAATTTAAAAAGAAGACAGGTCTCTAAAGAAAATAATAAAGCTAACCCAAGGGAGTGTGTTTTTGAAGAAAGATAAAATAATCTCCAAAACTGGGGAAATATAGGAGAAAAGTTTACATGCTCCACTTTTTAAAACTATATATAATTAGAAGTGTGTTTTTCTACTAAGACTTTAATTTAAAGATCTGAAAAGCATGCAGTTTGGTACAAGATATTAAGACCTGAGCAGCCGATGTCTGACTCGACTGAGTGTGTCTAAGTCTCCTTGTCTCCAAGGACAAGGCAACGTTTCATAGTGCTAATAAATCTGTTCCTTTGCTCTCCTGCTGTCACACAAAGGTTCAAGTGAGCTGCTGTCTCAAAGTCTATGGGGCATGTTCAGTTAATTAGTGGAGTCATAAAACAGCAGCTCTGGTGGAAATCAATGATTGGGTAACAATCATAACTGTGTTGTATGGTCAGCAAGCAACCTGATTGACCTTTTCCTGATGATGCACCATACTTAAGATCAATAAAAACACAAGTTGCAAGTGTGCTATTGAATGGTGGCCTGTGCAGTGGACAGCTTTCTATTGTATTAGAAGAAATCCAGTAAAGTAGCTTTGAGGACCTGTTTTCTATAAAACTGGCCTGGAAGTAACCAGGGAAAATAAAAGTAACACATTTTCGTTCTGCATGCCTATGTGTGTATCTGTGTGTCCATGTGTCTGTGTCTGTCTGTGTACCAATCTGTGTGTCAATGAAGTGTAACTGACTGTTCATTCATATGTTTGTCTGTACATGTGTGTATATGTGTGTATGTGCCTATATGCGTAATGTAGGGAGAGAGCAGTTCTCCAAACACAGCCAGACACCAGCACCATCATATGGGAATACAGTAGGTAAGCAAATATTGTGTAAGTGTGTGTTTCTGTCTGTGTATCAGTCTCTCCCTCCTGCCACCTTCTGTGTGTGTGTGTGTGTGTGTGTGTGTGTGTGTACATTTATGTGTGTGTGTGACTGTGTGCATGGCTGTGTAATCCTGGCAATCTTGAAGTGTGGCCCCCACCAGCCTCACCATGTGAGAATATATTAGAAATGGCAGTCTTTTCTCCCTCCTACCACAAAGGTATTGAATCAGAACCTGGGATTCACCTCACAGTGTAGATTTTAAACAACTTTCCCATGTGTTGTGGTTTCAGACCCATCAATTTCTGGTGGGCATCATTTTTAACTACATGCTGTCTGTCATTCCTACAACTAATCAGTGCTAACAAATTGGCTTTTGCCTTTGGAGCTCTATAGAGAATTGCAATGGCTTTTACCATATTGGATAGTAGTGATAGGCTAGTGACATGGTTCTGGGAAGAATTCACCAAGGCAGAAAAACTGACAGTGTAGTAGACACATTGTGGTACAAATGCCAATAGAGAGTAGGTGTCTGTGCAGGTATTCTATGAGCTAATTTTATGAAGGCAGCCAGGCCACATTTCACTGCCATGATACCCATGATACCCTGTCAGTCTTACTAGACAGGATACTTTTTAATTGTTTAATTAACAAACATCTGCTAATTGCAGATCAGACCCACTTATGTATAACTTGGTCAAGGAATGAGTTTGAACGGGGTTACCTACAGGAGCACAGTTGACTACTACAAGAGCATAGGTATTTTACATCACCAAAGGAAAGTATCCTTCCTCCAGTGAAGAGGACTGGGGCCTTGTGAGTCCCCCTCCATTGATGACAGAACATTAGTGGGGCCAATTGTCCATAGGTCTCATGCTCAGAGTAAGGGCTACTGGATTTTCAGGGGATAATGACCACATGCCCTGATGACATTGTCCCTCAAGAGACACCTGTGTGGGGCTCATATGTGGATGGCCAAGTAGATCTCTCATCATTTTGCTAAGGAATTTTACAGTATGAGCTGTTTCCCGTAGGGACTGAGTCTGTGTAAGGCAATATGAAATATTCTACAGTTCTGTCATGACACACTGAAACAGATCAAATCCAGGGCTTGTTATGGCTCACTCTTGTGGGTGCTGCTTTGAAGCAATTGTATGTATCCTTGCTCTCGGCCCAAACTGCATCCATCCCAGAATGACATTTACCCCTTTTTCCTTTTCCTTCCCACTATGGTCAGGGGTGGGGAGCTGGGCATGGCAGCCCAACCCAATCACATGGTGGAAGGGATCAGGAGTGGGAGATGTTCCCTTTACCTGCCAGCAAAACTCACAAAGTTGGGTCCAATGCAGTATTGGATCTTCAGAGACCCTCTCTTAACTTACATTTTTATTTGTCTATTTTGACAACTTGACATGAATACAATGTACTGTGATCATGTTCACCTGTCAGTGCCCTTTTACCTGCCTTCAACTCCTGTTTGACTCCCTTCTTCTCTACTTGTCCTGTCTTTCTGTGTGTTTGGGTCTTGTGCAAGTAGCCGTAGCTGGCATATGCTCATGATTGCATAACGTTAAATCCAGAAGACGGGAGTTACAGTACTCCTCTACATCCTGTGGCCCTGTCAGACCCTCTTTCTGCAGTGTTCCCTCTGAGAGTTCCTCTTTAAGGAAACACAGAAGAAAGGTACCTGAAAAGAATACCTCTCCCCATCCATCCTAACTGTTGCCCTTGGTTACAAACCACTGTGTCCTGATGGAGGAAAGCTTTCCCTTTGCTCCTTGTTTACACCTTAACTTTGGTTAGAAAAGTAAAACCGAGCAGACTTATCTGCGAATTTTGAAAAGATTCAGAAATTGTTCTTACCATTCTTTACTCAGGGAGACTTGGAAGCTTGGAAAAGGAGTTTAACATACAGAGAGACTTAGAATGAGGAGAGCTGAGGGCTTCATTCCTGGAAAGAATCCATCCCCACCAAATGAGAAGGGAAGCTTCAGCCAGGATGGAGCAGAGTGAGCGAAGTGGAAACATGAGCTAGGACCATCCTCAGCGTCATCCAAGAGGCAAGGGAGGAGGAGGAGGCCCTTGAATGGGCTCCCCTGTTGGATTACCAATTGCCTCATCTACTGGAAGTCTGGAGTTTGTGTATAAATCACTGCTGCTTATGTCATTATCTACTGAGAAATTAGTGTGTGTTCACTGTAGGAAATTTACACAAATACAAATGCAAAACAAATAATAATAGTGATAACAAATGACTATCATTCCCATTTCTTACATGTTCTTTTGGGAATTTTTCTTTGCCTATCTGCAAATATTAGTAAGAAATGTGCATGTTTTCTTGCAATGTAGCAATTATCTATCCATTAAGAAAGTATAAGGAAATTCTAAAACATACATAGAATAAATTGAAAATATTCATAATCAAACAAACCTTTGTTCTTTCTTTTTATTTATTCCATGTCTTTTACAGCATGTATCTTGACTTCATTCATTTCCCGGTTCCTGTTTATCCTCTCTCTGTCCCTACAAACTCCCAAAATGAAATATAAGAGAAGGAAGGGGAAAGAAATAAAAGGGGGATTAAAAATCTCATTAAAAAGCTGCAGTGTGACACAGTGAGTCACGCAGTAAACCTCTTTGTCCCTGTATCTTTACTTGCAAGTGTTCATTGCAAAGAGTCATCAGTTTGGTTTGAGCCTGTGGTTTCTGTTATGTTATGGATGCTGGGCCCTCACTGGGACTCCTCTTGGTTATTGTTGCATTTGTCATGGAGATCTGCAGCTTTGGGTCTGCAGGATGGGTCTCTTCATGTGTTCCCGCAGATCACAGATGGGATGGATATTGGGGCAAGTCCACTCATGACCCTGGTTCTGGGGCTGGACTGCTGCAGTTGGTCTGCCCGCCAGCTCTCCCCTGTCCTCACCACCAGGGTGAGCTCTCCAGCATCGCCCTGGATCATTCACCTCTTGCAGCAAGGAGGGAGGTGTGGGGGTAGTTCTCCTGCTTTCACGCCTTCACTATTGACTGTTTCATACCTACAGCTCTATTATATTACCCTGTGAGAAACAGGGGCCACTCTCCCTAGTGCTGCAGCTGGTGAAGGTCAGGGACAGCTCTGCTGCTCTTATGTCCCATGGCCAGCTCCTTCACCTGTCTCAGGCATTTAGGTGGGGGGAGGGCAACTCTTCTCCACCCAGGCTACCACATGTCAGATGAGTAATGGGGACAGCTCTCCTTTGCTCACAAGCTCGAGCCCGGCTCGCCCTTACTTCCAAATACCAGGCCAGTTGTGCTGTGCTGCCCAAGTGAGGAACAGCGCCTGCTTTCCTGAATGCTGCAGCTGGAAAGAGGGAGGATCAGCTCTCTTGTCTGTTGCAGGTGGTAAGATGTGAGGGGTAAGGGGGGCATCTCTCCCCCACCCACACCACAGCATGACAGACAAGTAGAGGGGGCAGCTCTTCCATGCTTCCAACCTCCAGGCTGACTCACCCACACCGTCACCAACAGAGTTGGCTCTAATGTGTTACCCAGGCAAGGTGCAGGGCCTGTTCTCCAGAGTGTTGCAGCTGCTGAGGGACAGTGAGAGTTCTCCTACTCTTGTGACCTCAAGGACAGTTTTCTCACCTGTCTCAGGCATTAATGGGAGGGGAAGGGAAGGAGGGCAACTCTCCCCAACCCATGCCATCATAGGACAGATCTCTCCCTTGTTTGATACTTTGGGGCTGACTCACCCACACCTCCCCCAGCAGGGTTTGCTCTGTTGTGTTACCCAGGCAAGGTGGGGGCCGGGGAGAGCTTTCCCATCCTTCTGACCACAGGGCCAGCTTCCCCCACTGCCTTAGTTGATGGGTGGGGTGTCGCCTTTCCCCCACCCATGCCACCACAGGACAGATGAGTAATGGGGATCATCAAGCAAAACTTTAATGTGTACATGTTATTTGACGTGTATACATGTTAAACAAGAATTGGATCATGAAGGAGAATTACTAAAACACATATGCTAATTTAATTTTAATAAAGGTATTAGGTTTTAGAAATTGGATCATGCTTAAAATTGGTCTCCTTTGTAAGTTGCTTGTGTTACTTAAAGATGTCACCCTGCTTTATAAGACATCACTTATCCTTGCCCTAGTGCTCCTCCTTGTATTTGACAGTCTATAGAGATGCTGTTTGGTTTTTACAATGACAGACAGAGAGATACAATGGAATTGCCTGGAGGTCAATGAAGATGACAGACACTACACACTGTAAAGTAGATGTCCATTGAAAATGTCAGTAATGACCTTTATGTCAGTAAGAACCGGATCATCAACCGGTTCTTAGTCCCAACACATTGACTGTCTAAAGGGTTAAGAGAATATTTCAGTTATAGTGGTTAAATATCCAGTTCTCAAAGCTTGCTGTCCATCCCACAGGTAATATTGACAAGAATCCCCCTGCCTCAGGGTACAGCAGCTGGAAGTAGGGGCATCCCCTGTTTCTTCTAGTGTGTGCTTACTTGGCTGAGCAGAGCCTGAATTGCTGGGAGAGCCTGTAAGAACTGTAACTTCCAAGATGTCTTCAGAGGCAAGCTTGCATTGGCAAATGCTAACTGTGAAATCCCATCCTCTTTCAGCTTCCACTTAGTCCACCAGTGAGGCCTTAAGAACAAACTAGAATAGCATGTTTGGACCATCTTTATCTTTTCTTGGTGACAAATAAGGACAAGAGGTGCTTCTTCCAATGTGTGCTGACCATGTGCTGCTTCTGAGACTAAAACTTTGTAAATAAAGGCAGTTCCCTTCCCCCCATATCACTTTCTAGGGAACATGCTGGCTGGTGTCTTATGTAGGCAAGGACATTTCCTCATTTCAGATGACCTTTAGATGGCTGCAAATATGCTATGTGAAAGAACTTATCACTAATTTGGATAAGCACTTCAAACAGAAGCAGACACACACAACTAAACACTGAGCCGAACTGGAATCCAGATGCAGAGAGGGTGGACAAGACCAGAAACTCACAGAGACAGCTGACCTGAATAAGGAGGAGCTAATGGGCTCCCAGACTAATAGCTTAGTATTATCTTAGCATTTTTGTGAATTATAATTTCTCCCTAGTTAATTTGAGAAAGGGCCTTGTTCTATGGTCTTTATTGGCTTAGAGCTTTCTACAAAGCCAAGGTTGGCTTTAATAAACTCATGATCCTCCTGCCTCTGCTTATTGAGTGCAGTGATCACAGGAGCATGACACAACATCTGGTTTGTTACCGATTATTAATTGCAAAGACTTTTTGTATATCCAGAAAATATAAAAATGTGCTACAAATGTTTTACTTTGATAATTTTTAGATTACTTTATAGTGGGTGTTGCAGCAGGCATGATTTTCTAGAATAAAAAAATATCAAATGGATCAGTTCAGTGTCTGTAGTTATAACTTGATTACTAACAGTCAAACTATCTAGATTTATGACTAGCCACTGTACATGAGGTTATAGTTGGAAGATCAAAGCGTACAAATTAAAAAATAACATGTTGTGTAAACACTCCAAATACAGATAGCATAGTCTGTATAGTACAGGTAACCGTAAACACAGGGGAATATGCAGTCAACCTAGATTTTGTGTAAGTGTAAACTTTGGTTGTTTAAAATGCCTACTTCCTTCACTCCATTAGGCCAAGCAGTGTTTTTGATTATCTTAAGTATAATAACCCTATTGTATGTCACATGCAAGTGAACACACAAGGAAACCAGTTAGAGCCAGATCCTTATGGCTAGTTGTTTTGATAAGATCCAGGAGTTTCCCTCTCAATGGCGTTATGAGCTAGTCCTCTTTCCAGAAGCTTGCTGCCATGCCTGCTACTCCTCCTCATCTACGTCAGGTCCTAGGAATGACTCTTTCCAGCTATGGCTCACTACATAAGATATGGTCCCCCTCACAGGCACAAGTTGTAATAGGGGAACTGTGAGTGAGAATCCCTAAAAAGAAGCCGTGTCTACAAAGACATGTCTGTCTTTACATCTCTGTCTGTAATTCTGATTGACTAATTAGAATTCAGTGGAGAAGGTGGAATGTTGCAGGGCTGGAGCTTAATTTATTTCAGCTATTTTTAGTTCCCTAATAGCCATTTGTTGTATACCTCTATGTCAGACCTAGCAATCTGTTAGTAACAAATTAAAACACACACACACACACACACACACACACACACACACACACACACACACACACACACTTTGGAATTTATTAACTTCACAAAAACCTGATTTCACCAATCAAAGGGCTAAGAGTCATCAGATATCTAAACAAGATTTCTCCATTTCACAGTAGCCATCTACCTAAGATGTCATTTACGTCATTCTTCGCTTTGTTACAATAAAAACTTCATGAAACTGCTTCCATGTTGAAACATGGGATGTTGACTAATATTATCTTTGTTTCTGGGCCATGGTTACTCATAATTGGCTCCAGAATAAGTTATTCCTTATCGGCCTCTCCCACAAAACTGTATATTATAAAAGGTATTTGTTAAATTGGCCTACACTATTATGTCTGAACAATCTAACCTTGGCTAACTTCATACTGAACAAGCTCAATGGCTGTCCTGCCCCTGAAGCTAGAAACATCAGCAGCCATGAGTTGATGCCAATGGCCTGGAAGATTCCTAAAGAGTCATTGGCATTTGGTCTACACTGAAAGGTTAAAGAAACCAGGGTCTAATCTCAGGGAAGGTTAGCCATGGTCGTGGCTGTGGCTGTGGCTGTGGCTGTGGCAGTGCCTGTGGCAGTGGCTGTGGCAGTGGCTGTGGCAGTGGCTGTGGCAGTGGCTGTGGCTGTGGCTGTGACAGTGGCTGTGGCTGTGGCAAGGGTAGCTGCAGCTGAAGCAGATACACCAGCTCAGCAAAAAGTGAACAGGCAGGTAGCCCTGCCTTTTCTGCAGACCATTTTATATTGGGGCCATCAGTGGGACAGTGCTGTCCATCATGTGGGAGGGCTTCTTCCATTGATCCTTTCTGAAAATACGCTCATACACAGGCTTCATGGCACATCTCTGCTGGCTTCAGATGCTGTCAAATTGGCTACTAAGGTCAACGGTCACATGTTTTTTTCTGTATTGTAGGTAAGTTTCGGACAGTCAGATCTACCATTTCATTCTTTCATAATTCATGGCATGTAAGTGCTGCCTGGAATATTCCTACCAGCCCACTCCAGTCTCTACCTGTTTTATTTTGTTTTTGTTTCTGTGTTTGTCTAATCACTTGGTTAGGGGGAAATGGGGACAGGATAAGGACAGAGGGAAAATGAGTTGCAGCTTCAGAGCGTGGTTGCCTCTTGTTCATCTCATTTAGAGGAGGCTTTGCGTTAGTGATTTTAAACAGCCTTTTCTTCTTCCGCTATCATGCTGCGATGCTATAGGCAAGTCTTTATCACTCTTTATTTTTGTTACTTTATACAATTACATATGTTCCAAAATTTCTTCCTAGAAGAAAGCAAACAAATAAGCATCAGCAGGGCATGCCAATGCTCACCTGTAAATTCTGCATCAGGGTGAGGTCAGGAGCTCCAATGTAAGGTCAGCCTGGGACATATAGTAAATGTACACAGATGAAGAAATCCCCCCTTACGCATGCACACACACACACACACACACACACACACACACACACACACACACACAGGCACACATATGTGCAGACAAATATATTATTTGGCTTTTAAAACAAATGAAATCATGTCATTTCAGGAAAAAATGAGTGGAATTGGAGATAATTATTTTAAGCCAAATAAACCAGATTCAGAAAGACAAGTGTACCAGAAGGGGGACCACTGAAAAGAGGGAAGGAATGGAGTGAGGAGAAATAAGGAAACAAAACCCAAGTACATAATGTATGTGTGTATAAAATGTTGTAATGAAATTCATTACTTTGAGAAATTAGTATACGCTAATTTTAAGTGTAAAAAAAAATCCTTCGCATATTTCTTGTGGAAATAACTTCAAGTTGACAAAGAAATTAACATCTTGACAAGAATGAGCTCTCTTAACAAGAGTATGTATGCTCCTAGTTAAATATATTAACTGGAGATGAGTAAGTCCTCAAAACATTTTAGTGTCTGTTATTTGAGCAAAAGTGAGTTGGGCAGCAAACACCCTCACAGGTGCCCTGTGCCCCCCCTTCTGTAATGGTCCTGGCAGACTAAGATATGCTAATCTAGACTCTTGTGCCCCTCCCTTTGGTTATCACAACCAAGATTATGGACTTCAAGGGACTAAAATTTCCCCAGGGGTCTCTGCTGGAGAAGGGAAAGGTTGATGCCTAATATCAATTGGAGAGGCTATTCTTCTCCCAAAACAAGATCTAACACAGTCTGACAAGATGCCTTCCAGGATAGACTGGAACCCAGATGATGTTAGGTCAGGGATGGGCAGGACTATGCCTGCTTAATTAACTATGGCCCCCTGCCTTCCACATAAGCCCAAACTTCACATTAGGACCACAGAGATTCTCTAGGGATCTCATTGGAATGCTTTAATTCTTTTCCCCATATCTTTCTCTCTCTCTCTCTCTCTCTCTCTCTCTCTCTCTCTCTCTCTCTCTCTCTCTCTCTCTCTCTCTCTTCTCTCTCTCAGCAATGAAAATGAATGTACTTGAAACAGGGTGGACACACTTTACTGCCATAGTGTTCTTCAAAGGAAAAAACCCTAGGGAATGCATATAGTACATTTATATGAATTTCTGAACCAGAAAGAAACTAAGCACTATTACTAAGTCTCTCTCTACCTCCCTCCCTCCCTCCCTCCCTCCCTCCCTCCCTCCCTCCCTCCCTCCCTCCCTCCCTCTCTCCCTCCCTCACCCCCCTCTCGAAAGGAGAAATGGGGAGTGAAATCACAACTAAACCTGAGGCTGGTGGATTGCTGGCAAGACTCTTCAGTCACACTTTAATGATGGTGGGAGATGTTACTTTATTATCAATCCTTAAAAGTCATTTGGCTCTGGGGGATCTTTTTGAGACCTGCTGCCCTTGGAGGTATTTGTACATGTTATCCATCCTTGCTCTGGTTAAATTATCCCTGGCTCTGCTAAAGAAATCTCAGTAGTCGTTCATTTCCGATATACATGAATAAAAACACTGGTTAAAATCTGGAATTCTTAATTACAAGCCACAGATGCTGCTTATGAATTCAATTACAGAAAGAGAGTTTCAGAACACAATGTTGAGTATATCTCAGAATTGTTGGGAAAAAAATGGCAAAATGCCTAATTTACTTTTCTTATTGCTATGATAAAATACCTGGACAAAGGCAACCTGATGGAGAAAGGATTTATTTTGCCTCACAACTCAAGGGTACAGTCCATCATGGTGGAAAAATCAAGGCAATAGGAGCTTAAAACAGATGATACTATAGAAACCACAGCCAGGAAGAGAAGAGCAGTGAGTGCTATTGTCCTTGTGCAGATCAGTCCCCAGTCCAGGGAATAGCATACAGTGGGCATGTCACCCCATCTACATATACCCAGTCAAGGTAATCACTCACAGATCTGTCCACAGGCTTGTCCCTGAAGTGGTTCTAGATCATGGAAGCTGACAGTTGAGATGAGCTGTCATCAAGCCTTACCCACCTCAGTTCCCAGAAAGAGCATTCTAAACCTTGCAGTAAGACTGTCCTGGGAAGGAGAAACAACTGCAGCTGTGGACCAGAAATTCAGGCTTTCCATTGTGGCCCATCCAGGAGCTGGAGATATCTGTTACCCAGTGGACCCACGAGCACTCGGCCTCCAGGGACTTACTCAGAGCAGCTGAGTAGTTCATGGACCCTAGTCACTTGTTCTACCAACTACAAAACAAACTCAAGGTGTGTTTCCTGGATTATACCAATTCACTGCTTTTGTCTACCTGTTTCCTACTAGAGTGAAATGTTCTATCCTGCAGGAAGCTCCTTAAGCAAGAAGGTAAATAACTCAAAATAGCTCCAGGAAATCCCCAAAACGGACCAGATTCACCAGGCCTCACCCTGCCAGGGTAATCAATAAAAGCGTAGAATCCCTCTCAGAAAGGAAAGATATTGAGCTGCAAAAAGGACTTGAGACAGGACCAGCTGCCTACAAGAAAGCAGAAAGCATCTAAGCTACCTGGTTTAGACCAGAGTCACTTGGATGGATACCCTCCTCACCTGCAGGCTGTGCAGTGTGTGCTCCAGGTTCCCAGCTTTTGTGAATGGTCACCCATGCTGGAGTAGGCCTTGGTGATGCAACATCTTTGAGTCATTCCTGCTCCTGTATGTAACCCCTCACCCATACTCCTGTAAGTATGCTCAATAAAATTCATTGATTCACCAAGTTGGATTTTGGTCTATCATGGGATTTTTATCTGGGTTGAGAAGACATGTGTGTTAAATTTCCCAGGAAAAGTTTTGTCACACACCTGGGCAGCCAACAACCTGAAAGATGCTTGCTTCAGGCAATATATATACAGTGTTTTGCTTATGAAACTTTCTGTCAGGCAACTTATGTAATAATAAATTTTAATTACTGTCAATGTGTGAGTGCCTTATTGATGATAATGTTAACCTTCCAGAAGAGACATGGAATTCAACCATCTGTTTGCTCTTTTGTCCCTGGTGGGCAATAAATTGCAACAATTTTTTGTGATTATAATATTTTCATCATTTCATGGGTACATTGTAACAATTTTCCATATTGTTTAGAACTAGAAGGGTGCAGTTCAACTATCTGTGGAAGTGGTAAAATTCAGGTCACCATCCCTGTGTCCACATGGGGGCTTGTTGAAAATGGTCAGAGCTTACCTCTCAGCCATTACAGCTAACAACTACACAGATCCTTCTCTATCCATCATGGCTTAAAGCTGCTGTGAAAAGACTGCTACAATTGACATGGACTTAAAATTGTGAGGGGGCGCTCTGTATCTCTATTCTGGTTGGCAACTGAGATGCTTGCTGTCCGTAGTGAGAAGTTCAGCCTCAAAGGATGCCATCTCCACATAGTGATTGTCTATTTTTACACAGAAACCAAGAGACAGGAAGCAGATATGTAGGGAAAACACAGAAAACCACTGAGATTCTATCTTTTGTTGCTTAAAATAATTTACAGCAATTTTCCTCATTTTTTATATATTATCATCATTACTGTTATTATTCCTGCTACTGTAGACAGTCACTTGTTTGTTATCAGAACACATTCTGAAGTTTTATACATATATTTTAAAAAGAAACAACCTCAGATACATGGCCAATTTTGCTTTTTTTACCTGGCTTAATCTTCAAAGCACTTAAGCCAAAAAGTTTGAAATTTGTGAGTTCCTTCCACTATGATATATGGTTAGAAGGGGGGTAGAGTAAGGTGGCTGTGGATGTATGTACTTATCTTTGGATCAAGGGATGGATGATGGATGGATGATGGGTAGATGGATGGTGGATGATGAAAGGATGAATACACGAAACTGCAGATATTGCCACAGCCCCAGAGGCAATGAGGTTAGGGGAGGGCTGATGACTCAAAGGCAAAGACTGAAGTCTATCACCTTGGGAACCTCTGGAGGCCTGCTGCTCATTTTTCTAAAAGGAAATCTGCTTCTCCCTTCTCCGAGTCCTAAGGTGACCAAACCACCCACACACACACACACACACACACACACACACACACACCAGTAAACTAGATGATCTATATCAAATTCACCTATTATAAGTCTGAAACTCTCTGCAGCTTTTCTCCAGCATTGAGGCAATAGTTTAGTAAGCGCCCAGTTTGCTTTTATTGCTGTGATAAAACATGAACCAAAACCAACCTGACAAAGAACTAGATTGTTTGGCTTACAGGTTACAATCTATCATTAGGGAAAGTTAAAGCAGTATCTTAAAGAAACTGAAGGCAAGAACTGAAAGAGAAACCACTGAGAATGAGGAGCACTGCTCTCTTAGTCAGGATCTCCATTGTTGTGTAGAGACACCAAGACCACAGCATTCTTATCAAGGAAAACATTCCATTGGGGTGTTTATAGTTCAGGGGTTTCCTCCATTATTGTCATGGTGGGAAACAAGGCAGTGTGCAGGCATACTTGGTGCTGGAGCTGAGTCCTGACTTCCTGACCCAAAGGCATCAGAAAGTGAACTGTATCACTGGGCATGGCTTGAGCATATGAGACCTCAAAACCCTCCTCCACAGTGACACACTTCATCCAACAAGACCACACCTACTTCAACAAGGCCATACCTCCTATGTGTGGGAGTTTCTTTCAAAACACCACAACTTCTTACTGAGCGTTTCAGCTACATTTCTTGTATAGCCCAAGGCCACTTACCATCAGTGGATCCGCCCCACCGACCTGCCTACAGGACAATCTGATAGAGGCAATCCCTTGGTTGTGGTTCCATTTTCCTAGGTGACTAGTCTGTGTCGAGATGACAAAAATTAACTAACCCAGTAGGATCTCCCCAAAATGTGCATGTGTACATAGAACCTGTACAGGCACTCTGCCCATCTCTTTCCTATAAAATAATATAGTGCTACAGATATATTTTAAAACATTATTATTATTATCATTAAATTTAAAAAATATTTCTATGCATGTGGGTGTTTTGCCTGTATGTGTGTCTGTACACCATTTATGTGGCTGGTTCCATTGGCGGTCAAAAGAAGGTCTTGGATCCCCGATACTAAAGTTAACAGATGATTGTGAGCTACCATGTGAATGCTATGATCAAACCAGGGGCCTCTGGAAGAGTAGCCAGTGCTTTAAGCCACTGTCCATCTCCAGCACTAGTATTACTTATGAAGGTTACATCTCATTATTGTTATAATTACTTAAACTAGAGATGCATACACTTTCACATCTGATTAATATCTGCAGTGCATATGTTTTGTTCATTTTTATGTTTAACATTACAATATAATGTATATATAGTATACAAATGTAAGAGATACTGACCATATAGGTGGTAAATAATTTCGGGTGGTCATAATTTAGCTTTAATATTTCAACACTGTTTTTATGTGTGTGTGTGTGTGTGTGTGTGTGTGTGTGTGTGTGTGTGTGAACAGGCTTTTACCTGATGTCCTCTGGTCAGGTTTTGCTTGTGTGATAGCTGTCTTTTCTGTTACCTATGAGAACGTTCTTCATCCACTTTTCAATTATGGCCATCATTGTCTATATCTTGTTATACATTTAAGAAAAAAGTTATTGCCTTACCTGCCATTTTTGTTACATATGGTGTAAAAGAGGTCTACCATTGCTTTCTCCAATAGGGAGGTTGTAAAAGCTGGGCCACAGTTTAAGATTAAATGGGTTTTGATTGTTGTGATGAGTCAAGACAAACAAGGGGAGCCAGCTGGCTCCCAACTCTTGTCTAGCCAATTGGCTCATGACATTGTCTTTGCTACAGAGACATTTCTACTGGCAGCAAATATTCCTATGTAGCTAATATCTGGCTGTTTATATATTAGGTGATTATAAGTCCATAAACCAGGTTTATGTCTTTCAAATACATCTTTATCCTGAATTCTCTCATTACATGAGGCCACTGAGACCTCACCATGCTCAACCTTATAGCCAACCTAGGTCCCATCAGACAATTGCAAAATGACACTACAGTTAGAGCTAAAGGAAATCTAGAGGAGGAGGCTTGGGCTTGAGACAAATTGTCTGAAATCAGGCAAATGATCTCATGTATGTAGCTGCAATTCTATGGTCCTCAAGTTTACCTCTCTATAAACTAAGATTGATGCTGTTTCTTATGTGTAACCTGAAAGTATGGGGCACAGGCCCTTCTCCACACCCAGTGCCTTCAGGGTCCTTTCAAAACAAGGAATTCTTAAGCCAATGGCAATAACAGATGGATGACTGCCAGGGGTCTGTGTGTGGAAATCCAAGTGTGTAGAGAAAAATGTGATTATAATTACAAAGTTCTGGAGAGTCAGACAGAAGCAGCAATGGCAGGGAATCAGTGTGATCTGAAATTCAGATCTCAGGAAATAGAGCCTCCTTGGAACTAAAGCCAGAAGACCTCTATAGAGTGTAGCACAGGATGGTTTCTCCTTTTAAAGAAGTTTTACCGTGTTTACTTTTAGTGTGTGTGTGTGTGTGTGTGTGTGTGTGTGTGTGTGTGTGTGTGTGTGTGTGTGATGAGAGGTGGTATACGCAGCAAGCAGCATATAAGGAGGCCAGAGAATGACTCTCCTAATTCTCTCCTTCCCCATGTACGTCCCAAGGACTGAACTCAGGTTTTCAGGTTAGTGTCCATGCTGAGCCATCCTGCCAGCCCAATTTATTCTTAATGGGAGAAAAACACTGTGAATAAAATTATCTTAATTTTTTTTTGTTTTTGCTTTCCACAGAAATTCCTACAGAATGACTAAAGACTCGTTTGAAAAAATTTGGCTAGCACTTTAGAGAGATGTTTATTGTCTAGAATTCTTCTCCCAAAAGTCTAGAAAAACAAGGAAATGAGTTATGGAACTTTCAGTGGATGTCTATAATGTCTACAGTCACATTTACAGCCACCATTCAATACCAGTTATTTGAGCTCAGCACGAATTGTCAAGGCAGGGAAGAACCTCAATGCTGAACACTGTTGGAGCAGTGGCTGTGGGTTCTAGAGAGGCAACATCACAGGAAAGGACTCTTAGAAACCGAGAGCCACGGTGCACCCTGACATGGCCAGCCAGTAAGCTACCCATGACAGACCAGCAACTAACCCAGGTCTGTTTCCCCTCATAGCTAACTTGGAAATACATCAGCTAAGGATTGAGCTAAGTATTTGGGGTTCCAACCTGAAAATAAAAGAAATGATGTTGCATCTGAGGGATTCAAAAATGGTGACCAGGCTGGAGCTGCCAGATGTGCTTTGCAAGGTTTTAAGATCATATCATCCCATACCATGAAGAGGATAACATCTGGAATAGCCATATTTAAAGGACTAGAGCTGTTTATAGCATTTGTTTTGATGACATATGGCGAATGCATTTTGATGGTTAGAGGTAAAGGTGAAATTTCGGGGGTAGGAATCATCTAATCTTTCTTTAGCTTTGTGAATTATGAAATATGAAGTCAATTTCATTCAACAAACTTTCATTTGTATTCTGTGGAGGCAGATAGTAATCATCCAGTAGCTTTAGCTTTTAAATTTTACTATCTAGATTTTGTTTCAAGCTGCATTTCCGGGGAAACTTATTATTTATTCATTTTTCTTACTTAGGAGTTCATGTATTCCATAATGGCCTCAACATCACAGAAGACAACCTTGAACTTCTGCTCCTCCTACCTGTACTTCACAAGTGCTGGAGTCATAGTCATGTGCCATCATGTCCTATTTATGTGCTACTGGGGGTCAAACCCAAGGCTTCATGCATACTAGACAAGCAGTCTTTGCACTGGCCAACATCCTTAATGCCAGCAACTAATAATTTCTTCATATTCCCGTTCCAATTCTGTATCACTGAAGTGTTATGAATTGTATACTAGGAAGTTACTTTGAGCCTAACATTAAACTAATTATATATAGTTGATATTTGCTATTTATTATTAATAAGGAATAACAAGAGTAGATAAGATATGCTTTATATTATATAGACTCTAAGTGACAAGCTATGAGTTGAATTCACTCTAAATCTCTTCACCCACTGTCACCCACTAGTGTAGCAGTGGGCCCTGACCAGCAGCCACTTGCCTCTGCCAACATATAGCCACACCTGCTTCCTCACATAATGGTCTGAAGCTGCTTTCATGCCGTAAAAGCCGCCTTGGGTACCTGGCAGAGGTCATGTGTCCTCCGAAGCCTGAACTGTCTACTCATAGGTACTTTACAAGAGAAAGCTAAACCCCTTGCTTCCATATGGCTCACCGTAGACAGAAGAAGACCTTGTTATAAGGGCAATGCCATGTCTGGCTTCCTCATAATGATTTCTAGGGTATAAATCAGTCAAGTAATTTTTTTTTCATTTTTACTCCTTGAAGCCTGCATTGCAACAAGCCACTCATATTCCTTTCTTACTTCCTAAGAATTACTCCTCCCACACTGATCAACAGAGTTCACACATGGCTACACTTAATGTAACATAATGTTCCCCGGATCGTGGATCAGTGGTCTCTTAATTCCCAGTGTCTCCATCCCCAGGACTTCCTAAAATTGTCTAATTTGGAGTACAACTTAGAAGAAATGAATGAGAATCTGAAAGGACAATTATTGGCTCAGGACCCCCAAGATAAAGTTCTCAACAAAATGGAGATTTCTTTTTCCCAGAGGAGAAGAGGGCAGGGATTGGGGACAAACACAAGAGATACAGGACAAGACAGAAGAAGAAAGAAACAAGGGAAAGGGGTTGGATATTTGTCCTGGAGGAACAATGGACTATCTTTGGAAAGAGAGGACACGGGTGTGGCTCATGGGCAAATGGTGACTTATAAAAGTAGAGGGGGAAACCCCATGTTAGGATGAGGTGCTTAGTTTTAACTGGGCATATTAATCAGTTGAACTAAAAGGGGCTTTGATTGGTGAACCAAAGTAGTCAGCCTCAAGAGGAAGAAGTAGCCCAATAAGAGAATAGAACCCTGATGGCTAGCTTTAGGGATGTAATCTAATGGTATTTTAGCAAGGCAGAGGAAATGGGATAGAAGGGCAAGGCCTTCCAGAGCCATGTTTGCCATGCTGGAGATGTCTAGAGTCCCTTCAGATTTCAATAAAACACCTAGAGTTACGGTTTGCATGCGGAAAGTCTCCTACTGGTTCATGTGGTTGAACACTTGGACCCCCAACTAGTGACACTGTTTTGGGAGTGTTGGAACCTCTAGGAGGTAGCTCTGTTGTATAACTTCTAGCTAAACATGAACAAACATCTGCTCACTCCAAGAAGGGAACCAATGACAGAGCAAAGAAACAATGTTACCAAAGTACACTTTGGCCAACCACTGGGTTTATTGGGCTTACTGGAATACCAGTGAGGGGTGCTTTAGAGGAGAAGGAATGATTCAAAGGTCACCTAATCACCATAAAAGCCCACGTCAGCCTGAATAGCAACTCATGTACCCTGCATTCCTGAAACTCTCTGCATGACTTGTTGGCAACTGGACAATAAAATAGTCTCCTCTCAGCAATTCTTACTGCATACAGAAACTCAGATAGGAAGGAACCCTGCAAATCTGGCAAATTTCATGGACTTCCTGAAACGTATGAGTTCCTTACTTCTCTAGTAATGTGCTTCCATTTAGGATAAAATGTTTCAACTCAACAGAAAATTGCTACACAACAGGCCCTGTAGGAAGAAATTTGTTGCTGTGGGTGGACAGGTAGTTCTTGAGGGTTTTGACTGTAGCTTCTCTTAGCTGACTGTTCTGTGTGTTCTCCCTGCTTCCAAGACATCAAGTCATTGCACAGTTCCCACGGCCAGGCCTTCCTGGCTGTGATGAATGAACTTGTCCTTCCTTCTTTGAGTTGCTTCTGTAGGGTGTTTTGTTCAGACAGCACTGCTTAGCCCAGCACTGTACCACAGAATTTCTGTGAGGATGAAGCCTCTCTACTTGATGATTCTAATATGGCAGCCATTATCCATGGGTGACTACTTATATGATTAGTAACTAGGGAACCTGAGAGCTGACTTACCTTTTCAATTTAATTTAAATTAATTTTAGCTTAAATAGCTGATGGTTACCATACTGAAGACTGATGATCTGGAAAGGGTCCTGGGTAAGACACAAATAGCTTCCTTAAATAAGACTCCAAAGTCACCTGTAACAATACAACATTGCTGGTACCTAAAGAGACTCTATCTTATAGGAGCTGCAACAAGGTCCATAGGAGTTCCGTTAAAGGTATGCCCAAGAGACTTTTCAAAAGTAGAAGCTCAAGGGAGAATTCTTCCCAGCTGATGTAGGATAATAGTCCATTCTACAAAGCTCTATTCCAAGTAGCATGCATGGAGAAGCAATATATCTTTTAAGTTGGTATATCCCACTAAGGGAACTATCTGGAGTCTAGGGTAAGTAGACCAGACCCTCTTTAAGAGGACATGAATTAAGGAACCTAGAGACTTCGGAAGAAGGAGTGGGGATAGGCACTGTGAGGATTTGAGTCCATGACCATGGTTTGCCAGCAGGCCTGTGAGTCTGTGGGCAAGCACAGAAAGCTTGACTGTAGTGGAGATAATATACCATTTGGTTTGAAGAATGTAATAGCAGGGAAAGAAGAGAGAGGTGTGCAAAGCTTCCATGTCCTATAGGCCAAGGTAGTTATCCCACACATTCTTTCTGAATGCATCCATTTTTTTTTCTACAGCTTCCCTTGTATTTGAATGTTTAATGGACCACAGAGACCCATGCGTTTGCAGACTTGGTCCAGGACTGGTTGAACTGTGTTAGAGGGTTGTAGACCTTTGGGGAGGTGGCATCTTGCTGGAGGAAGTGCATCACTTGTTCCCACAGCCCAGCACTGTGTCTTTCTACTTCTTAACTTCAGATACAATGTGAACAGCTGTTCCACATTCTGTCTCCATGACACCCCTGCCACCATCAACTAGGAACCAAAATAAGCCCTTCATTGTTTGTTTTTAAATCAGGTATTTATTCACAGTGATGAGAAAAGTAGCTAATACACCCTTTAGTCCGAGCAAGCCTGAATGAATTCCTGTTATTTGCAGCTAGTTGTCAATGAAAAGCATTTCTGGTTTACAAACAGTTACCCCGTGAATACCAACCTAATGTGAAATATACTTTATAAGAAACAGGAATTCAATAATTTAGCATTATAAGAATAGACAAGCAAAACAGAATAAACCCCAGTGAAAATGTTCTGGAGCGAGTCTTTCCCACCATGGCTCCACAACTGGTGCTCTGATTTATGCATTGGTTGCTCTAAGTCTAGCCAATACAAAGTATTCCTCCTCCTCCTCCTCCTCCTCCTCCTCCTCCTCCTCCTCCTCCTCCTCCTCAAGAACAGGATCCTTCCTTCATGGATGAGTTAGTAGTCTTCCTGAATCTGGAATTTGAGGTGAGAGACACAACAGTCTCAAAGGCTAGATTAAGCATCTTGGCAGCCTCACACATTCTTACCACATCTGCTACTACAGACTCTGCCAGACAGCACAGGAGGGGGCATGAGGGTGAGGAGGAGAGTTCTTGGCTTTTGATGCAGTGACTACCTCAGGCTTCCTCAGACTCAGTATTTGAGGATGTGATAGGAATGAGATGCCCATGACAACATCACACCTGTTCCACATCCTTCTTTCATCCCTGTGCATAAATGAGCAACCCAGAGATGCACAGGAAATACTGAGAGTGAATCAAATGGTAGAAGTATAACAGTTAAGAGTGTTCATTTGTTACGAATAGGATGGCATATCTGAGGAGAGTGTTTAAAAATTCTTTGCTGTAATATGCCTCAACCTGTGTGGCTTAGGTCCTGGAACCCTAACTAAGGGTGGTGAAGGGATGAAAAAACAGGGCAGATACACGGATATACACACAGTAAAGCTAAATCGGTTGGGATCGCTCCCTCTGCAGCTAGTTTCTTCAGGAAGTTTATTGGGTAGAGCACACAGGGAGGGTTAGTCTTAGTTGGAGGTCTCTTTAGGTGAGCAGGCTCAGGCTATACATACCTGGGGGGAGGAAGCTGCAGTTAAGAATCTTCATACACTCTGGTCAATTGCCATAAACACTCACACTCATGCCAGGATCAGTGAAGAAAGCTTTGCCATTCCTCTTGAGCCTGGGCCATATGAGTAATGGCTTTGTTGATGTCCCATCAGTCCAAGGCCCTGGAGTCCCCTACATGGCAGTTCCTATGTCAACCACACAATTCAGTCAGAACTTCACTCACTCAGGGCTCCCTTCACCCCCTACAGTAATATTAAATTCCACACGGGACAAGCTCTGAAATGTTGTCCCCTGTGCCTTGTTTTCAAAGTTACTGTCTCCGGCAAGGTGAGACTTTGGAGACATTTGGTATTTCTGTCCCAGCCTGTTCAGACAGACATCATATTACTTCATAAGATTCATTAAGCTCTTTGTCATAGTAAATGTGGAGAATTTCATCAAATTTTCTAAGTTTTGCTTGCTTACTTACCCCTCCTAATAAATCTTCTATTTTTAACCTAACCATTACAATTGAGTTTTCTTTCTCAATAGTTACATGCCTCTTTTCATGGAAATCCCCAAACTTCACTAGAATTCTTAAGAAAAATGAATTGATGAGGAAAACAGACTTAAAATAACCTAAAGATACAAATTGGAATCTCAGCCTGAAAGTTGTCCATTTCTGGTGTAAGATGACAGAATCAAATCTTGGATTTCTGTGAGTCTCATCCAGGAACTCTGATTACAGTTCCCTGGAAGCATGTTAATGTTTCAGGTTTTAGAACCTCCAAACTCATAGCAGAGAAAAAAAGCAAATCCCAGGACTTAAAACTACAGCTACCTAGAGATGCTTTTAGGCAGAAAAATGTGTATATTGGGTGCTACCCTAGTAGCTAACCTGTAGCCTACAAGGGCCTAGCAAACAATGAAGTCTGAGCAGCTAATCCTGCCCTCATAACTTTCTGCAGGATTGTGTCATGTAGCAATTCTGATTGACAGTGCTGATAATTAGTAATAGAATGTTGACTTATTCTAGCTTCATTCTCCTAAAACTGGAGCATTGTGACTTATTTCTGATCAAAAGACATGGTTTGGGACCTCTGAGTATACCCTTTCCCCATTGAGATCACAAGTTACAAGCGTCTTCCAGTGCTAATGTGAGATTCTCTTCACATACCAAGATGGTCAATTTTAAAATCTCACACAGCTTGTGTGTAGGTGGACTTCAGAGTCTGTGGACAATGCTCAAAATAGTTGGAGCTCCCACATTAGGCATCAAATGAGAGTCTGTTGCTGTCTTCTCTGCTGTTTGTGTGACATATTCTAAGACGCAGGTGGATGATCATGGACTTTCAGTGGGATTCCTTGGGCTTTGAGGATGGTTACATGGAGTCAGTACACCTTCCCTATCCCAGTCTTCTAATATAGTTCTAGTAAATAGATATATTAAAAGGGAAATGGGCTGTGAGTCTGGATAAAGATGTTTTTTTTTTTTCTGTAATAGGAGAAGAAAGTCAGACCTGAATGCTGCCTGTTTGAGATTTCTGTCCATCTGTCACCATACAGCTTCCGTGCATCCAGTACCCAGCTGTGAGGCTTTGTTTCTGCCTCTCCTCAGCCACCCTGTCTCTCAGATCAACATGACAGTTCTTTCTCTTATACTTCAGTAAGGCACCAGCACTGACTTCTTTCAAACTGTGGAGTTTCTGCATGGACGTTCACTGAATCCTTGCACAAGATTTGTGACTCACAAAACACTCAATTTTACAGTTAAGACTTTTACAGAAGATGTAAACTAAAAATTAAACCACTGTTGGCAATGTCTAGCCCTCTTAATAGTTAATCAGTTAAGTCTGGAAGAATGGTTTAACTTAAGTGAAGACTCACCAAACATCATGATCTGCCCTCGCTTCTCAGGAGAAATAAATGCCGCAAATTGTGTTTTCAGTTTGAAATGCTGCAGTAACAATGTCATTCTGTGGTCTTTCAAAGGAATTGGCAAAATGTTTTATAGCTTTCTCAGCAAAAGGACATAACTGAAAGCTCCATATTATTCTCACTTTATTCACTACACACACTATAGGAAGTTATTTAATTGAACCCTTGCTTCTCCCTAAATATTTCCCAGCCTTTGTCCCACTGACTACTAAAGGTTCTTTACTAATGACTTGTATTTTAATTATGAAATAAAAGGGAAGGACAGAGGAGTGAAGGAAGAAGAAGAGGGAGGGAAGGAAGGAAGGAAAGATAGGAAGGAACAAAGGAACAAAGGAACAAAGGAACAAAGGAACAAAGGAACAAAGGAAAGGGGGTAGTGGAATTTCTTCCAGACTAAATTTGGTGACTTGTTTTTAGCTTTCTAGTCTATTTTGTGGAGTCTTTTCAGAAAACATATTTTTGGGCCTAAGCATGTGACTGAGTGGAAAAGCAAATTCCTAGCATTTGTGAGACCTGAGTTTGATTCCCAACACCACAAAATATACAGGACAGGAGCCATCTTTCCCTTCTGTCTGTTTGCATGTACCTCACAGCTCTTTAGAGTCACCTCATGCCACAGCTCAGTGTTTTATGCTAGTTCTATCTTATATCGGTGCCTTCAGCTGCGATTTTCCAAATTTTTATTTAATACCTTCCATTCCTAACTCCTCCTAGCTCTATTGTTATTTTCTATAGCTAAAGGGTGAAAAGTTCAATATTTTAAATCCAGCACAATGTTTTCAGATTTTCATCTTTAGCTTATAAAGCTCAGCAAGCACCATGCGAGGGAGTAGGAAAACAATGGAAAGGAATGCGCTGGCAGTCTTCCCCAAAAGTCAGCAACTGAGTGGAGGAGACTTGAAGTCATAGGTACTAAGCTGTTATGTCATTCTGCATTGTAAGGAATGCTATGAAAGCAAGAGGATGCTGAACAGTGCTTAACTGGGACATGCCCTGATCTGAGAACTATAGAAATGCTCTAATGAACACAGGGTGTACTTGGACGGGGGAACCCAAGGCCATTGCCAGGAAGACGGAGCAAAGAAAGGCTTCCCAAAGAGGATGGCTTCACACTCTTAGGTCCTGAAGTTGGGTGGGGTTTAGACAAGAAGCACTGTCACAAGAACTGTAGCATAGCTTGAGGAAAGTCAAGGTGAGAAAGTTAGACCATCCCCAGCCTGCCTGTGAGTATCTGCCTGTAGGCTTGTGTGCAAAGCTCCATGTGTGTGTGGCCTTTGTGTTGATTTATAAGTGTCTGTGTCTGCTGGTTTATAACCCATGTGTATGTATGTCTGGTTGTCTAAAGATCTCCAGAGTGAACATAGCATGCCTTCCTTACTAGCAGACAATTTGAATTCTCTTCACTTTCCCATCCTGTCTTGATCTTTCCCTTGGCATTGAAGTTTAGACCTCACCTTGGGTTTCATGAAATTACTGCTAACATAAAGATTGCCTAACAAATTAATAAACTTGCCTTGAATCCCCTGGGGCAAACATTTTAGACCCTTTCTGCTAGGTTTTGCAAACACCTTCCATCTTGGCTCACCTAACCCCTCCCTTTTGACCTGTTTTCTCCCAATGGACCCCAAAGGCATGTCTTAACTCTTAGGACTCTGTGGCTTTCTCCTAATATTCCAGCCTGGAAAACAGTAGATGACAATGGGTGGTTAACCAGGTACATCATCAAACAGTGTATAACCCTTCTTAGGTGGCTCCCACAGAGTTTATGAAAGTGTCACACAGCACAGCAGGCAGGGGTAGAAATAGTTAGTCACAGGTAACACATCAGTTCTGAAACATAAGCTGACCTCTCTAAGGGCAGCCTTCCTGGCTGTCTCTCCCCCTCAGCTCTGTACATTGTTTCTTTAGTAAGTTCCCAAGGATGAAGCCAGACTCTCTCCCTGGATCTTATTCTTAGTATGTCCCACTGTCTGTCTTACATGTATTTCTGGGAAACTTCCATACAGTATACTTTCTGGCACTTCAAACCCAGCAGATCTGGATGGCACATCCCTCTCCCCCACCTTTATGGATTACGACTTTCAGAGTTTAATTCTTTGTTTTCTACTAATGCTATCTCAGTTTTCAAAGGCAATAAGCTCAAGGCACTGATCACTACCATGCTGATCTCCTCTTTCCTTTCCTTCTACACACTCAAGTACCAGCAGCACATAGAAGGCAATATGTCTCCCTAAGGATCCCTGGGCTGGCAGGTCTCCAAGAGACATTCTACACCAAACTCTAGCTACCTTCCTATTAAGGCCTATTTTGGCAAAGGAAAGGCATTAAGCAGTGGTGATACTCGGGAACCATATTAAGTAGAAACCAGATGGTTATCAAAGAGAATATACATGTGATTTATGAAACACCAAAGTTACCATGAGAACAATCCAATAGATAAATTCTGAAACAAAAATATCTAGTACTAGTTATAGGATACTTCAGCCATCGTTTAAATTGAGAACTTGTATTAGACTATTGAATAGGCAAGGAGAGACTGTAAAGCAATTTATTCTGAGAATACTGCATGTCGATGCTAACCCACTTAGTCTCAATCAAGGTCTTTGATAAAGTGAAGGGCTTGAGAGATGTGGAGTATTTGAATACAGAGTCTAAGGAACTGGCACTGTAGCTCTTTCCTGTAAATTGGCCATGGTCTGTAGCTGCCCGGAAAATGGATATCAAGAAAGTATTTACTAGTACTAATATCAAAGTGAACGTTAAAGTGGTGAGCATCCAGAGATTAGATTGCTAGCCATGGAATCTGAGCTTGTGACTGACCTGGGCAAGGAGTTCGCCTTCCAGCATGAGGTTCTCCAGTAGTCAGAGGTGAAGATCTTTAGCTCAAAGGTCATCTGCTAAAAAAGAGTTCTTGTTTGCCTGGCATGGAATTTGAGTGGGCTCCAAAGTGTGTCACTACAACTTTGTTACTCCAAGCACAGTCCATGAACCAACTCTGTCTGCCTCCTGAGGAGCTCATTAGAATAGTAGAATCTTAGACATCACTCAAGATTGCTAGATTATGTGTTTCATCAAAAGTCTTATACACACATTAAATTGAGAGGTAGAAGAGTCCCGCAGATGAGAACATTTCTGACTCATCAGCTCTGTTCACTCTGGCTGATGTCTCCTTGTTTGGAAAGAGCATTAACAGTATTGAGAAGCTAAGCAGTGGCTTAGTCACTGTCCTATTGCTGTGAAAACTCTCCCTGACCAATGCAATTTATAACTGAAAACATTTTACTGGGGGTTTGTTTACTACAGTTTCCAAGAATGAGTCTATGACCATCACAGTGGGGATCATGGCAGCAGGCAGGAAGACAGGCTGGCAGGCCACCAGGCAGGATACTGGAGCAGTAGCTGAGAGCTTTCATCTTTGTTTGTATGTTTGTTTTTCAAGACAGGGTTTCTCTGTGTAAAAGTCCTGGCTGTCCTAGAAACCATTTTGTAGATCAGACTGCCTCTTCCTCCCAAGTGCTGAGATAAAAGGTGTGCCACCGCCACCTGCCTGGCAGGAGGGCTTACATCCTATCAGTACATTGGACACACACAGGGAGAAACTGGATCTGGCCTGCGCTTTTGAAACCTTAAAGCCTATGCCCAGTGGCACCTCCTCCTCCAACAAGATCACACCTCCTGATCCTTCCCAAAAGGGTTCCAGAAGTTAGGGACCAAGCATTACAATATGTGAGCCTGTGGGGGCCGTTCTCATTCAAACCACAACAGGCAGTGAGGTGAGTGGAAAGTGTGCTTGGTCCTCATGCTCAAAAATACTGAGCAGGAGGGTAGACCAGAAGGAGATTTATTTCCAGGAAAAAATAAATAAATAAAAGAATCAGTCTAAACATGATAGGGCATATTATTTTGTTTTGAAGAGTTTATTATTAATTTAAGTGTGTGTGTGTGTGTGTGTGTGTGTGTGTGTGTGGTCTCTCTGAGTGTATACCCATGTGTGTGGGTACTCAGGGAGATCGAAGGAAGTTGTGACTCCCTGGGACTGGAGACACAGGCAGCTGCCCGCTGCCTGTGTATGGCTTGGGCACTTTTAGGCAGACTTGAAAAGTCATAGGAGTAAAAGAGAAGATACTTACGAAGGAGTCCACGCATCCTGGAGTTTTGGTCATACATACCCCAGGGTCTCCTTATATGTGGATGATTACTCCATAAAATAGCAGTGGTTACTGGACACCTGGAAGATGCTTGCAAGACAGGAGGTTTGGCTGACAGACTATGAAAATCTTCTAAAGGTAAGTACAGTGAAGACTGAGAAAAGGAAAATGAATGATCTACTGTCCCAATAAGTTGTCTTGAGACTACCCTCCTGAGGTAGGAGGAAGAGGTACATTACCCCTAAGGATCAATGTCTTTTGATAATATTCAGGAGAGCCAGTAGTGGTGGCATGATGGCTCATACCTGTAGTATCAGCACTTGGAGACAAAGGCAAGAGGATCACTAGTTGAAGTTCATACTTAGCTATATAGCAAGTCCAAGGCTGGTCTAGTTGTATGAGACCTTGTCACAAAAAGAAAATCCAAATAAATAATGATGATAAAGTAATGCTGAAGGATTACTAAAGTCTGTGGGAGCAATTGCCTCTATGCTACTAAGGAAAACTATTAACTCTTGAAATATGTCTAAGGCTCTTTGTATTTCTCTGACTTTTTTCTTAATATCAAGTTGTCAACTATTAGCTCTCACTTGCTTCCCACTCACCCATAACTTGCTGTTTTGACTCATCATGGGCTGCAAAAACATATGGCTGAGTGTCGAGGGCTGTGTACAAACTACAGAAACAAGTTTTACCTGTGGTGTCCTTTCCTGTAGAGGCTGGGCTTGGAGCACCTAGTAGGCTATTTTGGAGAATGTGTCATATAGAAAGGTAAGCAGCTGGAGAGAGAAAATTGTTATCTTCTTGCACATTCAGCAAACTATCCATGAGGTAGGAGTCTTTCCTAGATGTCCTTGTGCCACAAACCTCAGAGTACACATTCATGCTCTATGGCCCAGTTGTAGGAATTATAAGGGGAGTCTTAACCCAGAACCTTATTCCTTGCATCTGTAGGGAAAGGCAGTTACACTTATTTTGGGGGTTTGGATAAAGTCAATGAGCCAATGTTTATGGGTATCCAGTATGTCTCTACAGCCAGCATTTTAGTTCCTCATATACGGATTTGCAATGCATGAGCAACATTAACAGAGGGTATTCTTGCAGACAAATGAAGAACTGTGGCATATATGTGGCAGTCAAAGACCTGCTCCCATTTGCTCCAAATTAGCAAAGATAGGATGGATACCCACTGTCTTCAAGGGCAAGAAGCCAAATGATACAGCACTGACTATGTGTGACTTTGGATTCTGATCTGAACTTCCCATCCCTACTGCTGTCACTTTTTATTAGGGAGCCAGTGGCTCTCATCAGCCCCTACAACCACCTCTACACTGCCTTCTTTACTTGCCCTACCACAGCCAGCCTATTCCTCCACTGTATACATAAGTCAGTGTTTCTCTGGTCCTTTGATAGTCTTGCTATCAGCACAGGGCCTGTTTGTGCCTATGATTTACTTCCTATCCAGCATCCCTCCTACTTGTACACTCCTCATATGTAGCAAAAGCAAACCGCGATTGATTTCCTTTGAGATGCTTATATGCTTTACTGTCTTTGTGTAAGGCTTCCCGGAACATCCTCCAGCTTGCCCCTGGTACAAATTCCTTACTGTCTTGCCATCTTCACTGGAAAGCCTTCAATCCCACCTACATCCCCACTTTCTCCAGACAGAAGACATTCTCAGCTGCCCAATCATGTGCTGTTATGACAGTTAACCTGTTTCAACCAGACAGGATTTTGAATTACCTAGGAGATACATCTTTGTTGGGGTGATAAAGAATCACCCCAGCTCTTCCAACCTGGAGAAGTCATGGTGAGCTATAGAGAAGGAGAGAAAACATGTAACATGCTAGGCCACAAGAACAGGGAACTTCTGAAGCCGTGCTAAGCTTGCCCTCTTAGTAAACACCTCTCCTATAAAACAGGGCTATCGGCAACACTTGGGACAGGCATATAAAGGCATCAATGACAGTATTTATACAAGTGCAAATCAATACCCAGGGCCATCTTTCTGCAGCAGCAGTGTGGATCATCAAAATCATCAAAAAAAAAATGTCAATTTTAAATATTGTTCCAAAAATAGTTTGTGTTTTGTTTTTTGTTGTTTTGTTTTTTAGGAAACATAAATATTGTTCTGTCCTCACACAGACCATTGGGACCCATGGCCCTGGTCTCCACATCTCCACAGTATGGTGTGTGCTGTCTACAATGCCTGTTGACTTCCTCACACATTTGTGGTGGGATTCCAACCCTAACCTAACCCTCCTCTTTGGAGCTGAACTCTGCACTGTAATCCTGCCAGACATTGCTGAGTGTCATTCTGTTCCAGACTCCTGTCATCTCTAGGGATCCTTCCAGAATCAGGGCCAGGAAACAATGATTGCTTCTAAAGAGACTAAACTGACTTAACAGTGTCTTGACAGATGAAAATCTCTCAGAAGTTTAGAGAAGAGCATGGGAGATCTGAACAAAGATTACCACAGAAACACACGATTGCGGTCTTGAAGAGACAACATTGAAAACAGCAACATTTTCCCCCAATATAAAGTTTGATTTTATTATCTAAGCGAGGAATCTCGAAATTCTTTCCCAAAAGGTTTGCTCCAGGAGCTGACCCCGCCCTCCCTCAATGTAAAATGCCTGTGTGTGTCAGTTTTATTTCTTCCATGAGAAAATGTGGGTTCCTTTGGCTCTTTGGAAACTACTTGTTTCTTTTTAATACTTTCCAGCAAGAGAGATTAACATGAGTCTTTGTCACTCCTAGAACTAAGAACTGGTATAAATTTTTTTTAGCCCATTCTCTTCCACCAAATATGAAGGAGGGTGCCAAGAACACAGCTTGGGCAGAGAAGGCAAAGGGGTCAGCCTTTCTAGTCTAAGCCCTCTTGCATATCTGAACGCTTACACCTGTGGCTCTCAATGCAGTCTGAACGTTCTGAGTGTCACTGGCTTCTCCCCAAGGTGGCATTAATGTGTGCATATATCTCTTTAACATTGGCCTGGCAAATTATCTCCTTAATCTCTACCCTCTGAGTACTGGTGTGCAAAGCCTGGGGCAAAGCTTAGTGCCCCAAAATTACACAAGTGAGGAGCCACATGATTAGGTAAAAGAGTAAATGCCAGTGAGAGCACAGCCGTGGCACGCAGTGAAATTTCCCAGGGTTCTCAGAATGCAGAAAACATGGCAGAAAGCTCTTCGTGACTGAGATGACAAATGTCCCACTCAGAGGCGAAGAATTCCTCTGCACCTTAAACTCACGAGACCCTCAGAGAGAAGTGTCAGTTTTCTTCAGAATTGCCACAGTTGGCTTCAGCTTTCCCCATCAACAGCTCCAAGAACTGTGGGTCTGGAGTTAAAAGGAGAGAGCGGTAACAGAAACAATATCATAAGAACTAAGGAGATGGTGCTTTCAAACTATTTAAAACAGTTGATTATCCTGCAGTGGGAGGAGAGGAGACAGTGGGCGTTTGAATCCCAGATTCACTGTGTGTTAACTTTCATCTTAGTGGCGACAATCAAGGGAAATGCCTGAGCTTCCGGCGGCCTTCAGAAATTCCAACCTTAATGCCTCCAGAAAGGTTGCTTGCAGGAAGCTGATATGTGCCTCCTTTCCCCATCTGCTGTTTGATCAGTGCAGCTTCGGTTTTAGAACACAGATTAGCATTGTCTACCATCACAAGGAGGAATAGCAGTTTGAGGGAAGCAGTATGAGGGCTGCTGGGTATGGGGGCGGGGCACGGAGCTCAGAAAGGAGAACAGGCTGTAGTAAGCACAGGCAGAGAGTAGAAGAGTGGTGCCTGCTGCGTATCCAGTAAGCTTCACCTGAACCTGAGTGATTAGGGCTGGGAATAAAGGGGGGAAAGAAGCCAAGGGAGTTAAATTGGTTCTTAGGCTGCGCTCCCCAAAATGTTTCCTAGTTGTGTTTTAAGAGTCAGTTTGGTTGGTAAAATGGTTACCTTCGGTTGTCACCTTGACATGGCCTAGAATCTCCTGGAGAGAGTCTGGATGAGGAAGTTAATTGATGTGTG